>CM053790.1:109954134-110306634 GCA_028749045.1 Cupressus sempervirens | reverse complement strand
AAAGTGCATAATAAAGTATTGGTACATGTAGCCCATACTACATGCTTATCCCTCTTCCTTCTAGAGAAGAGACTCTACACTCAAGGGATAGGCCCAACTAACCCCTTCACTCGAAGGCCACTTCTTCCCTCCCAAGGGTGAGTGATGTCCTTCCACACCCATAACATCATATTCACAAAAATCAAATAAAAATAAGGCAATATAAATTCATCCACACCCAAAAATACAATAGGGATAATGAACAACACTCATATGCATATGTAGAAAATTTTTACACATCTTATATTCAGAAAAACAATATAACTTTCCAAAACATGGCATAAGCTTGAATCTTTCTCCAAGCTATGGTAAATGACTTGATTTGAGAAGAGCCCTCTATCCTTCATTCTTACAATCTCCAAAACCAAAATTCTCTAAAACTAGAGAGTGGGTGAATGACAACTCTATTTTCCAATTTTCCTCTAAAAGAAAAACATTCCTAATTTTTCTCCATCATAAAAGAGAACAAAACTTCAACTCCACCTAAATTTCCCTATTTGGTTGGAATTATTAACTCATTGGAGATAAGGTAGGAGTTTTGGGTAAGACTTCTTCCATTTTCGCAATACTTCAGAAATGGAATTTTACAAGTGTTAGAAAAGAGATTTTAACTCTAGTAAAGTCAAAATTAAAGCCCTAACATATAGTACTAACATGTTGGTAACTTAATTTCACTAAAAGAACACTCTAAGACTCAAACAAAGCCCTCAAATGTCATGCCCAAATTTTATTGAACAAGACACACACATACACACATACTTACATAATAATATTCAATTTTAATTCTTGAGAACAATTTAAGAAAATTTAAACTAAAATATATTCATAGTATTGAAAAGTCCTTTCAAATGATACAATCATAATTGGATCAAAACATAAGGCATTTCTCAATTGAATAAAATTTTTCCATTTCTAACTATTGTTCATATATAATACTACCATTATTGAACTAAACATGCTATGACTCTTTTGCAACATTTCATATATATATATATATATATATATATATATTGATGGAGTCAAGACAAACAAAAGAATGGACACAACAGGAAAGGGGAAAATTCTATTAACTATGTAAATATGCTAATACATTCAGTACAGAGAAAATAGACTTCAAAACATGCCCTATGGGTTTATAATAGCATATTATCCTTTTAGTACCTCCTCTCAAACTCCACTCCGAACTACTTTTACAATGCTAGAAATATTCTTAAATAGACCCCGAAGGGTTAAGGATAGAGATAATTTCTCCTTTCAGTACCTCCTCTCAAACTCCACTCCGAACTACTTTTACAATGCCAGAAATATTCTTAAATAGACCTCAAAGGGTTAAGGATTAGGAATACATTCTAGAAAGTGCTAGTTGGCATCCACTGACCAAATAGAAGGCTCCAGAAGTTGCATTAGAAGTTGGCACAAAATTATAAAAATCCATAAATGGTAACCGAACTTCCAGGAGGCATAACTTTTAAATCGTAGCTCTGATTCACGAACCGTTTACATTTTTGGAAAGCTCTCAAAGCTCTCTATAGTCCTATGGACTAGGTTTTCTCATCCCCCATTTTTTGGCCCTGTTCAAGGTCATTTAATGCCCCTAACCTGACTTTGAAACATTCTTAGGATGTCTCCAAAAATTGAAAAATTGTGATAACTTTCAAACCGTGGGGCCTTTTGACCTGATTATTTTTTTGGAATGCTCTAAATTACAATGAAAATAATCTGACCAATTTACACCTTCTAGTTCACCAAAATGATGGCTCAATTACATACTCCTATTTTTTGACATTTACACATATCCCAAGGTGATTAAAAACTCTAACCCAGAACACTAATAGTGGAACTGTGAGAATTGGAACCTTTATTTGACCCAAATGGGTATCCAGAAATGAAAACACATGAAAAAGAAACTAAATCTAAGTACATTTTTTTGGGTGACACATGATTGTCCTTATACCTCTGGATGCTCTTGCATCATATATATGATCCATCTAAAAAATTTATTCAAACATAATTTCCTACTCATAAATAAAATAACCAACCAAGTACATGAATGTAACTAATCATCAAGCATCATAAATAAGTTCTAGCATCATAAATGATTACCATAAAATAAAGTGTCCCATAGTATCAAATAGTCTAAGTAACAATCCAAAATAGTCCAACATATAACAAGGTCTCAAAATATAAAGTATCTACAATGCAAAATATAAAGTATCTAAAATGAAAATAAACTGCTATGATATGCTATGATGGGCTAGGGTGAGGCCTCACAATGGATAGGTTGTTAATACCTCTAAATTAGCTCAAAGTAGTGAATCTCCACAGGGATCACCATTCTCTTATAGTTTCTTTGAAATTGTCCAAAGTCAAGAAAAAAGAAAATGATTAATAAAAAGTGTCATTTTTGACGTTAATATACCTTTTCAGGGTGATTAGGTCAACCATCAACCCCTTGACCTAAAAAGCTATCAACATAAAGTCTAGCATACAACTACAAATTAGCACCAAAATCAAAATAAGCTAGATAGACGTAGTTAAAGAATTTTGTCAACTCAATTAAGTTAAAAGTTAACTTTGGTCAAACCCTAATCATAACATGATTGACTAAGGAAAAAATTAGTAAAATGGATGTAGGATTAGAAAGATATTTTTAAAGATCACTTTTATGTAATTCTCTCAAAAATCAAACTTGGTCAGCCCAAGTCAACAATATAAATATTTTGGTCAAACCATCATAAACACAAGGTCAAACATGGTCAAATTTGGTTGACCTAGGCATAAAAGTATGCCAAAAATGATAGAGAAATTATGAATCAAGAAATCAATTTAGGGTCAACTAAATTCAAATTGAGTCAAAGTTCATTCAAATGGTGGTCAAAATTGGTCAAAACATGTTAAAATAAATATGACAATATTGCTTCAAATTGAATCCTCATTAATCCAATTCAATTTCATATCAAAATTCACATCAATCTAATGACTTCAAATTGAGAATATATCATTTTTGTTTTAAATTTTCTCTCAAGGGGACATGATAACATCAAAATCAATCAAAATCTCACCAGTCAAATTAAGAAATTATAACAAAATTGCTTCATTAAACATCAAGTCATGCTAGTCAACAAATTTAATTAAATTTCAACATTAGGGCATCAACTTCATCGCAAATCATATAAGTTGACATTTTTTTATTGATTTTAAATCATCAATCTTAGAACGAGTAATTTGATCATTCTCATACCAAATTTCTTGATCTTATTAAGTTAGTCAAGGACATGCCAATTTCATCACACCACATAAAATTGATAGTATCTAAAATAGGACACCATCAAAGTGAGTCTAACACCTTAATCATATTTTGCAAGTTACCTCATGAAGAAACTTTTCTCACTGATGTAATGAGCTATTCACTTTATGGGATGAGTCATACTCTATTTTCACAGCTTCTTTTACCTTCTGAAGAAAATTGTCCAAGGTACCTTTATCTATCAAAAGAAAGTGGTTCATCTATTGTATTGAAGTACATTGATTTTTTTTCACATAAATTTACTATATTCTTGTGTACTCTAGACCACTAGATGGAATGCCCTTACTTTTCATGATGTTATAGCAGGACTCTCCATCCTTAGCTCTAGTGTTGCCATTACTAGGATTTTGATATCTACACCTTTAAAGAGAAATGCAAAGCTTGATCTTTATATTTCCTTGTTTTAGGTTTAAGCTTTGTATGACAATTTTGGGGTATGGGTTCAGATTTAAATTTCATTTTTCCTCATTCATCATGATCAATGAGGTTGGTGATGACAAGGAGTGTGAGCACTGTAACAATGCAAAATGTGAGTAGTATATTTGTAAATCATGTTTTGTTGTGTTTTATTGTGCACTATTTTAACATAAGCCCTTTCTTGTTAAATAGTTGTTAACTTTCCATTGCATTTAGCAATGTCATTGGAGGAATTTTGCACTTGAAGTTAAAAATTTCTTCTATGTCATATTAAAATAGGCTCATTGTTTAGGATTTTAATTTTTAAATATTAATGCATAGACTTTTTTGGGGGTCTTATTAGGGTTTATTTTCTGATCAATTTTGAGATTTCCTCCCCCCCCCCCCAAAGCTAATGCTAAATTTCAAATTTGTATATAAGATTTGTTTCAAGTTTAGATTGTCCTTTTATTTTTTTTCTCCAGCATAGAAACAACCATAATTCAAATGTACGGGTGGCATAGTGCTCCTAAGTTAGGTAAGGATTTTTTTTGCGAATCCTTACTTAGGCTATGAAGTTTGATAGTATCTAAGAAATTTCATTTCCTTTGCTAGTCATAATTCACATGATGCATTTATTCTATTTATTTTGATTTTCTCAATATAGTTTATGACTATAATTAGAGTGAATTCTATATATAGTTTATGATATTTCTTTGAGGCATTCTATAAAGTAGTTCACATGCCTTACCTATGATTTAACATATTTCATGCATCCTACACTCTCTCATCTAGCTGATGATGGATTAAAAAGAGTGATCTGAAATGATGATGCTAAAAAAAAAACACAATCAAATCCAAAATGAACTTGCATTACAAATGGATTGGGGAAATCTGATATTGTTAATTTTGCATGCATGTCTATCGGGACAATCACAACTTAAACACACACACATAGACAGACAGATAGAAACACACACACACACGTGTGTGTGTGTGTGTGTGTGTGTGTGTGTGTGTGTGTGTGTGTGTGTGTGTGTGTGTTTAAGTTGTGATTGTCCCGATAGACATGCATGCAAAATTAACAATATCAGATTTCCACAATCCATTTGTAATGCATGTTCATTTTGGATTTGATTATGTTTTTTTTTTAGCATCATCATTTCAGATCACTCTCTGTAATCCATCAGCCAGATGAGAGAGTGCAGGATGTATGAAAAATGTCAAATCATAGGCAAGGCATGTGAACTATTTTATGGAATGCCTCAAAAAAAATTTGACTGAGCATTGGTCAAAATTTTGACCAATGCTTGGTAGTTTTCTACCAACATTTTCAAATTTTGACCAATGCTTGGTAGAAATTGTGCCAACAATTTTGAAAGTTTTTGACCAATGTATTGTTCAAAATTTTGACGAGAAATTTTTTGACCAATTGGTTGGTCCAAATTTTGACCAACCTAGGTCAAAATTTTCACCAATAATAGTTGAAAAATGAGCCCAAATGTACTAGTGACATGATGGTATCCCCCCATATTGAATAATCTCCTGCAAGGATGTCATGAAGACAAAAAAGTATCCAACGCTTACAAATGACATTTCTCCCTTTAGGAAGAAGATACACCAAGTATAGGTGCAAGAATACTTCCCATTGTGGATAGGAAGATGGATGAGGAATCCATATATAGTATGGTATGGATATTGCCTCTAAAGTCTGCTCATATGTTGACAAGTCTTTGATGAATGTAGATGCCACAAGACAATCTGGTGGATGCCCAAAAGAAGGTGGCAAACAAGGTAACATGTCCATGTATGAAAGTGAATTTAAACTCCAAAGATAAGGAATCATCATTATGGGAAGATATGGGAAGAAAAGAAATGTAGCCTCCCCTCGATGATGAATGCACACCCATAAAAGAAACTCCTTAATGACTTAAGAAGCTGCACCATGAAAACTGAATGATGTTCCTCCTTGTAGGAAGAAGTGGTGCCATAGGTGTAGTAAAGAATGCTCCCCAACTAGTAGGAAGAATCCTCAAAAGATATGATATATGAGGAAACTAGAATACAATCTTTAAAGACTGATATGTCTCCTTTGAAGTAAAAGAGTGCTCCTCTAACTATTGAAAAGAAGTATCTACAATCATGTTAGTCTCAAAAGAAAGATAAAGTGGTTGAGGGTTAGAGTGTTCCCCCGCAACAAGTGAAGAAGAATTCTCCTCAACAAAGAGAAGATGGATGTCATCAATAATGTCTCCCACATCTTCAATGTAAGACTTCACAAACAACAATATAATGTCTGGAAGAAAGTCATCCCATGAAGCTGAAATAGGAAGACATGGTGTTTCCTACTACACTAAATCAGGAGCATTTGTGGCTAGAACTAGATCACTAGAAGCAACAAGAGCATCAGAAGGTATGATCTCAATTGGAGTTGTAGGTACCACAACTGGAGTTACTAGAGGTAGAATGTCCCCTAGTCATGGAGGGACTCATGGATCTCCATATGCTTCCCAAAGACACATCCAAACCTCATGAGGACTACTTGCCTTACTAAGAGGAGCAAAAGATTCCTTACTCATACTGTTATACATAAAGTGAAGCAGAAGAGAAAGATGTCCTAAATTAGTAATAGGTGGAAATATCTTTGAATATAGATAAGGAAACACTTTATTATGTTCTCTTAGATGATCAATCTTCAAAGCACTCCATTTCTGATAGTTCCTTTTCATCAATTTGAATCTTAAACCAAAGTGACACTTTTGACATGACCCCATGAGATCAAATAATGTATGCACCCCCAAAATGTGAAAAAAGAAATCAAAGAAACCCCCCCTAATGCATGATTTGGCACTTTATATTTAGTGCGATTAAAATGAGCCACTTTTCCAAATGAACCAAAGTGGACTTCTAATTTTGATGATTACAACAACAAATATGAAGTTATATCAGACTCAACTAGATAAGACACAAGACCTCTCAAGGATCTAATTAATTACAAGTGCTAATAGGCCAAAATGAGACCAAAATTGACAAGTACTATGTCTACTAAGAATTACTCCAAACGAAAACTAGATCTGGAAAGTAGAAAAAAAATCATGCACTCTAAAACAAATAACACCTAAATATGTGTCCAGATGGGCTCGAATGAAGCCTCTAAAGTTGTAAAAATTGGGAATTACAATTTTCAAAAAAAATCAAGAATAAAGATCTTAAACAACTTGTACCAATGTGTAGATCATAGAATTCTACCCCAAATTTTTTTTAAAAATTGCTTGAAAAAAGGAGTCCATATGAGGGAGATATCACTATTTGAAAATCACCTCTATAATTATTTTTCCTGAATCACCACTTTGCAACTTCAAAAATCAATTGACTCTAGATTTCACCTTAGATGTCCAATTTTGATGAAAAAAAAGTCAATTTGGGATTTTTTTGACCTTTTGAATGTGATACCAACATCTGATTTGCACCAACAAACTCCAGTCTTGACCTAAAAAAAATCTCTCCAATGGCTATGCAATGAAACTCCTATGGCTCTGATACCATGTAATAATTTTCCTTAGGAAAAAATAACACCAAGATCAAGAAACTCAAATGGTAGCACAATATGGACCAATAATGGATGATTAGAATAATAATAATGACAATATCATATGTGTAATGCACACTAGAAGTGCCTATATATAAAGGCATCTAGAATGACTAGGAGTTAGCAAAGTGATAAGCCTCACAACTAAGCACATGTCTACCAAGAGTGGATTATCCTCCATTGAGCATAGAAGTTAGTGCAATGATGAGAGGATAAGCTTACATAGCTATATCTCATAAAGATATGTTGTAGACACCATGTTCTCAATTGGAGTATGAACAACTATGTTGTCTACATCACAACTTAGATGAATATGCAAACTCTTATATTTTCAACAAGACAACTCATCTAACTATGCATACTCCTAGGTGTCTATATGATAAATAATATAAAAATGCATTATCCTAAGTAAACTTAAGTAAAGTGTAATAATAATTAATTATTTACACTAACAAATATCATCGATGACTAGAATAGGAAACTTATCTTTAATGGTGTACTTGTTGAGCACTCTATAATCTGAACACATGTGCCAAGTTTCATCCTTCTTATGCACCATCACAATAGGTGAGGAGTAAGAACTTTAGCTATTTTTGATAATTCTTGCCTCTAGCATTTCCTCAACAAAAAAATTCTATCTCACTTTTATGCATGTGTTGGTACCTAGGAGGCCTAATGTTTGGTGGCTGGCTCCATGGAACTAGTTGAATGACATGGTCATGATCCCTCTTAGGAGGAAGTCCTTTAGGCATATCTCCAAGAATCACTAAGTGACAATTAATGATTGCTTGTAAATTTGGATGAGTAAGAGCATTATATTAAGAGACTTCTAATGAACATAGCTGGGCCACAAATCCATTTGTTCCTTTATTAATAAACTTTTTCATTTGATGAGAGTTTACCATCTATGGGGATTTTTCCTTCAATCTCGTTAGCTCCACTACCTTTCCTTTTGATTGAAACCACATGAATAGTTTTTTGAAGTTCATCTCAATTATTTCCAATGTAGTAAGCCATTGCACTCCCAAAAAAAATCCACCTCACCCATGGATATCGCATGCATTGGGGTATAATTTTGATAATCTCCCATGGATAATTTGATGCTATGCCACTTCCCTGACAACTAATTGTGCCCCTATTTGCAATCAAAACCTAAAACTCTAGGGCTGGATATATAAAACAATTTAGAAGATTTTCCAAGATTTTATTGATGAAATTTTGAGTGCTACCTTAGTTTATCAACATTGTTACTTTCTACTTCTTTAAGAAACCCACTACCTTGAGAGTTTATGGTGCACTAAAACCTAAAAGTGCATGACAATAAATGATCGGTTGAGAATCATGTGATTCCTCATCTAACTCCCTATCCTTCTCTAATATGGATTCATCCTCTTCTTCCTCACTTGGATCTTCAATATAGAATAATTTCTTTTCACTACATTTATTTCCTCGACTATATTTTCTATCACAATTGAAATACAATCCTTTTGCTCTTTTCTCCTCAATTTTTTGTGGAGTTAACTTAGTAGGTTGAGGAAGAGAAGGTGTTGAATATAATTTTTCTCTTGTCACATTAGCCCCTTTCTTTCTAGGAATCAAGAACTTCTTCTCTACTTGGCATGCCAATATAAAAGACTCATTTATTGAGCTGGGACAAAATATGCATACCTTGTGTTGAATGTGATCCTTGAGACCACCCAAGAATAAATCATTCAAGTTCTTCTCTATAATTGTATCCACTCTTAAGGATAGATTTTGGAATTTTTAAATATAATTCTTAACTGATCCTATTTTTTGAAGCTTAGCAAGTTGACTAAAGAAGTCTTTTGTCACCCTATTGCTATATTGTGCTTGGAGTTCTTCTCTAAAAATTTACCATGATATGGTGAGACCCTTTTTCCTCCTATTAGTACAAAGCCAACGATACCAAATTAACTGATCTAGTTCTAGCTATAAGGCAGCTACAATGTTCTCACTATTAGGATTGATTTGAAATACTAATACTTTCAAGATAAATGTTAGGTTTAAATACTAACAATTATAGATATATTATTCTTGCCATAGTTCTGGCCATTATCTCATTCTTATCTAGCCATTTATACAAGGTTACTCATCTCTTGCACTAGTATGATAGCCATTTATATGAGGATCTCACTTCTTGCATTGCCACTATAAGATTTCATCAATCCCCATCTTAGCCATTTATATAAAGACGACTCCTGACTCTATACTGGCACTAAGCTATTTATATAGGTGAGCAATGTCCTTATATTGGCACTATGGGTTCTTAATCACTTTGTAAGAAATATATGTACTAAATAATTAATTAACTCATATTCATAAATATAAATAAATTCGTAAACATACTTAAATAAATATAATCTATAATCATACCTTTCTTACCTTTTTTCTTGGTCTACATGGCTCTATCCTTAGTCAACCCTTTAATGAATTATTCCTTCTAGATTATCTCAACTCTATATTTACTTTCCACAAACTCTTCATTTTCTAATTATAAGGAAATGAAAAAATATACTTTTTCATTTTTTCTTTTCCAAGAGTCAAAACCTTTCATAATACAAATCCTTTGAAAAGTCACAACACTTCATAGTTATAATCCTTTTGAAAAGTCACAACATTGCATAACTAAAATCCTTTGGAAAAGTTCCAATACTTTATAATCAAAATATTTTTGAAGAGTCACAACTGTTCATAATTATGACCCTTTCAAAAGGTTCGCATCCTTTAAATATCATTGATACCTTTTCAAAAAGTCACTTATTTTTTCCATATTAATTTCTTCTTCCATTTTCCATTTTTGAACTCCTCTCCTCTTCTCTTCCTTTTTTTCCCCTCTAAAATAAACTCTCCTCCCTTTTATATCTTAATTTTAAGGAGTCATATCTATTTGCTAAACTTCCCTTGACATTCTATTAGATTTAGTTAATTTATATTATTCTATGTTATATTATTTATTTACTTACTTATTTGTGTTTATTTTATTCATTATTAAATTCTATTTAGAAAGTTAACATACTTTCTACAATATTATCTCTTGTATTTAATTTTATTTCTTTCTTTACTCATTAAAAATTGATTATTTAAAATATCATACTAAATATTGTTTTATCAATAATATAGGTTAAATAATTATTATTTCGTTATTTTATATTTTAGTATTAGTTTTAATATAACTTTATTATTTATTTAATATTATTATATCATCTAATTATTATTAAAATTCTATCTTAAAATGAGGCTATGACAGTCCACCCTTCCTCAAATTGCTTGTCCTCAAGTAATTAGATAATTTCTTTTGTTGAGTTGAAATGTATATTTCATTTAGTCCAAATTATTAGGTTTATATCATGGATATGTTTGAATCCTTTCTAATAGTTATTAACTTTCTACATTAGTCTTTTATATAAATTATTTTTTCTAGCTCCTCTTTAACCCTATAAAATGGCAAGATCATGCTCTGATACCACTGTAATGTCCTCGCTATAAGGTTCCATCAATCCCCATCTTAGCCATTTATATAAAGACAACTTCTGACTCTATACTAGCACGAAGCCATTTATATAGGTGAGCAATGTCCTTATACTAGCACTATGAATTCTTAATCATTTTGTAAGAAATATATATACTAAATAATTAATTAACTTATATTCATAAAAATAAATAAATTCATAAACATAATTAAATAAATATAATCTATAAACATACATCTCTTACCTTCTTCTTTTCTTGGTCTATGTGGCTCTATCCTTAGTTGGCCCTTCAATGAATTATTCCTTCTAGATTATCTCAACTCTATATTTACTTTCCAAAAACTCTTCATTTTCTAATTATAAAGAAAGAAAAAAATACATTTTTCCATTTCTTCTTTTCCAATAATCACAACCTTTCATAATACAAATCTTTTGAAAGGTCACAACACTTCATAGTTATAACCCATTCAAAAAGTCACAACACTTCATAACTAAAATCTTTTGGAAAAGTCCCAATACTTTATAATCAAAATATTTTTGAAGAGTTCCAACTATTCATAATTATGACCCTTTCAAAAGGTTCACATCCTTTCAATATCATTGATATCTTTTTAGAAAGTCACTTATTTTCTTCATATTACTTTCCTCTTTCATTTTTTTTTGGAACTCCTCTCCTCTTCTCTTCCTCCCACCACCACCCCCCCCCAAATAGACTCTCCTCCCTTTTATATCTTAATTTGAAGGATTCATGTCTATTTGTTAAACATCTCTTGACTTTTCATTAAATTTAGTTAATTTATATTATTCTATGTTATATTATTTATTTACTTACTTATTTTATTTATTACTAAATTCTATTTAGAAAGTTAACATACTTTCTACAATATTGCCTCTTGTATTTAATTTTCTTTCTTTCTTTACTCATTAAAATTTTATTATTATTTTTAATTATTTAAATATCATACTAAATATTATTTTATTAATAATATAGATTAAATAATTATTGTTTCCTTTTTCTATATTTTAGTATTAGTTTTAATATAACTTTATTATTTATTTTATAACATTGTATTATCTACTTATTATTAAAATTCTATCTTAAAATGGGGATATGATTTATCCATGTTAGAGGATCCTTTCTATCAAATTTGTGCATATCCACCTTTGGAAAAAAATTCCTAGATCCTGTAGGAGTATTAAAATTTGTGTCATTATTAGTTGACTTGAAGATTTCACCTTGATTGCTTGAGAGCTCCTTCCTTGTTTCATTCATATAAGTGCTTAACATGCTTCGTATATTTGATATATCTCCTCGTAGGTCACACATATCCCTCTTAACCTTTTCCTTGAACTAACTTAGTTCCTCATTAGGATTACTATCCTCTGTTGTTTCCCAATCTTGATAAGAGGATTTTCCTAGTGTGGTTACATTCTTTTTGCCTCTTGTTGAAGGCCTTGTCATGATAGAAACCAATATTTTTGAAATAATCAGACAAATGAAATGTAAATTCTCTAATTTTTTATTTATTTTTTACTGTAACTTACTACGGCCAAGATACCCTTACTTGGAAAAAAATCCAATTTTTAATAGCAAATTTGCTCCCTTGAGAGTGAATTTTCCTAATTTTGCAATATCTTTCTTATTTTTTCTTCAATTTCTCCAAGCTTTGAAATTTTGGCTCCTCTAATATGTATTCAAAAACCCAATACAAATTATACTCCAATTCGATAGGATGTGAGAGATATGAAGATCTTAATAAAATGTGTAGAAATAGTAATTTTGCAATAATTTTCTCAAATTTGCTCCAATTCCTCTGAAATTTGGATTATATCTTCGTTAATATGGTCTTCAAAAACCCTTTAAAAATATTTGAAAATTCACTAAAATTTGAAAGTTATGCTCTTCCCAAAATCGCCCCAATGTTAAGAAAAAATCTTGCCTCTATAGTACCAAGATCATGATTTGATACCACTTGTAATGAATTAGCTTGCATAATTGAAGAAATAATATGAAATATTATATAAATACTTGATAATAACTGAGAATAATAGGCCACTTTGAGGGGGCAACCTTCAAATATCTCCAATGAGAACACACTTCACAGTATGATCTTGAAATAAGACTCATAGCTTGCTATATATACCTAATTTATGCTTAGGTTGAATAGACACAACCCTACATAACACCTAGGCCAACCTACCTACCTAAATAATAATATAATAATGATAACATGACTTAATTAAGGATTCAGATAGCCACAAGTTGACTATTCATTACCCTATATACATCAATATTAAGGGTGTAGCATACTAATAAGATCAAACTTCTTGTTACATCCTAAACATTGTGAATAGTATTTGAAATCCTTTAATCAAGGTTGACCTAATAGTTTGTGTAAATTTTTTAACTGGGTGACATTCTAATGGAATATCCTAAAGTCCTCTAACAAGGCCACTCCTAACTGAGTGATTAAATCCTTTAACAAGGTCACATTTAATAGTGTGTATTGTAACCTTTAACAGGATTGGCTCCCTAACATGGCTCACTTTAGATGAGTGAAAATTGGTGACACGTTGCTAGTGGTTTTTTCCAAATTGGGTTTCCATGTAAAATCCTAGTGTCAATTGTGTGAATGTTATTGTGATGAATTATTATTTTAAGTTTACATTCTACAAGTATGTTATTTTTAAGAATAGTAGACAACCAGTTAATGTTACTAATAGTTTACAATATAGGCAAAGTAATGGAATGATAAGATCTGAAATTAGTTTAAGTGTTTGCTTGTTCAATTGGTGCATTTGGAACTTGGATAATTGATTCCCCCCACCCTCCCCTCTAAGTTATTCTAAATATTCTAACAATTGGTATCAGAGCATTGGTCCTTGTATAGAAGAGTTTGAAGGTAGTCAAAGCTAAAGATCATGGCATACAAGAGGGAGGTACCAAAGTTTATCAAAGATAACTTTCTTACATGGTACAAGTTGATGAGATTACATATAGCCAGTATTAGTGATGCTACATTAGAGTTTATGGATAGTGTATATGTGGACATAACAACAATCCCTCTCACTACCCAACAACTAAAAGAAAAGAAAGAACATAATGAGTCAATGTTGGCAATTGCTTCAGCCCTAAGCTATGCTTAGTTTGATGACTTAGAGGAACAAAATAATTGAAAGGAAATGTGGGATAAATTGAAGGCTATCTATGGAGGATATGATAATGTCTTGACAGCTAAATCAAAAAGCTTGAAAGGTAAGTTTGATGAGATGAAAATGACAGAAGGTGAGAACACAGTACAACATTGAACAAGAATTAAATAAGTTGTCAAGGCTATTAGAGGAGCTAATGGAAATATTGAAGATTAAAGAATAATAAAAAAGGTATCAAGAACTCTACTTCCTATTTATGCTATTAGATTTTGTAATACAAGAGCTAAGATGTACACTAGGTAGTAACATAACTCTAGTAGGTGTGATTGGTAGGCTTACTACTTTTGAGATATTAAATTTTGATAATTAGACTCCTAGTACTATTGAATATGCTTTTAATCACAATTGGTTCTTTTCAAGAAAGGAAAAGTAAAACATGTGAAAAATAGCAGTGATATTTTTGATGATGAAATTGAGGCAATTGAGGCAATGGTAGCTAGGAGATTTAGAAGAGGCAAAGGAAAATACAAAGGTAAACTTCCTATAATCTATTTTTCATACAACAAGGTTGGTCATATTACTATAAGGTGTCTTGATAGAAAAGACAAGGATGAGAGAAAGTACAAAGGAAGAAGAGATGACCAAGACTTCAAGAAGTACAATTAAGAAATCTTATTATATTTCTTAAGAAGAAATTGATAATGAGTCTGAAAGTAATGATGAAGATGAGAAAACTAATTTAATTTTTTATGTGAACAAAAGTGATAGATGGATAATTGATAATGGTTACTCTAATCACATGACAAGTGATAGAAGTAAATTTGAGGACATTGGACCATACAAAGGTGGTTGTGTAAAATTTGGTAATGATGTTCCATGTCTTGTGAAAAGTAAAGGGACAATTCAAATAATTGATAAAATCAAATGTAACAATATTTACTAGGTTGAAGGACTTAAGTACAATCTATTGAGTGTTTCACAATTAAAAAAATTAGATTACAGAGTTGAATTCCATCACAAAAAGGCCAAAATATTTGATGTTGATTGTAAACTAATTGGAAGGAGTGACCAAACAAGAGGTAACTTGTTCTACCTAGATTTATCTAATGAGACATGCTTGTTTGCATAATATGAAGATATTTAGTTATGGCACAAAAGGTTATGTCATTTAAACTTTGACAAGTTTGTTAGCATTAGTAAATTGAAAAGAGTAAGAGGCTTGCCAAAACTAAAGAAACCTAACAATGCTATGTGTAAACAATGTCAATTGGAAAAAATGACAAAGTCTAGTTTCAAGAGCTAAACATATTCATCTGATGACATTTTGAAATTGGTTCATACTAACTCATGTGGATGATTACTCTAGAATGATGACTATGATATTTCTTAAAGAAAATTTGATGCTTTTTAGCTATTTAAATGGTATTTGGCTAGAGTTGAAAAGGAAATAGGGAAGAGTCTGAAGTGCTTGATGTTTGATAGAGGTGGTGAATTCATTTCCAATGAGCTCAACATGTTTTGAAATAATAGAGAAATCAAAAGACATGTGTCTACACCTAGGACCCCTCTTCATACTAGAATAGCTAAAAGGAGAAATAGATCAATCATGGATTGTACTAGAACCCTAATGATGGAGAAGAATGTGTCACAAAAATAATGGACAGAAGCTATAAGTATAGTTGTTTATACTTTGAATAGAGTGCAAGTCAACAAAGGTACAAATACTACACTTTTTGAATTATGGTATGGTTATGCACCTAATGTAAAATATTTCAAATTATTTAGAAGAAAATGTTACATACTTAAAGATAAAAGGAAAGGAAAACTTGATGCTAAAAGTGATGAAGGCATATTCCTAGGATATTCCACCAAGAGTAAAGCTCATAAGTGTTTGAATTCTAACACTAACAAAGTTGTGGGAAGTGCAAATGTGAAAGTTGATGAATACATAGAGAAAAATGAAGTTGAATGTAAGATAGAACCTAAATATTATAGTTCATTCATATATATGAATGAAAGTGCTCCAGGAACTCTATCTGAACAAGAAATTAAAGTTACAAATTCTCAATAGATTGGAAATGTTGAGCTACAATAGCTAGTTGTCAAGTAGCAGAATGCAGATGTCAAGCAACAAATAGATGATGTCAAGTCACATATAGAGGAAGCCAAAAAATAGGAAGACAATGCCAAGCATACAAAACTTGAACTAGAACCTGAATAAGAAAGAGATGATGGATTTGAAACTATTGTTCAAGATGAACTTGTTGAAGAATAGAGAAGGAAAGATCATTTGTTAGCAAAAAGTGTGAGAAGACATCATGCACCTAAAAAAATCATTGGAGGTAAAGAGTTTGGTGTTATGACAAGAAAAAGACTCAGAAGTGATACATGCTTATTTTGTGAGTTTGAGCCTAAATTTGTGAAATATGCTTTGGAGAATGAAGATTGGATACAAGATATGAATGAAGAAATTGAAAAGGTTGAAAAGAACAAAACATGGTCTCTAGTACCTAGACCTAAAGACAAAAATGTTATTGGAAAAAAGTGGGTATTTAGAAACAAGTTGAATGAGAAAGCTGGAGTTACAAGGAATAAAACTAGATTGGTATGCAAAGGATATGCACAAGAGGAAGGTACTAACTATGGGGAAACATTTTCCCCTATAGCAAGATTAGGAGTTAGAACTCTACTTGCATATTCTACTTATAAATGATTCTAGGTATATCAAATGGATGTCAAATTTGCATTTCTAAATGGAATACTAAAAGAAGAAGTATACATAGAAGAGCTTGAAGGATTTGTGGACCCTAACAAGAAGAATATGGTATGCAAGCTGCACAAATATTTATATGGTTTGAAACAAGCCCCAAGAGCATGGTATGAAAGAATGCATAATTATTTGGTAAAGATTGGTTTTGCAAGGACAAATAATAACAACAATCAATGTTTGAGGGTTGGAAAGAAGAATGAGGTATTTTTATCTAGAATTTTTTTTGATGATATCAAATTTGGAGGAAAGGAAGTATTATGCAAAATTTCACTAATAAAATGAAGAAGGAATTTGAAATATAAATGTTTGGTGAGATTAAATTCTTTGTTGGTTTACAAGTATAAAAAATGAAGCAAGGTATCTTCATTACTCATTCTAAATATATCAAGGAGATATTGAAAACTTTTGGGATGGAAGATTCTAAACTAGTGGGTACACCTATGATTACTAGACACAAACTATCTAAGAATGACAATTATACTAATTTGAACTAGACACAATATAGATCAATGATTGGTAAACTAAAATATGTTGTTCATAGTAGACCAAATATTGCATTAGTTGTTGGAATAGTTGCTAGATTTTTAGAAAGTCCTAAGGACAAACACATGATGGTAGTAAAGAGAATATCGAGATGTCTGAAAGAAACATAAGACTATGGATTATATTACAAGAAGAGTGATAAGTTTGAACTAAAGGTATTTATTGATTCTAATTGGGTAGGACATGTTGCAACAAAAAGAGCATAAACATTCTTTTTAAGAAAGGGACTAGTTTCATGGACAAGCAAGAAACATAACTACATTTCCCAATCAACAAGTAAAGCTGAGTATGTGGAAACAATAGTAAACTATTCAAATATTATTTGGATCAAACAATTTTTGAAAGGTATGAAGGAAGAAATTACTGATTCACAAGTTATCTATTGTGATAACACAAGTGCTATTAATATATCAAAGAACCCTGTTATGCACACAAAGACAAAACACATTGCTATCAAGTATCATTACTTGAGAGATCTAGTTCAACAAAAAGAAGTGAAATTGGAATATCTGAACACAAAAGAGAAAATTTATGACATGTTCACTTATTATTTACCTAAGGATGCTCATGAATATTGTAGAGGTAAACTGGGAGTGATTCCCCTAAACAAAGCTACTTAAGCTACAAAGAAGCATTGCATCAATGTTTTGAACAACTTATCTTACACATTGATGCAAACAATTCTAGTTTAGGAGTTGTCTAAGATAGTAGTGAAGAAGAAGAAAAACATTAAAAAAATAGTCATGTGAAGGTGATAGATGAATAATACAAACTTGCAATTATCTATATAATCAAGATGTATGAAGCATACACATAGTTTCTTTGGCATTGTTGTCAAAGAGGGAGAGATTGATTATAAATATTAGAGAGAAAGATGTTGGAATGTTTAGAATAATTGACAGGGGAATGAATTAGTTATCTGAGGTCCAAATGTACAAATAAAAACTTTTAGTACTTCAACTTATACTTAGGCATGCATTGATCACTCAATATCTTAAACTTTTTCATATTGTTGTCCTAGGTCAAAATAACTTTGCAAAAATGTAAACATGAAATACCACAAAATTAGGGTATACTTTAAGAAACCCCCCCTTTAGAAAAGGTGTAAAAATTTGGAAAAAGGTGTAAAACATCTGAATTTTTTAAATTTTTGTGGCAAAAAAAATCAGTTTAGAAAGAAAAATAATAATCTCCATTGGCAAATCATTCATAGTCTCTTGAATAATGTGTAAAATCTAGGCAAATTGTGTTATTTTAAAACCAGAAAAAAATATACATTGGCGAACAAAAAATAATTATCATAATAAAATATTAATTTTTTGGGCAAATCATTTCATTGTAAAATATTAATTTTTTGAGCAAATAATAATTTGAAAATTAAACATAAATTTTGTTTGCAAATTAATTCATTGTGCTACTGCTAGACATAAAATATATACATTACAATTATATGGCTAAATTTTATAATAATATTAAAATAAAATAAAATAAAATGAATTCTTACAAAATAAGTAAATTAGAAAATGTATATCTATCTCCCATCTCTAAAAGGGCTAGAAACAAGATTGATGCAATAATTTTTTTATTCAAATATTTAGATGTACGTAATACAAAATGAATACACAAGGAAGATAACTTGTGAACTATTGAAAAGAAAGGTGTGATGTTATGATGTGGAATTGATGTCATGCCTGACCACTACTTCGGGTTTTTCTTCAAATTAGGACCTTGTGTTATAAGTTTCTTTCTATTGCTATGTTTGTAATTCTGAAGTACTTGGTTATATTATTGTCCTTGAATCATGAGTCTGATGTTGAATGTATTTTCTATTTTGAACTATGTTATTAGTAGTGAATGAGATTTAGGATTTTATGATTTGAAACTGGTATATAAATGATTTCATGTTGATTGGGTATCAATTATGTTTATAATGTTTCAAACTCATTGTATATTGCACTCTGTTTCATATTGTATGATTAACTTGACATTGCAAATACATTTAAATGGTAATATGTTGTATGCATTCATAATTCATCATTGTACTTTCATATTCATGACTATAAAGGGATTTAATACTTATATTGCATATATCCTTGAGATGGTTTTGTTTTCATGACTCATATTAACTTGTTATTTAGAGAACCGCAATTTGCATTGCATATATATTTGTTATTAAAAGGGGGGGGGGGGGGGGGCTAATTACTCTAAGTTGTGATTGGCATAAACATTTATATTTGTTTTAAAAGGGTTTAATTACCCCTTAAGCATTAATAAACCCTAAATGGGCATCGATTGCCATGAAGGAGGAAAAACATATTCATTTTTTTGGAAGCCAAACATGGCGGTGGCTTTGTAATTGTCTTGTGTACAGCCTTGTGAAGTGTCGCAATTGAATTGAATGCTTGTTTATGAGGATTGATTGCACTAAGGGTTTGGTTAGCCATTTCTTGTTGTGAGTCAGGTTTTTTGCATAATATGGGCCAGAGACTGGGCCACATTTCTTTGCTTGGCTTAACATATGTAATCTTGTTGCTGAGGTATTGGCTTAGTGTTGGTTATTGTTGGGATTCTTTTGCTACATCCCATTGTGAAGTCATTTGTGAATTATTATGTGTTAGCGGTGTGGAGATTGTTATCAATTTGATTCGGCATTTGGGGCTTTGGTATCGA
Source organism: Cupressus sempervirens (assembly GCA_028749045.1). NCBI lineage: Eukaryota > Viridiplantae > Streptophyta > Pinopsida > Cupressales > Cupressaceae > Cupressus > Cupressus sempervirens. The sequence goes on along the minus strand of CM053790.1, from coordinate 110,286,676 downwards.
GTTGGATTGTAGAGTATTTTCCATCTTTAGTTTTCACGTAGGGGCAATTTCTTACCCTACTCTCTCTCTTTGTTTGCAATTGCAATGTTATTTCAATCGGCATGTTGTAAATGGTTATGAGTTTTACATATTGTGTATCGACACTCAAGGATGGATATGTGCAGAGCATGGCACTATGTGCAATGCTTAGCCCTACATATACCCATCTTTGAATGTGGATTTATGGAGAAATTAAGTCAGGTGTTGCTTTATGTATATATTTGTTTGGGCTTTTCCCTAACCATACATTCTTTCCTCGAGTTGAACCCAGTCGGGGCTTCATATTTGTGATAGTATGTATGCAAAGTGTTTAAGATATGCTTATGGGTAGTCGTCTTTGATAGGGCCAAGCTCTGTGGAACCCATATCTTAGAATACTTAGATATGAGTGGTTCAACCACAGTCACAAGCTTACATTTGGTTGCAAACTCGTGACTGATTAGGGCACAATTACTTTGTTTTATGATATAAATGATTAAAACGAGGGTTATGTCATTGTTTTAAAAGAAAACACTATGTTGAATCCTTTAGCTTGGTTATTTTATATATATTAAAAAAAATAGTAACATAGCAATATAGTATGTGACATTTATTGGTACTAACATGTTGTCAAAGAATTAAAAGGAAGCTCGATTCAAATAGGAAATTCTTTGTGACAGCATAAATTAACCCATAATTTATAATGGAAATTGAGTTATAAATAATTGTTGTTTGTGGAATTGTTTGCAAATGATTAAGGCATTATTTTCATGAGCTTAGACATAGATAGATGTTGTTATATCGACAAGATCATTATGTGAACAGTTTGTGTGCTTCTTATAGCTTAGGGATTTACATCCTAATTACTTCTAGATATTGGCATGATGTAAGTTACTTTGCATATTTGTGAAGTGTATTTTGAATTAATCTCAGATATTATATTTTATATGCTAATTGTAGTTAAAACTGGGTGGTATCTTATTGTTAAACAGTGGTAAAACTTCAATAGACATTTGCATATTCAGTAACATTGTAGATAATCCCTTTGTTAAGCATTGGCTACACTTGGATTCAATAATGTTTGATTTTACTATGAAGTGTCTAAATAAGCATTTACGGATTGTTTTGAGATAAGATGTTTGAAATAGAATCTTGTTTTATAAAGATGTATTTCTGTTCATAAATGAAATGGAAAGTCATTTTAAGTTATGAGACAGATTATGATATACGTTGGTAAAATGTCATTTAAAAGCAAGAATATCATATGTACATTGATTTATTATCTTGGTCATTTTGAATGATAAGATTAGTTTATTATAATAGTGGGAATAAGTAGTATAGTACTACGACTGGTAAATATCATTAAACTGACATAACAATTTAGTTATATTTACGAGATCATAATATTGTAGTATTTATTTCTGTTGTTAAAATAACCTAAGCTTACTTTCAAATTTGACAGTAAATGATGAGATTTTCAAAAGATGAGAATGTAATATCATGAGAAAATTGACTTGTTATTCGTTGCATGTGCATTCTTAGAATATCTAATTTATGTGTATTTTAAGGATAGCTGTAATGAACGTATATCGAGGTGGCTGAATATCGATTTATCCTATTCAGTTAATTAATTCAATGATAATTTTAAAGATGAATTGGGTGGGTTAATTACATACAAAAGATAATTGGCCTTACCTATGACTTAAACTAGTAAGGTTAAGTACGAAGAACAAGGCAAATCTCTATTATGTCATTTCATGTGTATTTTATAGAATCCAACTATGTCTAGTCTATGAGCTTACCATAAATGGATGCAATATCTTAGCACCATAGTGATGACACCTCAGTATATATATGATTCATTTACTAGTTATTCTTAGTGCGAGTTTAATTTTGCATTGTTAAGAAGATGGTTACTTCTTGCATATTAATTGCACTATGTTATGAGGTTCAGATATCTACATTATGGTTTTGTATATGTTTATTCTAACATGTATGCAGGTGGACTACACTTTTTAACTCAGTATGTACTGAGCCCTCTTTGTGTTGTGTTGCATTTTTGGTGTGTGTTTCAAGTCTTTCAAGTTGAATAACAAGTAGCTAAGGATGACTATTGAAGTTACTTCTTGAAATAGAATTTGTTACGTGTAGAGTCCATATGTTGGACCTAGGCATCTAAAAATGATATTGTACTTCATTATTGTACTAAAATATTTATGTATTAATATCATTATGGAAATTTATTTTGACGATATCTTCTTCTATTATGAGGTTTATGTATTGAGAATGACTCAATCATTGTTCATATTCTTGTAAAAGATGATTAAATATTAAAATAAAATTCATTGGTTCTTTATGTTTGTTCATGGTTTCTTATTTATTTTTATTTTTTTGTGGAGTGTTACAATTGACCCCAATTTTCCCAAAAGGGACATTTAGTAGCATTTTTTCCTACTATTCCACTATTATAACATTCAAAGGCTAATTTACTGTATACTTGCTCAATACATTATTTAGTTAAGTGACACATTTTACCACTTCATTTTAATGAAATTCTTATTTAGTTTTACCTTCATTGTTCTCATATTTTGACATCATTGATTAATTAGAGATTTAAAATTATGCTTCATATTATACTACTCATTCTCAAATATTACCAAGATGTTTCAATTAACCAAAAGTGTATTTTCAACCCAGAACTTTTAGACATTATTTATCACCCAAACTATTTGTAATTATATTTCTCATCTTAGCATTTCTCTCATAAGGCATAAGTTGATCTTTAGTAAGAGGATTTGATACTTTAGTAACATGACATTTATTTTAGCATCTAGATTTAAGAACATCATACAATCTAAATTTTAAATGTAAATTCAATACAAGCTATTTTCATTAGGTTATTTGACATGTATAAGTTTAAATTGAAAGACTAGTGAAAGCCTAAAGATGCAGACTCCATGCTACATCTAAATTGCCAGTAATTTGTGAGCTTTTCAATTCAAAGTTTGAAGTAAATATAAAGTATATACAACAAGTCTACATTAAAATTTAGCAATAACGTCCATTATAGGCTTAAAATTCTGTTAAAAGTTATTAATAACAATCATTATAGGCTAAAACATTTGAAATTCATTTGATTTAGCCTTCATTTAGTCAAATATCCAAATTCAATCCAACTGCTAGAGGCTTCCAATCAAAAAAAAATTAAATAAATGATGAATCAGAAAAAATACTTTGACACCATAAGTTAAATGGGTATTTCAACCATAGCTTCCTAGGCATTCTTTAACTCTAAAATCTAGTTAATTTTTGACCATTTATGCCCTTCTATAAGATATCTTAAATGCAGGTAGGATTTTCTTGGACCAAGACCCTCAACAATTGAATGATAATTCAGCAATTAGGCTTAAAAGGAGAAGCAAATTGTGTACTCTAGCCATAACTTTCTAACTAAAAAAAGAAGAAGATATAAGACCAGTTTTGGATACCCATGTGGGCTTTATACCATATATTTCAAAATGAGAGGAGTTATATTTTCTATTTCTAAGGTTTTCCTCACAAAACAACCTCTGGAATGGGAAATATACCTCCAGAATGAGAAAAGTCTTGAGGGGCCGATCAATTGAAGATGAGACAAACAAAAGTTCGGATATACAAAATCAAGGGAATACATTGAATTTGTGAGAGTAAAAATTCATAAATAAAGAAAACCAAAATACCCCAATAGGTGGTAACTATGTTTGAGGAACCAAAGTATAACTGAATCATCATCAATAATGTTGCAAATTTGAAGGAAGAGCATTATAAAGAATTAAAGGTTTTAAGACTACAGACTCAATCAACTTCGAATCAAAGGTATAAAAAATTTCTCTCCAAGGGTTAGCAATCTTGAAAAGCAAGATCAGAAGTGAGTAAATCGAACAAAAGGCTCAGTCAAGTTTGAAAATTTGTTGGCCAGATCTTAGGAACTTAGAAATTAATCAGAAGGCAATGAACTTTGAGTTTTAGACCAAAATTTTGAAAACTTTATCTAATAGGGCAGTGGTTATGGGAGACTCAAAAGAAATTCAAAGTCAACCCTTACCCAAGTCAACCTAGGGAAAGCAAATTATTGATTAAGTTGTCTAAAACTAGAAAAATGAATATTGATTCAATTGTTTTAAGAATTCACTAACAGGGCTAGATTTAAGAATTAGACTTTAGAATGCTATTTTAATGATCCTTATCTTCATATTTCCAAATCTATTTCTTAAATTATGTTTTACATGTTATTGACCTAATTTTCTAAGTTTGAAAGACAAATTAGATTATGTCTCCAGACTTTTCTTCATTTGCAATATTAAATTCTCTAAAAAATTTTGAGTCATAAATCCTCAAATTTTTAACAAAATTGATCAACCAACCTGAAAATTTCTCTCATCTAGATCTCCTTATAGATACTAACTTTGAGCTTCATATAGGATAATGGCTAAGGTAAAAGAAGTGGCAACTAGGAAGGAGAAAATGAAAAAGACTATTGAAGGATAACATCCTAAGTCTCAAATGTCTTTCATGAGGAAGAGGGTTGGTGATACAAACTTTGAGCACCTAAACATGTAAAAGATGAAATCAAGGATTCCTAGAACTCAAGATTAGTTTCCTGCACCAATGTCTATCAACATCATGAAAAGTGGCATATATCATGCAATAGGTTTCCCACTAGCTATGAATACGATTAACTCATGGTGGAGTGTGCAAGACTCTATGATCCACAATCAAGGAAACTTAATAGTTGCATTTCTAAGTGAGGATGCTTTAAATGAATCTTTTACAATTCATTATCATTTGAGGATCTTAGCATTGCTCTCATAAAGACATTGTCACAGAGATGCTAATGGTCCAGCTGCTAAAGTTGGATGGCATTGAGGTAGTTGGGGAAGCTAAAGTTCATAGAAGAATAGAGGCAAGCAGTAGCAGATTCTTGTAGGAACACACAAGATAAATAAGTATTTTGAGTGCACTTTCATAAGACTTAAATAAACCTATTAATTGTGTGGCCAATGCCCCATATCAAGTTCTCTTTAAGGACTTCTATTTTCCTTTCCTGATTTGGCCTTCAAAACCCTTTGAAACATCCTACTATGTTGCTATGATGTAGAGTTTATATCCTACTCTTTTTTGACCTTGGCATTTCATCCACTATTACATGTTACAAAATTATTGTTTACATTTAATAATCTAGTTATTAAGTTAGTTGGATGGGGATATATCCCACAATGAGGAAATAATGGCTTTTGAAAGCCAATATATTAGATGTAATAAAGTGGCCCAATGAATATTTTGAAATTCTTATTTAATTTTACCTACATTGTAAATTTTGCCCATGTTTTTCCTATTCAACATTTGTATCAAAGAACCATTTATTGTCCATGCCTACGTAAAAGTGACAAGAAAGGTGGATGGTGTGTGGTAATTTGTCGATTATTTGATAGAAGTTTTCTCTCTGCCACATTTTTTCTTTTCTGGGTGATACCTTGCTAGGTGTATATGTTTGACAGTTTTTCACTTGTTGGGCATAAGAGTGGAACAACAATTTAAGAATAAAATTTTTTGATAAAGGGTTTTAAAAGACCCTCAAGAAATGATGTTTGAAATAATTTAGAAGGGTGTTTGAATCTGTAGGCAATTTTAATATGAGTCATAGAGTATTTAGCAAGCCAATTTTTTTTAACTTGGCAAAAACTTTACAACTTATAGAGTATAGGTGCTTCACCTCTATTTTTTAATAGTCCCTAACATACCCTACTCCATACCATAGAGTTAACCTTGAATCAACATGTTATCTACTATTATATGTAATATTGATGTTGTTAATATCTTCTATTGTGTGGTTCTTCATTACTAAATTGGCTAGCTATGTGAGGACCTTTGCTGAAGCTTTGGCGTCAAGATATTGTGTGTCGGTGCATGGACATTTTTGTAAAGACTTTTCTTTTTTTGTGCAGAGTTCTCTATAACTATGAAGTGCTGTCATTTATCACTATTAAGTTGAGAACAACAAATAACTAAAGTGTGTGTGGCAACCATTTTTTACTTTATCAACCTATCTTAGAGATATCACTTGATGTTTGAATTTTTTTGACATAATAATACAATTCTTTGTGAATTTCTAAGCCCTATAACTGGCATTGGGAAGTAAGCAACAAGCTACAACTATGAGGAGAAAATTGGAGCACCATCTCAAGTTATTCAAAGCATTGTTGGAAGATATTATATCTAGTTTGAATGTTGTTTTAGTATGACTGATGAAATTTGTAAAAATTCATACTAGAACATGAGTCTCATCTAATATTGAAGGTTAGATATCTCTATTACTTTTAATTGAAAATTTTTGCTCATGGAAAAAAATGACATGGATTTGAATCTAAAAAGTGTTCAAAACAGTGCAAGTAATATTGGTTCATTCAAGAGAGTTTAATGGATGTGAGTCTGTTTGTAAAGTGTACTTTCACCATGATCTACAATAAATATTAATTTACCAGAATTTGAGAACCATAATCTCCTTGCAAGCAAACTATTGTCAAAATTTATCAGTGACAAATTGGTTGAAACCATGGATGATCTTACAAATCCTTATGGTGTTTATGTAAACATGACTATGTAGGACAATAGTCTTGGGTAACCCAGAGCATGAGATAACTAGTCAAGAATTGACTCCTAGCAGAAGTGGCTTTAACATAGAATACTCCTAGTGAAAATTAGAATGCACATAATCTACAACTTTGAATCCATCCCACATCTATAAGCTAAGAGATTTATATTAGTTAATTTAAAGCATGTAGCATGGTAATACCACTCAAAGCCTAAAGGTAATGATCTGCAAAAATAAAATAAAAATTTGATAGCAACTTGCTTGGTTTGAAGTTATTTTATTTATAGGAAATACAATTATAAATAAGCCTTTCTATTTCCATAAACATATTACATATGTGCATTTTTAGTTAACACCATGTTTAATAATGTTATGTTCGTTAGCAACAACAAAAGTTGCTAATGCCCTACATTCATCAACAGCAGTAGTAATGACAAGCATCCATAAATTTGCACTTGTAGTTTCTCTTAAAAGGATATGTACCTCATGATCTACTTCAAATAATGATGATGAAAATTTATCAAAGAGACTAATTTACCTAATAATAAAAAGCTATTAGGTTGTCCCAAAAAAAAAACATTATGTCAATAATAGAGTAACAAAAATCTTGAACTCTATTTTTGTAAATTGCAATTGTAATATGATTGAATATGGAAGAAGTAGAGTATAGCTATAAATACCTTAGAACTAAATGCTAAATCACTTCATTGACTTAGTCTCAAATGTGATGCTTCTATATCCCATATGGACTCTAGATCCTAAAACTAACTAGTACTAATAGGTTCCTCTTCATTCTGAGTTGGGTATTCAAAATTCAAAAATCTTCATCTTCATTCTATCTCTGAGACCTAAATTCATCATTTATGTTAGAATCAATAGTAGCACCACCATCTTTTGAAGTGTTGCAAAGGCCTCATCTTTCATGCATGGAATTCCAAATGGCTAATGACCTATCATAAGAAAAATCTCTAACATTGTATTGAGTTACAAACAACCTCAAGTAAGTTTCCAAATTTTTGTCTAGTTTGTTTCTGACCTTTGATTTCAGAAACCCCAATGCACTGAAAACTCTCTCATCTTCTACTGACCGTAATATCATTGTTTGACATAAATCAACATTTTTTAAATAGTTTGATATTGAAGTACACAATACTTCACTCTGACTTATCTTTTTCCAGATCCTTGTTATTGCACTAGGATCGAATGGATTTTCAAAGTTTTCTATCTAGTTTTTCATACACAATGCAAAATGTTTACATTATTTTTTAAGATTAATTGAATCCAAGATTCCTTGTATTGGTTGTCCATTGCAATCTCTATGCTTTGAAAACTATGTTATCAGTTCATCAAGTTTATTATGAAACAACATTGCATCACTTGGATTATCTCCAAAGTGTTTCCAAAACTGAGGAAACACACAACTCATGGATTCAAGAATTTCTTCTCAAGGGAATCTTTCATGGATCTCACTTGAAATTTGGTAGGAAATAGAATTCACATTTTTACTAACAAATTTAATAATCTTGTCAAAATCATTCTTTGTAACTGGTAGTACTCTGCCTCTCTTGCTTGTCTTAGATTGGTGCATTGGTATTTGAAATCCTTTCACAAACACACATAGATTTTGCATTGAATCATGAAAATTCTTAGCATGATTCAAATCTATAATTATATCCCACCTTGTAAAAATTGGGCTATGACCTATGAGATATGAATACAAAGAATCTAGAGGCATGCATGTCATTTTACATAAATAACTATACTCATGAATACACATAGTTCTGTCTTGGGATTTTTTAACAAGTTTTTTCATTAAATATAGCATGGGGAGAAGACTAGATAAAGTTAAAAAGCTCTCAATATCACTTAACTTATTTAACAAATCAGGAATTTTGTCTACTATAAGGCATTGCTCATGTATAACTCTAATCAAGGATTGATATTCTGTTAGAACTTGTTCTGCTGGTCCATGCAAAGATATCCTTCTCATCTCAACATCCTTGAGAATCTTATTTCCTCCTATTAATCCCTTAGAAAAAATCTTAAATTTTGAAAAATGTTTAGGACTTCTTCAAAAGTAGGAGTGGAGCTCACATATTAGATCTTCAACTTTTGACATTGTAGGAAAACTACTTACAATCTTATATGCTAAACTCATTTGGTGGGCCATGCAATGTATGCCAAGCATGTAAGGTGCAATTCTAGTTTGTAATCTTGCACAAAGACTAGTCCTTTGCCCTTGCATTACTATAGCTCCATTAGCTCTGACACACACTAACTTCTTGGCAATTGTCAAGTCATCCATACCAACAATTTCATTTAAAGTTTTCTTAACTTCAAAATATAAATTTTCTACAGTTAAATTGGCCCTCATTTTATGAACATAAATTAGATGACCTTGAAATACATGTTTATTTATAGTATATACATGCATATAGACCCAAGAAGTGTTATCTACCATAGTGACTTCATTTAAGGATAATGAAATGAACTTGCATCTTTTACTCTCTCTTGTACATTTTTCTTTTCCACCTCAACAAGATAGTTTTCTATTTCCCATCCAACGTATATTGACCAATGTGACAGAGGATAGTGTGGAACTCTCAAAAAAGATAATAAATTACTATATTTTGAAAAGTCTCTCATAAGATGCCCTCTAGATAGAATATGAAAAAAATACTCATCTGAATGGTCTTTGCCAAGTTTGCATCATTGGTTGCATGTTGAAGCCCAGCCTTGATTAGATTGCCACTAATGCTAGTACCAATTACCACTATTTTCTTGAAATGCTCTTCATATTCTATGGCATACTTAACATGGAGGAATTCTTCCTTTGATTTCCATCTCACTACTGCTATTTCCTTTCCATCTATGATTTGTTATTCATAAACCTTACCAATATGTTTTTCTATAGTGTCAAACTTTACTTGGAACTTTTTCTCTCTTTTAGTTTTCGAGGCAAAAAGTGTATGCCTACATTCTATTGGTTTTTTATCATTGTCTATGACTAGTTCAATAAACTAGTACTTCGCTACCTAATCAACCTAAAAATTCCTTTTCATTTCCCACTCTACCCCATTTTTATATTCTTTTTTCTTTCCTTCCTACCAACATCAATATTAAGTTTTGTTACAATATCTTCTATTGTTCCAACATTTTTATCCTTGTTTGATGCATTTTGATTTAAGTGAATAACAACCCGATCTTCTGGTGGTGGTGAGCTATTGTGATTTCCTTCTACACTTGTAGTTGTACAAGTTGATGGACCAGAAATATTGTTGATTCCAAAGAAAAGCTTTATGGTAGCATCTCTAAGTTTTGGGCATTTTGATGGGCTCCCAATCCCTTCACTACCCTTGGGGGTCTTACCTTTTTCAACATGTAGCCTTCCATTGACAGCCCCTTCACTTCCCTAAGACTAAGCAGTATTAGTTAAACACTCACCCTGCCCTAACATCTTAATCCACTGACAATCTGTTTACTTCCCTAAGAATAAGTAGTATTAGTTTCAGACTAAGAATTGAAATTAATTAATGATAGAAATACTATGAAGTGTAAAGAAATTATTCCCTACCTTCGTCCTTTACACTTTCTCTAGAATTCTAATTTCTGTGTAATGTGTTGCAAGATCATAACTCTAGTCTCTTGCCTGCACATTGTCTGGCAAAATATACATCAAATTTTTTGTATAAACCAAAATATACATCAATTTTTTTACATAAATCAAAATGTAGAATCCAACAAAAATTAGAAACCTACAAAGAGCTAGTCCACCATAACTGGGATAATTTCTAAGGGATGGATAAAATCTTAATCTAGATTAGAATCATATAATCATTTACAATTCTACCCATATTTTCTATAATCATTCAATCTAATCATAAATTTAGTTTGAATATAAGGTTCACTTGAATGAACTTGTGGTGGAAGGGAACTTATAAATCATGCTGAGTGGAATTTACAAGAGTCAACACCTAGTTGCAAGTAGGAAAGCATCCAAGAGGAAGGATTTATATTTTTGTGCACTAAAAGAATAATCCCACAATTCTTTCAATATGGTTTGTTTGCACTACCTCAATCACAATTAAAAAAGGTACAATTTTTTTTCCTTGGAACAAAATTGTTCCTTTTTGATGTGGATTCAAGAGAGCTACATGGAGTTTTTGAGGCAATTTCACAAGGTGGCAAGAACCTATGACCTATGGCCTTTGGTAGATCTTTTCCTTCTTAGGTGAGATTTGACATATGTACTGAGTGCAAAGCTATTGCTGAAAAGAATTTTAGAAATCTCATTGAAGAAAACTACTTTACTTACAAAAAGTTCAAAAACTAGTTAAACTCACAATAGCTTTTGGGTCTCCTCAAATTATTTGGTTACACACAAAACTTGAAAGAAAATTAGGAAAGCTATTTATTGGGAGAAGAAAATAAATTTGAGAAAGCTATGAATATCAACAAGGGAAATCAAACCTCAGCATTTAATGAAAATCAATAAGGGAATATTGAAGCATCTATAGTTGATTATAGATATCATATTAGTGAACAAAGTCATGAGGCATCCAGGGAATCAGCTGAAATATATAATTAGGGGGAAGACTTCTACAATTGAGAATTTAGGGACATGTGATTATTTAAGATTGAAAGGCTCTATAGCAAGTGGGTATGTATATGAAAGAAAACATACATTAAGGCTCTCAAGAGAAGATAAAGTTTCATGGGGCTACTCAAAGTTTACTGAGTGCTAGATAAACATGGGATGAAGTGGAAGTATAAGCATTTGTAGGGATATTCAAAAGAATATTGTAGTAGAGAATCATCTTTCTAACTCAAGCCCTCACAAGAAAGAGAAAGTGCCTTTGTTCAACAAGAACTATTATGGGTGGTAGTTTGAAATGGAACTTATTAGTAGGGTTCATAATGAACAAAAGAAAATTCCAGAGGATCAACTTCACAAATCATATCCTCTTACAAAAGAGAAAGTTTTACCAAGCTATTGCAAATGCCAGTTAAGTTGCAATGAACATAATAAACATACATGCAGATTAACTTCTCTTGACCATACTTAGGAGGAAAGTATTTTGCAGGAACATACTACATGGAATTTTGTTAGAAGATGTGATCTATAACCAGATTTTTCTTTTGGAAGCTTGGTCAGGGTTTCTATTCCCATGATTGTTCTTTCCTTCAAAACTAGCATTTTTTGATTCTTTAAGGAGTTCAGGATATAGGAGTAAGATATTCTATAGCAAAAGAGGTATGGATTAAAGTCCATTTAAATTCTCTTAAGGAGGTATCACTTGATAAATCAGCTCAACCATTCTAAACTATTATTGCTAAGAGTCTTTTTGCAACATATGTTGGTTGTAGTAGTAAAGGTGGATTTCACCATGATCTCTTCGAGCTTGTTAGCCCCCAAAATATCATAGTTTAATGACATTCATTGCATGTTCTCATTAACCTAATCTAGGTTGGGTCCTAATTTGTCATTATCCTATGCATTCAAGAATTTTGAAGAGGATTAATAATACCAAATAGTATAGTACTTAGGATAACTGCATTATCTATGGTTTTTTCCCTCATAATTACAAATAATATTAGATATTGTATATTCCTCTATATTAAGTTAGTTGTAGTCTCTTAGTTTGAGACATCATCTGGGATAGTTGGGTTACCATGACACTTTCCATGTTAGGTGACATTTGTGAGGATATGGGGCTCCAATATACACTTGTATCTTTTAAAAATATTGTAATGAGCATTTCACAATGTAGTTTCTATTTGTAGCCAATTTTAGTAGTAATAGAATATGAATCACTAGCAAAATCCAATGTCAATGCATATGAATCTTCAAAATCGATTATAGGGATAGATTGTAAGAAATACCCTTGTGATCTCAATAAGAATTAGTCACAACCTTAGGGCCAATTCTATGCAATACTTGGTGACATAATAGAGAAAGAAAAAATAAGGCATTTTGAGTTGGTGGCATAGTTTTAACGTTAATATGTCAAAAGTTGCAAATTTCAAATATGAACTCCAAGGGCTAGTTCATTGGGATGGGGATTTGTGTAGTTATGGGAGGCTTGGTATGCAAAAGAAGTTTAAAAACTCTTGATCCATGCATATTTGATGCTTTTGAATGTGGAGAATGAAGGGGAATGTAAGGTGAATAGTTTGCACTTGAATTCATTTTGAAGGTATTCCTATCAGTTTGAGATCCTTTTATATTGACTTCTCTTTGACAGTGTTGTAGGTGACTATTTGCCTTAATTTTGTGAACCTAATGACTGCATAGGGCTCATTCCTCTTTATATATTTTTTGTTTCATTAGGAATGTGGTATTGACATGTATTATAACATGTTTGACTAACAAAAATGTAGAGGTAAGGTTGATAAGATGGTGATAATTGAACTTGAGGGTAAGAATTCTCAAGAAAGTCATGAAATTTGAGGGTTTGGCATTAGATTTGAGGATCTATCCAAATGACGACATATTTTTATGAAGGATTATGTTTTTACATGATCAATGCATGGTGACAACTTCATTTCAAGTGTAGAAGTGTTTAGAAATGTGTTTTTGAAAAAGCCCTAGATTTAAGGGTCTATTGGTGAGAGTTTGTAAGTTAGCCTATCAAATGGCTATGGCTATGAAAATGACTATAATAATCATTTTCTTGGGTCTAAAATAGAATACTACCACTTGGTTTGGGGTCTTTGGATGGTGTTATGTTTATAGTTGCTTTGGAAAATAGGGCTAATCAAGCCTTGAGTTGGCAGGTTATTGTGCACACAATTGGTCCAAAGTAGTGATACGTGGTTTCCATATACATTTTATATATCAAGAAAGGGTATCTAAAACTATGATTGGTTTGTCAAGTGTTTTGGGGAGTTTGAGAGAAAAGTCAAAAAAATAGGTCTACAAGGGCTATAAGGAAAGCCTAGGTAAGCCCTGTAAGGGATTTGATGTCAAATAAGTGTTTGAAAGTCCCTAGGTAGCTGAAACATCTTGAATGTAAAATGAGGAGACCTATTGGGGTGTTAGATCAGATATTGGAGGTTGATGTTTTAGTTTGTACTTTTGGGACAAACCTTGTAAAGAGGGATAAGTTGGTAGTTTGAAACCATTGGTTGAGAAGACAAACTATATCTTAGATCTTAGCCTTGGAGTTAATGTGATGCTATCCCCAATGCCCTCATGATATTGGTCTTTGTTTAAAGTTGAATTCACTTGACCTAGCACAAGGCTATATTTTGATAGAGCAATCTCTTGTCCTATCCTTGAATTTGAATTCATTATGGTAACATGTTCTCATACTATAGCAGCATGGCTCTAGTTGATATTTTGAACTTGTCATGTATACTTTGAATGGCTATATCTATTGTACATGGTTTATTATCCTTACAAAAACCATTTTATTGAAATCTATCATAGAAAGCTTTTTGGTTGATAAACAAAATTATTTAAGATTGGTGCTTTTCATGTATAGATATAATGGCGAAATTTTCTTTCTATGAGAAAATAGTGGATGGTATATATAAGCACATGATCCCTATACCAAAGGAGAAGTGCTCCAAAGTAGTTCAATTGGGAGTAAGCTTTGTAGAAGGTTACATTGCAGGTGTCTCTTGTGCTCTTGTTTCCCAGCCAGTAGATAACTTGGTTTCAATCCTAAGTTGTAGCAGCAGTGTATGTGTGATGGATGTAAGATTAATCTCTTACAAAGACTAATATGAAATAAAAACATAGTATTTTATTTTATTAAATATATTAATTTTCTATCTTCTATTATAGTTCTTCTTTTTGTTCTCAGTTTTAATTGTGTGTAATGTGTATAAATATGTCATTTTTGTAGGCAATTAAGAGTATTGGTGTGGTTGTCTTATTCACCAGAGGATTGTCACTTCGTATCTTGACGGTGGGTACCATGATTGGAGCACAATGGGGTATATATGATGCTTTCAAGGTCTATTCAAAAATGTGAGTTTTTCAATCTCCTACAACCTTGAATGATTTTGGTTTCCTTTCCATTCTCCCAATTAAAATAAGGCTTCTTTTTCACAAGCCTACTTCTAGAGCAATGACAAGAGCTATTCACATCCAAGGCTTATTCAAGTAATAATTCTCCAATTTATATTGAAGAATATCACAAGGAAACATAAATGAGGGTCCCAAACATTATAATGTTGGGGTAGATGAAGCAGGTGATTGGATCATTTCAACAAATTGGGAAATCACATGTGAACCTTAAACTAAATAGGAAATAAAAATAATAATATCTACTGATCTAAAAAATTAAAACCATTATAGTGTTACACCAATGACACTAGGGCATCAACTATATCCATAAATATGCAACCATTCTATTTCAAACAAACTGTAACATTTAGGAGGAAAATTTTAGAAATCTTGAATAACTAGAAGTAGAAATATTATCCAATTTGCACTCTTACCCTTGATAGCAATGATTTTGGAATAGATTGTATGAAATAGAAGGAAGAAGCTATCTTTGAGTCTCTCTCTATGATGTTTTGTACCCAAAATCTAGAATTGATGCCAACCAGAGATACACATAGACTGAATAATTTTGAAGACCACCAGAGGTATTTAATCAATGTTTCATTGCTTGGGCCAATAGTAATTTCCAGTTGGAATTTATAAGAACCAAATCCAATCACCATAAAGGTGAAACAAGCTGACTCCACCACCACAAAATGAACAACTCTTGGTGAATTACCCCATACTCATGCAAACATAGCACATTGAAACTTGGTGAACATGGCATCAATTACCATTACCTGGTCGGCTGCATGAAAAGTGAATATCACCTAATAAAAAGTCAAATGCAAATTTTTCTTGATGATTAGATGGAATAATGACCTATTAACCCTAATAAAGCTAGGCGATTGGGCCTCCATGTAATGGCTCACAAATTGCCAAATTCAACACCATGAACTCCTCAAATTCACCAAAATACAAAAATTTGCTACTAAATTATACCTTGCACAAAATCAATCACACATTTTAACACAAGTATTTAATGTGGAAACCCAATTTGGGAAAAACCACCAATAACATGCTACCAAATTTCACTCTTCTAAAGTGAGCCCTGTGAGGAGCCAACCCTATTAAAGGTTACAATACACACTATTAAATTTGACCTTGATTAAAGGATTTCAATCACTCTATTAGGAGTGAGACTTATTTTAGTACTTTAGAATATTCCATTATAATTTCACCCTATTAAAGGATTTACTCATGACTATTAGGTCAACCTTAGTCTAAAGGATTTATCTAGACTAATACAATTGTGAGAAAGTAACAAGAAGACTTGATCTAATAATTAAAAAACTCACTTATAGATTACAAATCTCATGTTTGATCCTCATACTATTTTACATTCATCCTCTTTGTCTCTAATAACTTGTTCACCCTTCAAGCCTTCATCTCCTTAAGCCTTCTTGCTTAGTATGCCAACTGCAAACTCTTTCATTCAGCCACCATATGAACCAACACCCTAAACTTCTTGTCTTTCTTAGGTTCATGCACTTAAAAAATTTCTTTTGGCCTATTATCTCCTTATATATAGAATTTAGATTTTTTTCCACTTAAACATAATTTTCCATCTTAGGGTTAGGTCAAATTCATTTAATCTTCCCATCTTTCCATTTTGTTCCCTCTAGAAACTTCCTTTACAATCTTCTTTGTATTCATCTCAAAATGATTTATCTTGAATTCTATGCCACCAACTCATCATACTTATCTTCCACATGCTTCACACAATTAAATAGATCAAATTTGTTGGCTTAGATTTGTTAAATCTTCGATCAAACTCATTTTATTGGCACTCTGCAATAACATGTTGTTTTCTCGGCAACCACTGTCTTATGATGCTTAGTCAACACTAGGTTTCTCATCATAAACTAAGTGTCACTCAGTTGCCAATACCATCTTCTAAAGCTTGGTTCATAGTAATATTTCTTCACTCAACACCTACTATATTTCTCTTTTCTTGGCACATACTAAACTTTCTTGGTCGTAACTAACTTTCTACTTAGCCTGCACTAACTTTCTTAGCTTCCACTATTTTCTTGGTTAGGCTTGGGAGACAAATTTCTTTTCTTATTTGTCTTCTAGTCTTTTCTCAAATATCCTTTCATTATAGCCTTAAGTAGATAAACAATAAACTATATCATCAAAGTCTTTCTTGGTCTTAGTGCTTCTTTTATACACCATATAACTCAATCTTTCCCTAGGTTCTCTTGTTATCCTTTCTTTTCAAATCCTCTTTATCAATCAATCAAATGATAGCATTCAAACCAAAGTAAGAAATTGTCTCACCAAAAAGTAGTAGGTTTGATATCAATGACTAAATAATGATTGTTCCATGATAGGTTTCATCAATCTTCTTCATTTTGTCAATCTCCTTTCAACAATATCCCTCTTTGGCATTGATGGAAAACCAATACCAACAATAAACTTAATACCTTTTATTGAAATCTCTCCCTCTATCAATATGTGTGCCTTCCTCTGTATACTTTGATCTCTACCTCAGATTTCTCCCTCATCTCTTCTTGTCTCTCTTTGACAAAAAATATCATTCCTTCTTTGATCTCTCTGATATCTCCTTGATTTCTCTAATATCTCCCTCTTTGACAATAATGCCAAAGACTTGTCATCTATACATGTAGATATAATCAATTTAGGTTCTCCCTCTATCACCTTGCATGTGACTATAAATATTTTATTTTTAACTCCTTTACTTTAGGTAGGTCCTAAAGTAAGATCCACTGCATCAAGTTGTAAAATATGTCATTCAACTCAATTGATGCAAGGCACTACTCTTACTTCCTAAGTAGCTTTGGATAGGGTTATCACCCCTAGCTTACGTCTAAGATATTCATGTGTATCCTTAGGTAAAGCCTTTGTGAATATATCAACTCTCTATTCTTTTGTATTCACATATTCCATTAGATCACTTCTTTGTCTTCAACCAATTCTCTCAAGTAATGATACTTGATTGCAATGTGCTTTGTCTTTTTGTGCATCAAAAGATTCTTAGATATGGTTATAGCACTTGAATTGTTAGAGTAAATGAATATAGGTTGAATTATTTCTTCCTTTTTTCCTTTGAGTAACTATTTAATCCATACCACATTTGTGTAATTCACTGTAGCAGCCACATATTCAACTTTAGCAGTAGATTGTGAAATACAATTATGTTTCTTGCTAGTCCAAGAGAATAATATTTTGTTAATCTTAGATTGGTTTTGACATATGAGTAACAACATAATTAAGTCATTTATAATCTATGTACTTAGTTCATAGTAAAAAAATAATGCATGTTGAGCATAATATGTTATATAGTGCATGACGAGTCACTCAAGTGTTGAGCAATAGTATGTGTCGAGTGATTCAAATGTCGAGTAACTAGTAAGTGTCGAGTCACTCAAGCACTAGGTAGATAGTATGTGTCAAGTTATTTAGATGTTGAGTTTTCAATGGATGCTGAGTCATTTAGAGGCTATGTTACAACATTGAAGTTATAGTTACAATTTTGACATAGTTGTTTGTAATGGCACAAACTTCTATGTAAACCATTTTTGAGCCGACTTAAGGATTGTTTTATGATCTTAGATGATAATAATGAATATTTATTATGAATCCCTATATAGTACATACATCCAATCTTAAGTCATAATATGGGTGAATCACAATCATTGATTCATACCTAACCCTAAGTCACCTAGGTCTTCTTAAGGAGGAAAAACCCTAAAATTTTGATGAATGTGTAAGGAGAATAGAGAGAAGGTTTTGCATGTGTAAATAGAGCATTCATGGTGACTAAAGAGTTGTGATTTGAAATACATTGTAGAATTAGTTAGAGGATAATAGAGGAAAGGAATCAAAAGACAACATAGATGCATTTGATCAGAAAGGATCAAGTACACATCAGGAAAGAGGTGATCTATAATCAAGCAACACAGTGCTAATTGAAGGATCATTGCTGAGACATTCTAATAGGTGAATTAGTTAAATCTCTTAATAGAGTAGTATTACTAGTCTATTGTAAATCCTTTAACAAGGTGCTTACTTCATTGTAAGTTGAAGTTCTTTTAATCAGGTACACTTCTGATAGGGTGTTGAAATCCTTTAATAGGGTAAGATCTAACAATCTTGAAAGCCTTTAATAGGGAAGACCTTTCATAGGGTAGATCATGTTTCATGATCAAAACATTGTAACCTTCATTGGATACACTTTATTACCTGCAATAGTGGAGATTTATGGATGTCATCCCCACCCAATTTGAGATTCTCCTTAAAGGGTTTCTGGGTAACCAAATACCTTGGTTCATACATGTGTTGAATGTTTTTACTTTCATGCTATGGATGTATATGCTTAATTTAATATTTGAGTTTACTATTTGAATTGTGAGATGGATGTGTGGTGAATGATATTAAGGTTGAAGTTTTAAGTTTTGATTCACCCCATCACACCCCCCCCCCCCCCCCCCCCCCCCCCTTCATAGAAGATTTTACTTTTCCTATTGTGTTTCCAAAAATTTATATTAGAGATTAATTCTCTGAAAGTTAAACTTTGCATCTTTGAGGAAAGATCTTAGAGATGGAAGTCTACAAGTTGGGAAAGACTATTGAGAATTAGAAGATTAAAATACAACTTACCCTACATTAGTTGAATGAAGCAAGAGAAAAGTTAAAGAGATCATCAAAAAGAAGGAAGGAAATAGCTATTGAAGAGAATGAAACACATTACTAAGAGATTGACACTACTAAATTGTTTACAAATGGAAACATAAGTGAATTTGATGCAACAATTGTAGATCTAATGGAAAAGAAAGGAGCCCTAATTGAAGAGGTTAGAAATCCCAAGAGAGAACAAGAAGTCCAATTAGCATTTCTGTGTGAGGTGACTAAGAAAAAGAAGAAAGATGAAGAGGACAAAAGGATATTAACCAATAAACTAGAAGAGAAAAGATTAGAGGTACAAATAATTTCCAACATGCAATTGGAAACAATGAATCAAGTCATGATTGCAAATCACAAACTGAATGGAAAAGATATTGAGATCACAACACTAAAGTTGCAAAATGAACAACTAAGAAATGATATGAAAAGAGAAAAAGAGTTTGTTGAAAGCTTCACTAGACCTAGTGAAGCTATCAAATACTTTGAGCAATTGTTGAGATCTCCTAGATCCAAAAGTGATACTTTTGGATTGGGGTACACTAGTACTAAAGAAGGAGAATCATCCTAATTGATCATATAGACCTTAAACCCTAGCATTTAATGCTCAGTGCTTACATAGTTCTAAGCTCAGCTTGAATAGAGATTTCAACTCACTCAAATTCCATGTGTTTTTCCTCATGCTTAGAAACTACTATGAGCTTAGCCAACACTATCACTGATGATAGCTTAACACCAAATAACATGCACTCGACAGTCAAAGTGAAACTATTCATGCATGATAGTAAAATGAAAATTATCATAACTTAAAGATTTCTTCTAGGTTATAATCAACACTTTGCATCTTTCTTCATGCATATATAATCTTTTTAGAACTAAATCCTTGGAGCTGATGTATAGTATGTCTTTTAAATATCAATCCCACACATACCTCCTGATTACTTAATTGGAGGTGGTATGATCACTTGACCCATTGGGTGAAGTGATCCCATTTGAACTTGATATGCTACAATCTTCCTTTCTCTTCCATATCTTGTTTATCTCATCTCTAACATTTTCAACATGTGCCTTTCCTTTGCCTTTGTCAAACTTAGTACTCAATGCCTTTGACCTTGTTGGACAACTCCTACTTATGTGACCAGTCTTTAGATAACTAAAACATGTAGTTTGACTCAACCATCTTTTGTAGTCACTTTTGAAATGTGTGTTCTTATGCAATTTTCAACAACATTTCCATACTCTTGACAATAATGATAACTATAGCTAGTATTATAATCTCAATTATAAGAGTTGTCATTGTGCTTTACCTTCGTTTTCTTGTTTAATGACCATTTAGGCTTGGATTTTTACTCATATGCTCTATGTCCATACTTTTGATAGTTATAGAAATATCCTTCAAATATTTGTGTGCTTATGGTCTTGGTTTTATATTCATGTGCCTAATGTCCTTGTTTGTTGCATTTGTGGCAATGACCCATGAACTTGATTGAAGATGACAAAAGGATATTAACCAATAAACTAGAAGAGAAAAGATTAGAGGTACAAATAATTTCCAACATGGAATTGGAAAAAATGAATCAAGTCATGATTGCAAATCACAAACTGAATGGAAAAGATATTGAGATCACAACACTGAAGTTGCAAAATGAACAACTAAGAAATGATATGAAAAGAGAAAAAGAGTTTGTTGAAAGCTTCACCAGACCTAGTGAAGCTATCAAATACTTTGAGCAATTGTTGAGATCTCCTAGATCCAAAAGTGATACTTTTGGATTGGGGTACACTAGTACTGAAGAAGGAGAATCATCCTAATGTGGTGAAGAAAGAAGTAACAAAGGTAAGAACTCCAAACCTAATTTTTATAATTGTGGTCAAATAGGTCATACTCCCAATGTTTATAGGAGGAAGATTGCAAATCAAAATCCTAAGTAGAAGTTCATGGTTCATTGCCACAAATGCAACGAACAAGGACATTAGGCACATGAATATAGAACCAAGACCATAAGCACACAAATATTTGAAGGATATTTTTATAACTATAAAAAGTATGGACATAGAGCATATGAGTAAAAATCCAAGCCTAAATGGTCATCAAATAAGAAAATGAAGGTAAAGCACAATGACAACTCTTATAATTGGGATTATAATACTAGGTATAGTTATCATTATTGTCAAGAGTATGGAAATGTTGTTGAAAATTGCATAAGAACACACATTTCAAAAGTGACTACAAAAGATGGTTGAGTCAAACTACATGTTTTAGTTATCTAAAGATTGGTCACATAAGTAGGAGTTGTCCAACAAGGTCAAAGGCACTGAGTACTGAGTTTTAAAAAAGCAAAGGAAAGGCACATGTTGAAAATGTTAGAGATGAGATAAACAAGATATGGAAGAGAAAGGAAGATTGTAGCATATCAAGTTCAAATGGGATCACTTCACCCAATGGGTCAGGTGATCATACCACCTCCAATTAAGTAATCAGGAGGTATGTGTGGGATTGATATTTAAAAGACATACTATACATCAGCTCCAAGGATTTAGTTCTAAAAAGATTATATATGCATGAAGAAAGATGCAAAGTGTTGATTATAACCTAGAAGAAATCTTTAAGTTATGACAATTTTCATTTTACTATCATGCATGAATAGTTTCACTTTGACTATCGAGTGCATGTTATTTGGTGTTAGGCTATCATTAGTGATAGTGTTGGCTAAGCTCATAGTAGTTTCTAAGAATGAGGAAAAATACATGGAAGTTGAGTGAGTTGAAATCTCTATTCAAGCTGAGCTTAGAACTATGTAAGCACTAAGCATTAAATGCTAGGGTTTAAGGTCTATATGATCAATTTCCACTCATTTGACATTATTTGAATTTGAAGGAGAGCACAAAGAGATAAAGGTGAATTGGATCATTCCAAGAATTTTCAAATAGGATTCAACAGTTTCTCAACACCATCTCAGTAGATTTATAAAGGTATTTATCATGTGTTGAGCTATGTAGTTTGAATTTTTGCAAACCCTAGGTTTTCATAATGGCATCTAGTTATTCAACAACTAAGGTTAAAGAGGGTTAAGAATTTTTGAATGTAAAATTGATAAGCAATGAGATCAAACAACCAAAATTTAGAGCTATGCTTGATATTTCTTATAAGTAAGATCCATTTGGTGTGTTATTGATGGTACCACCACAAGTTTTAATGATTCAAGACATGAGATGTTGCTACACATGCAAGGTGGGTAGCATAGGTGACATCGAGATTAAAGAAACCTATGGGAAATTATATGAAAATGGAGTATTAAAAGATGAATTCAAAATTGTAGAGAGAATAGGGTTAACCCATGCCCTAGATTCCCCCAACATCTTCAAAATAGAATGGATAAAGATAGTTCTAAGTAAAATTCATGATAATTCTATATGGTTGGAAAATGGACCAGTGAAGATCAAAAAGAAGATTGTCCACACATTAACAAGGTATCCAATCCTAGACTAACCTAAAATCATGAGGAGTGAGGAAAAATAAGTTTTTTGAAAAGAATACAAGGGCAGTGTGGAACAAAAAGGAATGACAATTGACACTATCTCAAATCCCTTAATTTATTTTATAGTAAGGATTATAACACACAAATTCTATCAATCTAGTAGTCTCAACAGTGTACCTTGTATTGTTGTTGACATGGGCTACAAAATAGTTAAGAAGGATCATACTTATGACCTTGTAGAGTTGCAATTATAATAATTGACAAAAAATTTGGGAGCAATATGGAAGATCAAGAGTGCATAATGAAAATTTGGTTCAATTATTATATTTATATTCTTCTATGTACAAAATACATTCCCTACTTTTGGTAAAGTTGCATGGAAAACAAACAGATCTATTGTAGTACAAATAGGTGATTTTATTGAGAACCTTGGATAAAATTTTGAGTCTATGATGACTAGCTACTTTAAATTTTTTAAGAAGTCAATGAAGAAAAGACTAAGGATACCAGTTTGACTAGTTGAGAAACATTTCAACAATGTTTTCTTTCTAGTTGACATTGACTTCACATATGTATAGGCTGCAATTCCAAGAGTTAGATGGCTCAGGCCACTAGGCTATGAGATCAATGTGGATGAGGCCTCTGTAGCAATTATATCTCTACTTGCAAAAGATGTAGATATGAAGTCTACTACCTTTGGGAATTATTCAATTTAGCTAAATCTGAGAGAACAATGGATTTAAAAACTACCTCAATGATAAGAAAGAAAAACAAAATTGTCAAGAAGCTTAAAGATTAATTTGGTGAAGAATAAGAGGAAAATGAAGAAGAAGAAGAAGAAGAAGAAGATGTTCCTACTCAAGCACCACTAGCCTTAACTCAAGGTCAAGGGGAAGATCAAGTACACAAGGTAGAAATTGAAGAAGGTGATGAGGGAGAAGAAGCTAGTGAAGCACCTGAGAAGAAGAAAAATAAATCTAAAGCCCCAACAATTAGCAAACCAAAGAAGGTTGTAAAACCTAAGCCTATAGTTCAAGCTACTTGAACCAGCACAAGAGCTACTACTAAGAAGTCTCAACAAGTAGTAAAGCCAAAAGAGAAGAGGACTAGATTAGCTAGCAAAAAAAGAAGATTTTGAGAAGAGACTGAGGAGACAGTATATAGCTCCAATTGAATCTAATGAAGAGAGGCCATAATCTGATGACAACAACCAATTCAGTGTGGTAAGTCATAGCCCTTCCTCAAATTTAGATAGTATATGTGAGAATATAGAGAATAATGTTGATTTATTTGGTCTCACACATATTGAGTTTGATAAACTTGGAAAAATTTAGATGAACCAAGTAGAGGAGTCAATATATGTCATGATAGTGACATCCAAATAGACTCCAATTAAGATTTCCAACTCATTACCAAAAGATCTATATGATAGAATTGAGCAAAAGTGGCAATATAGTCTCAATATAGAAAGACAAATCAGAGAGACTACACTTGCACAAGTGATGCTAGAATTGGATAGGGAAACAATGGCAAAGGAAAAAAAGAAGCATGCATGAAAATTTGCACCTAAGCACATAGAATTTAGCATATTGCAAAATAATATAGAGGATGTTATATAGAAGACCACCCAATTGTGGAAGTCATTATATGGTTTGACAACATCTAATGCAATAGAGCAAACACCCATTGAGGTAGGTGAGGACAAAGATGAACAACAACAAGTAATTGAGGTTACTATAGTTGATACTAAAATAGTTGCACATGAGGAAGGCATTGAGACACATGAAGATACACACACACTAGATGAGGTTGAGTAGTAGATAGAACATAGTATACTAGATACACTAGTGCCGAGTGCCAATCCTCAACATAAGTTAAATACAAACATTGATACTATAAATATTAAGGATGTTTTGATACTATCACTTAGAACATCAACCCCCTTATAGAGGAAGACTTGAAGAAGATATTGGTAGAATCCACTACCTAGGCAAAACTTTGTGAAAATCCTATGCTGGTAAGTGTTGATGAGATTGAAAAGGCAGAAAAGGCATTTGTAGGGGAGAAAAATTATATACAAGAGAAATTTATATCCCCTCCTCAATTTACCATGATACAACCTACATTAATTCTTGTAGTGTATCAAAGAAAAGATTCATCCATGACCAATATCAACAAATTGGTACACACTATGTCAGTACCAAAAATTGCTATAGAAGCACAGGATACAACACAAGTTCCAACAAGTTAGGTAGATACTCATGCACCTATAGAACAAGATCAAGGTGTAACTAAGAATGTAGAGTAAGTAAAGGATATGACTAAAGAGCTAGGTTTGAATACAAAACTTGAGGAGAAACTAGCAATACAAAAACTGGTGACTTTGCTAGGAACTGTTACTCCTCTAAGTTAAGCTCTTCATAGGCCAAGTATAGAAGCTATAAGTTTACAATCATCAAGGTCAAGTCCAAGAAAATCAAAGGTAGATGAAATTAAATCATTTGTTGATGTGAACTTGGATAAAGTGATTGAGATACCAAAGTTTAATCTTGAAACCATCACTATTGAACAGATGAGTATACTACAAGATGCTCTTGCAAAGAAGAAAAACCAAGAATTGCTTATAAGGTAGAATAGGTAGAAGCAAGCTTTGCTAGATATCAAGGAAATTTTTCTTGATGCATTTAGCTTGCCAACACTAGAAGAAACAAAGCCTATCATAGAGAAGATAACTAGCTTAGTTGAGAAGGTTAATGATACATAAATGGATTCAAATGAGAAATTACTTGAACTATCTAAAAAAAAGTTTCAAAATAAGGTTAATAAAAAGATATCAAGTGCTATTGCACTATTAAAAGTTGAGTTAGCAACCAAAATTGAGAATGTGAAGAGGGTACTAGAGAACATTTTCTCTTTATACACCAAATTGTGTAATACAACACTTTTCACATAGGAAGTTAGAAGTTACATTTGTAAGAATATTCCTTAGGGTAGAATTTACCCAAAACCAAGGAACTCAAAAACACAAGCACAAATTAGACCAAAGTATGATCAAAATAACTGTATAGTATTCAATACAATGTACAAGTACACTAGGAGTGCCTGAATATAAAGGCCTCTAAGATTCATCTAGAATGCCTTGGAATAACCATCATGATAAGTCATACAAATAGGCACATGTCCACTAGATATGGGTTATCCTCCATTAAGCACAGAAGTAAGTGCGATGATGAGAGTATAAGCCTATAATGGTGTGACACAAAAATTAGTATTGTAGACAATGTGCTAAATTAGGAGTGTGAATAATTGTGTTGTCTACATGACAACTCAAAAAAGTGTGCAAAATCCTAAGTGCCTCATAAAAATAAATAATAAAATAATGCAAAATAATAAAATAATGCACTAACCTAAGTAAACTTAAGTAAAGTGTAAATAACAAATAACTATTTACACCAACATCCCCTTAAGTGCAACTTAGGTGAATGCACTTAAGCTCACAAATTGTAAGATGTGTCCTGGCTAAAAGGCCATGTTAGGTACCCATGTACAAAAGTAATGCTATAGAATAATGCAATGTAATCTCTCATAAATTAGAGAAAGAGGGAAAACCTCATGGGAAAAACCCTCATCCAAAAAGAGAGATGAGTACAGTAGAGAAGATGAGAGAGAAGAAGACCTTGGATGAGGAAAAAATCCCTCCTAGTAGAAGAAGAGAGAAGTCAAGGGACTCCCCTTTCTAAAACATCCTACACCCCCAAGAGATCTCACAAATGAATATACTTGACCTCGGTGCAGGGTTTGGTGAAGATATTAGTGACCTATTCTATTTAGGACAATACTATAGTGCAATGATCTGCTCATGTATAAGCTCTCTGATGTAGCACATATGAACCTCAATGTGCTTAGTTTGCTGATGCTGAACTGTATGCTTAGAGATCTTAATGGCACTTTTATTGTCACAATGAATAACTATAGGCTTAGGTAGATCAAATCCAAACTCCTCTAGGATGTGTTATAACCAAAGAGCCTCTATAGCTACATTGACAGCTCCTCGATACTTAGCCTCTATGGAAGAAATAAAAACATTATTTTGCTTCTTACTTTTCCAAAAAATAGGGTTAGAACAAAGGTGAAATATGTACCCTAAAGTGGACTTGCAAGAATCTAAGTCTCCTGCATAGTCTGAGTTTGTGTATCCAATCAGCTGAAGCCCTATACTTGTTGCATAATGTATCCCATGTGTATGTGTACACTTAATGTAGTGCAAAATGCACTTGCTAGCCTTCCAATGAAAATCATGTGGTTCTTGCATAAAGTGTGAAACCATACCAACTACAAAAGAAATATCATGGTGTGTATGTGTCAAGTAGATAAGGCTCCCAACTAACTATCTATATAAAGTAGCATCAACAAGTGGAGTTGTGCACTTAGCCTCTAGCTTGGCACCTAATAGGGAGGGAGTAGGAGTAGGCTTGTAGTCACTCATGTGAAACTGAGAAAGAAAGTCAAGAGCATACTTGGGTTGTGAAAGTGTAATCCCTACTAATGATTGTTTGATCTCAATGCCAAGGAAGTAATGTAGCAAACCTAGTCTATCATGGAAAATCTGTCCTATAAAGAGGTCTTGACACTGGCAATGATGGATGAAGTGCTCCCTATAATGATCAAGTCATCTATATAAAGCACTAATATCAAGTGAGAGTCATCCATCTAAAGATTTTAAACATTCAAATCAGAGTGACATCTAGTGAAACCTGCTAAGAGGAGGAAGGAATCCATTTTGGCATACCAAGCCAGAGGAGCTTGCCTAGGACCATAAATAGACTTCTTCAATTTGCAAACCATAGTAGAATCCTATACAAACCCCTATGGATGCTCTATATAAATTTCCTCATGAAGATCACCATTCAAAAAGGTTCTCTTAACATCCATCTAGTGTACAACCCAACCATGAGCTGTAGCAATTGCTAGTGTCAGTGAATGGAGTTCATCTTGGCAACCTGGAACCTTCGAGAAACCTTTGGAAACTACTCTAGCCTTATGTTTATCCACACTTCCATCTGCTAAAAATTTGGTTCGATAGATCCACTTGCATCAAACCACTTTTCTTCCCTTAGGAAGGGAAACTAAGTCCCAAGTGTTATTTTTCATCAAAGAATTATATTCTTCCTCCATAGCCTTGTCCCATTCTAGAATCCCTAATGCTTCCTTAAAAGACTATGGATTTGAAGTAATGGCTATATATGCATGTGGAAATGACTTGTGCTATGACCTAGTCCTCTGAGTGTTTGAAGGATTTCCCACCAATGAACCTATTGCATCAAGGGTTTTTTGTGCCCAATGAGGTTTAGTGGAAGAAGAAGAAATGGCCTCAATTTTTTGTTGACCCTATGAAGTTGGTGTCCTCCTAGTCAAGGTTAGAGGAATCTCATCTTCTGAGTCACTTTCATCACTATGATCGCTATCCACAAAGGAGGAAGAAGGAGGAGTTGAAGAAGCCAAGCTTGGACATGTCTCTTCAAAATTAACACTCCTCTCATAAAATATTTCATGAGTCTTTGGATCCATTAGTTTGTAGGCCTTGATATGGTTAGGATATCAAAAAAATATGCATGGTTTACTTTGTGGTTCTAATGCCTTTTGCTTTTGTGGAGGTATCCTTGCCCGTGCTAGACAACCAAAATGTTGAAGTGCTTTACACTTGGTTTTCTACCTCACCATGCCTCAAAAGTTGTTATTCCATCTAAGGCCTTATGTAAACTTCTATTTCAGATGTAGTTGGCACAACACACGGCTTCAGCCCAAAACATTTGATCTAGAGACTTGTGTTGAAGCATACACGTAGTCATTTTCTTAAGGGTTCTATTCTTTCTTTCACCTACACCATTTTAATATGGCATGTATGCAATTGAATGTTGAAGATCTATATCCTCATGTATGCAAAATTCTATAAGTTTGAAGTTGACATATTCTCTACCATTATCTATTCTTAGGATCTTGATGGCTTTCCCTAATTTTTTCTCAACTTGAGCTTTGAATGTGATAAAGTTGTCAATGAATTCACTCTTATGACCAAGGAAAAAGACCCAAGTGTACCTTAAAATGTCATCAATAAATGTGAGAACATAGTAGGTTTTTCTAAAGGATGGTACTAGAAATGGGCCAGCTACATCACTATGAACCAATTCTAGAATAGTAGTTTCCTTCCAAGACTCCCCCTTGACATATTTCTCTTTAGGATATTTACTTGCTTCACAACCTAGACATACACCCTTTGAAAACTTGACTTGAGGTCCTTACTATTGAGTTGTTTAAGGTAGTGATCATTAAGATGTCCAAATCTCTCATGCTATAGTTTACTTTGTGTGTTTGAATGATTCAACAAGGTAAGAGACGTGGACTTAGGCACAAAATGTGAGAAAGAATAAAGTCTTGTCTCATGATTTTACTTTCCAACTTCCACCATTGAATCATCTTTGAGATTTTTCACCACCACTGTGTTGGGGAGGAACTCTACTTTGTTGCCACATCCATAGTGAGAAATATGATAGATGGAGAGAAGGTTGGTGCTAAGTTTAGGAAGATGTAGTACATCCTTGAAGATGTCATTTTCCAACTCAGCATTTCCTTTACCTTCTACTTCAACTTGAGTATCATTGCCCACATAGATGTAAGGTACATTTGATGGTTTCAATGAGGAAAATTGCTCCCTTGAAGCACCCATATGATGTGTTGCTCCTAAATCAAGAACCCATTTCTCAGCATTATTTGTACTTGCAACTAAAGCTTGTCCCTTTCCCTTTGAAGTGGATGAAGATCCCTTATCCTTATATGCATTTGGTACATCAATTTTGTGTTTCCTCATAATGTTGACCAATTCATCAATCTACTTATCTTTGCACTCAACTTCATCATGACCATTCCATGTACAATAGGAACAACTTTTCTTCTCCTTTTTATTGGAATTGTTCCCCTTTTGATTATTCTTCGAAGAAGACTTTCCTTGTTGTGAAGAAGAATGTTGAGTGGAAGAAGATTGATTTGAGGAAGATCATTATTTTGAGGAGGATTGTTGTGTGTCATCTTGTGGCTTAGCCTTCCATTGCTTTTGCTTCTTATTTGAGTTTTTACCACTTGAATTACCTTCATTTTCTACCAAGGCTATGGTTTTGGAAGCTTTGAGAATTACCATACCCACTAGATTGTCATGTTCTAAGATCAACATTTCTGAAAATTTCTTGAATGAAGGCTTAACATAGGCACTACCCATTGTTAATTTATGTGTATTAAAGCTAGAAAAAAAAGGAGCATATTCAGATGGAAGATGAGTCATGATGTGTTTGATCATCTTTCCATCCTTAATGGGTTCACCACAATCCTTTTGCTGTGCCCTATACATTTCTAATTGGGTAAGATAGTCTGTGATAGTGTCAAAATTTCTATGATCCAACTTGAGAAGTTTATCCTCTATGGTGTAAGCCATGTTTTCATCTACTGTCCCATACAAAGCTTCAAGTTTTTCCCAAACCTCTATTGGATCGATAAGCTTCCTAATGTGAAATTTGATTGGATCAAAGATATTTTTCAACAAGGTTCCTAAGGCCATCTCTTGTTTGGATTCCCTATCTTCTTTCTGAGCTTCATTAGCATTAGCAGGAGGTTTCTTTGCTGCACCAGTGACATAATGCAATAAACCTTTTTCTACCAATTACTCTTTAAATTTTTCTTTCCAAGTAGCATAATTATGCAGAGTTAACTTTGAAAAAACCCATAATGCAAGAACACGAGATCAAGGAGACACAATACACAGTACACCCCCCCCCCCCCTTTTCACTCAATAAAAAAATCCTCCCAAATGAATGATTTTGGCACTTTATATATAGTGCTTTTACAATGAGCCACTTGTCAAAATGGATAAAGTGGGCTTTCTAATTTTTTTGATTACAACCTCTATATAGAGTACAAATTTGGAATTTTACAATGTAGCTCAAAAATACAATAATTGTGAAGCAATACAATGCAAAACATGACCTATTTCTAAAAGTGGTATTTTTGTCCAAATAAGACTACAATCTAACTATAGATTTGAAAATTAGATGAAAAAATATACACTTTCAAAAAAAAAGGAACCTGAGAAGGAGTCTAGATGAGCTCGTACGATGCATTTGAAGTTGCAAAAAGTAAGATTAGATAGGCACAATCGCCAAAAAATGCTTATTCTAACAAATCTATGCACAAAAACTAGAAAAAAAATACACCACTAAAAAATTTAGGAAATTTTACAAAAAATCAAAAAAATTGCACCTAATTTGGAGTTTGAATGATTGAGTTATGGTCATTTGAAGTCAAGCTACCAAATCAAAACTACATCTAAAAAGGGGTCTGTAGAGGAAAACATTGTGTTAAATTTGATTGTCAAATAGCCATCACAATAGTTCAAAAATACCCTAGAATGACAATTAGATGACCATCAAATTTACGCTCATGATTTACTGACATTAGTGAAAATGACTAGCCTATGATGATGTCACCTTATACAATTGTTGACATGGCATGTACAAATTCATACAGAATGGTATAGATGGGTACAAGTCTAGCTAACATGTAATGTACAACTTGCTAATTGCTTACTAACTAGTTTGACAAGGCACAATTGTATCAGTGACGTGTCACCATGTGTCTCTAATAGTTCACTAACCAAGTGGATGAGGAGGGAGTCTGGGCTGACAATGATTTTGACGTGGCTTGTCATTTGGACACTCATGGATAGTTGGTACATAGCTATCTATGCAGGGTTTTAACTTTCCATTGCCAAAAAAGGTGTGGCAATAGCCAAGAATTTTAATGTCTACCAAAATCTTATATGCATTGTTGGATTTCAATAGCGCATTGTTGGATTAATTATTCGGTCGGTGGGAGTTTTTGCGGGCACTATTTTACAAAAGCACACCAGAAAATTAAGATTGCCAGTTTCGACAATAAAATAAATGGTGGGGGATAAGTTTATTAGTCCCACACTGGTAATGTGTGGACATTGAAATGTTTTTAAAAACCAACCCATAGATAATTGAAAACAAAGGCACTCACTATGGTTGGATAGTGCTTGCTGCTGAGTGGGTTGGAGGTCGTCGGTTTGTTATGACCTCAGCCAAATTTGCACCGAAATGGCCAATAATATTGATGAAGCCACCTATTAATTAAATATACTACAAAATATGGAATATTCCTTGTGGAATATTCACAGGTTTAGGGCTGGGGTGTGACTGCTTAGTGCCTAGACCAAAAAAAAACTTCTCTGCCTAGACGCCCAATAATCCAATTTTTTTTTTCAAAATTGTAGAAAAAAATATAGAATTAAACTAATTTGAAAATTAATTTAATAGATCAAAAAAGACCATACCCAAATTTTAAAATCAAGCATTTGGGTTCTAATTTGCAAAAAAAATTGCCTCCCAGTTGACTATGGCCTAAAATAGGCAAATTTATAGTCAATTTTCACTGAATCATCACTCTGGATGCAATGGTGAGGTCCACTTCTACTCTAGACACTCCCAATTGTAGCTAATGCTCTAGATCTAAATTAGGTCTCTTAGAGAGATGAAGTAACGAGGTCTCTAATGGCTATGTGACAAATATCTCCCTTAGCTCTAATACCATGTAAGAATCTATCTTAGGGCAGAATTTACCCAAGATCAAGGAACTCAAAAACACAAGCACAAATTAGACCAAAGTATGATCAGAATAACTATATAGTATTTAATGCAATGTATAAGAACACTAGGAGTGCCTGAATATAAAGGCCTCTAAGATGCATCTAGAATGTCTCAAAATCAACATCATGATAAGTCATACAAATAGGCACATGTCCACTAGATATGGGTTATCCTCCATTAAACATGGAAGTTAGTGCGATGATGAGAGGATAAGCCTACAATGGTGTGACATGCAAATTAGTGTTGTAGACAACATGTGCTAAATTAGGAGTGCAAATAATTGTGTTGTCTACATGACAACTTAGTGAATGATGCAAACTCCTATGTTGTAGGCACCATGTGCATAATTAGAGTTGTGTACTTCTATGTTGCCTACATTACAACTCACAAAGGCGTGCAAAATCCTAAGTGTCTCATAAAAATAAATAATAAAATAATGCACTAACCCAAGTAAACTTAGTAAAGTGTAAATAGTAAATACCTATTTACACCAACACACATAATAAATTTGGAGAGTCATATACAATCAATTGACATAACTCTACCAAGGTCTCTAGCCCAGAGTTAGAAACATTTCAAGAATCTCCTAAAATCCCAAAGTTAGTTAGCACTGCTACATGTAGATGAAGCAAATATTAAGGCTAAATTGATCAACATCTAGTCAATGTTGATTTCACATATGGAGATATTACATAAGGAACTAACCTTTGTTGAGACACTCATGAAGAAAGATCCACATCTTTCTACTCATGAAGGCTTAGTACACCTTGCTGTCGAGCTGGCCATCCAAATCAAATCATTGGAGGTAGCTTGTGACTATTGGGATGCTTCTTTGAAAATAATACTTGAGTTTCATAAAACATTTTTGGACAAACACACTATAAGTGTATAACCCTTTGACATAAGTGTCAAAAAGGGGGAGAAATAAGTTAGGGATGGAAATAAGAGAAAGAGAAGTATGGGAGAGATAATGATGGAGATAATATTTTTGGGGGAGCTACTATTTTTTAGAATGACGAAGTCAATGACAGAAATAGAGTACACAAAACAACTTATGCAAATCTACTCAGCAAGAGGAATGATTCTGGATTAGGCAACACAGTTAAGTCAAGGGGAGTTATGAGATTTTGAGGTATGATTGATAAATCATGTTTTTTAAAATTTTGAAATTTTGAAATTTTGTATATAAGCCCAATAGAGATATTGAATATATGAATTATGCTCGTAAGTGAAGATTATTCATGCATGACCAAGTGTTTTTGTCACTCATGCCAAAGGGGAAAATTTTTAATCTCAGATTGGTTTTAAAATATGAGTAAAAATATGCTTAATTCATTTATAAGCTATGTACCTAGTTCATGTCAAACAAGTAATGCATGTTGAGCATAAGATGTCAGATAGTGCATGCTGAGTCACTCAAGTGTTGAGCAACAATATGTGTTGAGTGATTTAAGTGTCGAGTAATTAGTAAGTGTCGAGTAATTAGTAAGTGTCGAGTAGATAGTATGTGTTGAGTTATTCAAATGTCGAGTGATCAATGGATGCCAAATCATTCAAAAGCCGAGTTACAACATTGAAGTTACAATTACAGTTTTGACATTGTTGTTTGTAATGGTACAAACTTCTATGTAAACCATTTTTGAGCTGACTTGAGGATTTTTTTACAATCTTAGATGATAAGAATGAATCTTTATTGTGAATCCCTATTCAGTAAATGTATCCAATCAAAAAATAAAATAATTAAGTGGTAATATGGGTGAATCAAAATCATTGATTCATACCTAACCCTAAGTCACCTAGGTCTTCTTAGAGAGGAAAAACCTTAAACTTTTGATGAATATGTAAGGAGAATAGAGAGAAGGTTTTTCATGCACAAATAGAGCATTCATGGTGACTAAAGAGTTGTGATTTGAAATACATTGTAGAATTAGTTAGAGGAGAATAGAAGAAATGAATTAGAAGACAATAGAGATACATCTAATAAAAAAGGATCAAGTACACATCAGGAAAGAGGTGATCTATCATCAAGAAACATCGTGCTTATCAAACAATCATTGCTAAGATATTTTAATAGGTGAATCAATTAAATCTCTTAATAGAGTAGTCTTAATAGGCTATTGTAAATCCTTTAACAGGGTGCTTACTTCATTGTAAGTTGAAGTCTTTTAATCGAGCAAACTTCTAATAGGGTGTTGAAATCCTTTAACAAGGTAAGATCTAACAATCTTGAAAGCCTTTAATAGGGAAAACCTTTCATAGGGTAGATCATGTTTCATGATCAAAACATTGTAACCTTCATTAGATACACTTTATTACTATAGTATTGGAGATTTTTGGGTTTCATGCCCATCTCAGTTTTACCTTCTCCTTGGAGGGTTTATGGGTAACCAAATATTGGTATTTTAGATTACTTATTGAATTGTGAGATGGATATGTGGTGAATGATTTTAAGGTTGAAGTTTTAAGTGCTAATTTACCCACCCCATACCCCCCCTTGCCCCTTAGAGTTTACTTTTCCTATTGTATTTCCAACATCTTTTTCCTAAGAAAATGCTCCTCCTCTCATACTTTTTTTGTCATCAATATTTCTAGCTCAATTAGCATCCGTATATGTTCTCAATTCAAACTTGTCATTCTTCTTATAGTATAGACCATAGTCTTCTATACCTTTCATGTATCTCATAATCCTTTTAATAACCATTAAGGGATTCTCCTTAGGATTTGTAGAAAACCTTGCAACAATCCCAACATCTACTACAATATCATTTTTCTATGAACTACATATTGCAATTTGTTAATCATAAACCTATACAATGTTTGATTTACTTTAGCATAATCATTAGTTTTGGATAGTTTGTGTCCTGTCACCATAGGTGTACTAATTGTTTTTTAATCTCCCATACCAATTTTTTTAAGATTTATTTTACATACTTTGACTAAGTGATGTAAATACCATATTTCATTTGATATACTTGCAATCCAACAAAGAACTTTATTTCTCCAAACATAGACATCTCAAATTCTTTCATCATTTCATTTGCAAATGTCTTACACAATGCATTTTTTCTCCAAATATGATATCATCAACAAATATTTAAGCTAGTAAGATTCCTTTACCTCCTTCTATCTTCAAGTACAAATTTTTGTTGTCATTAGTCTTCTCAAAATCAATCTTTACAAGATAGTTGTGTAGTCTTTCATACCATTCTATGGGATCTTTATTTAAAACATATATAGCTTTGTCAATCTACACACCATGTTCTTGTTGTTTGGATCAAAAAATCCTTTAGGTTGTACTATGTAAACTTCCTCTTCTAGTATATCATTCATAAATGCTGAATTAACATCCATTTGAAAAAAATTAAATCCTTTATATCCAAAATAAGAAAGAAAATTTCTTACTCCCAATCTTGCAATTGGGGAAAATGTCTTGATATAGTCAATTCCCTCTTCTTGTGCATATCCTTTGCAAACTAACCTTGCCTCTTCTTGTAACTACACCATTCTCATCCAGTTTGTTTTTGTACACCCACTTGGTTCCAATAACACTCTTGTTTTCAAGTCTAGGTACTAGTGTCCAGGTTTTGTTGTTCTCAATCTGATCAATTTCTTCTTTCATGGCTTGATTCCAATCTTCATTTTCTAATGCATCCTTCACTAATTTAGGTTCATGCATGCTTAACAAACATGTTTCATTTCTCAACCTATTCCTTGTCATTGTTTTGTCTTATTTATCTCCAATGATTTGTTCATCAGGGTGATGTCTTTTGACATACTTTGACAACCTTGGCTCTATTATTCTTTCTACAATGGATCTTTCATGAAGTTCAATTTTAGATTCACTAAGAACTTCTCTATTGGATAACTCAACATTCATTTCCTGTAAAATGATCTCAATATCAGAATGTACCTCAACTTCTAGTTGTAATTCGACTCCTGAATGAAACTCAGATCTTAAATGCAACTCGACATCCATTTTATGTAACTCAATAGTCACTGATTCTTGTTGATTAGCAACTTGGTTTGTAGAATTATCAACATTGCAAGGCAAGTCTTCATAGTAGTACATAAAGGTTCTATAATTTTTAGGTTCCTTCTTTGGTTCATTTTCATGGAATTTTGTATATTCATCAAACCTTACATTTGCACTTTCCACAACTTTCTTATTGTTAGTATTTAAACACTTATAAGCTTTACTTATTGTGGAATATCTTAGGAATATACCTTCTTCACTTTTTGCATCAATTTTACCATTTTTTTTGTCCTTAAAAATGTAGCACTTTCTTCCAAATACCTTAAAATACTTGACATTGGGTGAGTATCCATACCATAATTCAAAAGGTGTGGAATTTGTACCTTTTTTGATTTGTACTCCATTCAAGGTATAGATAGTTGTACCGATAGCTTCTCTAGAGTATTTAGAAGAAATATTCTTCTCCATCATTAGTGTTCTAGCACAATACATTACAGATCTATTCCTTCTTTCAACAACCCCATTTTGTGGTGGAGTCCTAGGTGTAGAAGTTTGTCTCTTGATTCCTCTGTCATTTTAAACAATTTGAACTCATTTGATGTAAACTCTCCACCTCTATCAGATCTTAGATATTTCACTCTTTTACCAATTTCCTTTTCAACTCTTGCCAGATACCACTTAATATTTTGAAAAGCATCATATTTTAATCTTAAAAACATTATTGCCAGCATTCTAAAGTAATCATCAACAAATATAATAATGTAATTGTCACCTTTGTAGCTTTGCACATCAATTGGTCCACATAAATCAGTATGAACTAATTCTAGAATTTATTTTGAAGTATGAGTCTTACTTTTAAAACTATACTTTGTCATCTTGCCTAACTGACATTTTTTCCAAATCACATTATCGGGCTTCTTCAGTTTTGGAAAGCCTCTGACTCTTTCCATCTTATTGATACTAACAAAATTGTCAAAATTTACATGACATAGCCACATATCATTAAATTGTACAAAAAAAAATATGACATCATTCATGTCAAGATAAAATAGATCACCTACAATCTAATCTCCACTTCAAATTATTTTTTCATCAGTGCCATAAATCTTAGCTTTCCTATTATCAAATTCAACTTTGCATTCCAAACTATTCAATTGTGACACAGTCATTAGATTATAGCTAAGTCCTTCCAAATAGTAAGCATTGTCACACATGATCTTGTCTTTCAATCTTATTGATCCTTTTCCTTTTATTAGACAAGTCACATCATTACTAAATCTAACACTATTTCCATTGTAATACTCAAGGATAATGAACTTACTTTTGTCTCTAGTCATGTCATGTGAACATCTATTGTCAATGATCCATCTGTCACCTTTTTTCACATAAGATATCAATGTAGTTGCCTCATCTTCATTAGAATCATCTTTCGTAGCAACATAGACAAATTCATCATCATGATCATTAGATTCACCATTGGATTCTTCTTCAACAATGTAACAAGCCTTATTTCCCTTATCCTTATAGGCTTTTTTACTATCATCCTTTCTACCTTTGTATTTATCTTCATTCTTGTTTTTTGACTTTTCTAGACATCTTGCTACAATATTACTAGCCTCATTACAATTAAAACATATGATGGGTAACTTACCTTTGTATTTTCCTTTGCCTCTATGAAATTTTCTAGCCGATAGTGCTTCCAGTTCTTCTAGCTCTTCATCATCTATATCACTGTCACTAGCAGAATGTTTGACCTTTTTATTTTTCTGATCTTTTGGTTCTTATCATGTTAGCTTAGCGTTGAAAGAAGATTCAATATTCTCATATCTTAAATTATAAAAAATTGAAAGTTCAAAAGCAATGAGTCTACCAACTAGTCCTTCAAGGGTCAGATTACTACTAGGAGTACACCTTAGTTCTTGTATAGCAAAGACTCTAATAGAATAGATAGGAAAAAATGTTCTCAATACTTTGTTAATCATAGTCTCATCTTCAATATGTCCATCAGATCCTTGAATTGCATCAACAACATCTTTGATTCTTGCACAATACTAGACTATAGTCTCACCTTCTTGCATTCTTATTTCATCAAATTTTCCTCTAAGAATTTAAGCTTTGGCTCTCATCACATTCTTATTTCCTCCATAGATCTTTTTTAAGGCATCCCACATTTCTTAGCAGAATCACATACTTTGATGTCATCAAACTCTGAATAGCTTAGGGAAGATGCAATCTCCAACATTGCCTAATTGTGTTCCTTCTTCTATTTTAATTGTTTAATAGTTGGGGCTCCAACTATATCAACATGTTTAGTGGTGATAGTTGAATGT
The DNA here is from genome assembly GCA_028749045.1 of Cupressus sempervirens. Taxonomy (NCBI): domain Eukaryota; kingdom Viridiplantae; phylum Streptophyta; class Pinopsida; order Cupressales; family Cupressaceae; genus Cupressus; species Cupressus sempervirens. The sequence goes on along the minus strand of CM053790.1, from coordinate 110,247,829 downwards.
ACATAATCTCCAAGTCCTCCTAGATGTAGCTTCATCAAACATTTCCATGTAGAAAATTTTTCCTTGTTTAACTTGGGCACCTCCTTTCTATGCATCTTGATCTTAGCTTTAAGTACCTTAAAACTTTTCCTTCACAAGCACTTGGTTCTCTAATACCAATTGTTAGAATGTGTAGAATAACTAAGAGTGGGGCGGGGGGGGGGGAGGTGAATTAGTTATCCAAGATGCAAATGCACAAGTAAAATTTTTAACTACTTCAACTTATACTTATGCATGCATTGATCTCTCAATATCTTAAACTTTTGCATATTGATGTCCTAGCTCAAAATAACATTGTAGAAATGCATACATGAAATACCACAAAATAAATCATACATTTTGACACAAGGATTTAATGTGGAAACTTAGTTTGGAAAAAACCACCAATAACATGCTACCAATTTTCACTCTTCTAAAGTGAGCCCTGTAAGGAGTCAACACTATTAAAGGTTACAATGCATGCTATTAAATGTGGCCTTGATTAAATAATTTCAATCACCCTGTTAGGAGTGAGCCTTGTTGGAGGACTTTAGAACATTCCATTAGAATGTCACCCAGTCAAAGGATTTACTCAGTACTATTAGGTCAACCTTAGTCCAAAGGATTAATCCAAACTAATACAGTTGTTAGAAAGTAACAACAAGACTTGATCTGAAACTATAATAACTCACTTGAAAATTACATATCTCACATTTAGTCCTCCATTCTTCTTATCATTCATCCTCTCCATCTCTAATATCATTTTCACCCTTTAAGCCTTCATCTCCTTAAGCCTTCATGCTTAGTATGCCAACTGTAGACTCTTTCACTCAGCCACCATATGAAGCAACACCCTAAACTTCTTGTCTTTCTCAGGTTAACATACTTGAAAAATTTCTTCTGGCTTATTATCTCCTTATATAGATAATTTAGATCTTTTTCCACTTTCCATTAGGATTAGGATTAGGTCAAATTCAACTTCACATAGTTCAAGAAATCAATTTTGTTAGCTCAGATTCTTCAAATCTTCAATCAAACTCAAGCACTGAGTAGCTCGACATACACTAAGTTTCACTCACTTGTTACTACCATCTTCTGATTCTTGACTCTTACTAAGATTTCTTCACTTGGAACCTACTAGATTTATTTTTACTTGGCACATATTGAATTTTCTTAATCACAACTAACTTTTTGGTTGGCATGCACTGACTTGCTTGGCCTTCCACTATTTTCTTAGTCAAGCTTGGTAGACACATTTCTTTTCTTATCCATCTTCTAGTCTTTTCTCAAGTATCCTTTCACTCTAGCCTTAAGTAGATAAATAATAGACTATATCATCAAAGTCTTTCTTGGCATTAATACTCCTTTTATACACCATATAACTCAACCTTTCTCTAGGTTCTCTTATTATCCTTTCTTTTCAAATCCTCTTCATCAATCAATAAAATGTTAGCATTTAGACTAAAGTAAGAAATTATCTCACCAACAAGTGGTAGGTTGTACATTAGTGACAAAATAATGATTTTTCCATGATAGTTTTCATCAATCTTCTTCATTTCAACAATCTCCTTTCAACAAAAGGAGAGATTGATTGCACAAAATAGGGAAATATTGAAATCCTAGAGGGAACAAAGAAGGAGAAAGAGAAATTTATTACTTAGAGGGAGTTTAGGATGAAACTAAAGATAGTAATAAAATTATATGATTCATTGAGAGTGTTACTTGAAGTCTATAGGATTTGAATTGTATGGTAACCTAAAGTATTCCTATAAATATTATGTTGAGATGTTGAGGTGTTTCCATTAATGCCAAAGGGGGAGATTGTTAGAAACTACAATTGGAATAATTGTTGTATTGTGATTGATTTCAAATCGTTTGACAAGATAGTTTTCTATCTAATCTAAATATCATATCTACTTGATTGATGAAGAGGATTTGAGAAGTTGTTCATTACAAAAGCATCTAGAGGAAAGATTGAGTTATGAAGGGGAAACCACAAATGAACATTTGATTAGATAGACTTTGATAAGAAAAAGTGATTCTTTAAATTATGTTGATAGAGGAGAAGATAGTAATGTTGAAGTCTTAATAGTACAAGAAAAGATAGATCACTTATGTAGGATTGACCTAGAAATAAAGTAAAAGACCAAGGAATTTTGATATACATGTTGAGTGATGCTAGTGTCAATTGAGTCATAGTAAGTGCCAAGAAAATTCAGTGTTGACAGAGAATTACTATCACCCGTGTGAAAGTGTTGATGCCAAGAAAGAATTTCTATAGTGACTAAGCAATTCAATGATGATTGAGTGTCAAAACTTAGTGTTGGCTGGGTAACAATATTTTGACTATTTGCAAGATATCATAATTTCAAGATGACTAAGTTGATTTCTTGATATATGTACAATGTGTTGAAGATAAGGATTGATGAGCTAGATCATTTAATTCTAGGATAGGATTAGGTAAATGATCTAAGAGATAAATTCAAGGAGAAGTTTTTAGAAAAGAAGAGATAAATAGAATGGTGATTAGATACATTATATCTGATAGATTGAATCGTGAACCCTAAGATTTATGGTGTTGATTAAGTGGAAACAAATCTTAACTACATATTTAAGGAGGTATAGAGGTGAACATTTAGTATGAGTGTATGGAAGAGAAGATAGAAGAGAAGATTTGCATATTTGAAAGAGTTTAAAGAGTTGAAGTTTTTACTGATGTTGTTGACTAGAGAATCTGAGAAGAAGACTTCATTGAGTTGAGAAGAAGTGTAGAGTGATTTCTTGAAGAGTTACTAAGTGAATCTGAAATTGAGATGATAACAGAGGCCAGATAGTGAATTAGTAGGAGGAGTTGAACAAAGATCTAGATATGCAAAGTGATTTGCACTAAATAGATTAAATTGTTGGATACAATTGTTAATTGTGTATTGTCTTTGATGTTACACAAATGTCATACTAGTCATCAGACAGAGTCTACCAAGCTCAGATGATCAACAAAGCAATTTATAGTGTTAACTAAGCTCCCATGATTAACAAAGAAAAGTTAATGTTTACCAAGCTCACTCAGGTATCAAAGGATTTTGTAGCAGAAAGTTAGTGTTAACTGAGCTCCTAAGGTTAATGAAAAAAAGTTAATGTTTACCGAGATCACTCGGGCATCAAAAGATTTTGTAGCATAAAGTTAGTGTTAACCAAGCTCCCAAGTTTAACGAAGAAAAGTTAATATTTACTGAGCTCACTCAGGAATCAAAGGATTTTGAACCAAAAAGTTAGTGTTAATCAAGCTCCCAAGGTTAACAAAGAAAAGTTAACATCTACCAAGCTCACATGGTTATCAAAGGAAATATGGTAGAGAGTTAGCTTCTACCAAGCTCACAAGGTCAGCAAACGAAGGTCAGTGCTAACTGAGTTCACTCAGCCTCCAAAGGATTTTTGCAGGGTTTGCAGTGTTTACTGAGCCTCACTTGGTTAACACTAGAAAATCATTCTGGAGCAGTGATCACCGAGCTGGGTCGGCCAACGAAGGATATTATTATTTTGATATTAAGTTCAATTGTTTCATGCAGCCGACTAATGTAATGTTTTTATTGTTGTTGTAACTTATATTTGAGCCGACTTGATAATCTAAAAGGTATATATCTAGATGTTCAAGTTGTGAATTAAAGGTGTGTGTGAGTATATGGATGAGCATGGAATAAGTGAATATTGAGCAAATTTTGATGAAAGATTAGATATCCTAGAGGAGCTATAAAGTTGTATTCGATCAGTAAGGATCCAGTAAAGTAGAACAGAGATCTGATATCAGCAAAAGATAAGTTGCATATCTTTCAGGTCACCTCATTGTTGCTTCCTAATCATTGTAACAGTGAATCTAGAATCTCTTAACAAAGTTGGTTTAACAACCATTTTGTAAATCCTCTAACAAGGTGATAGTTTAGTTGAATTATTCTAAAGACCTCTAACCAGGCCACTCCTAACAGGGTGATTAAATCCTCTAAGAAGGTCACACCTAACAGTTTGCATTGTAACCTTTAATAGGGTTGGCTCCTAACAGGGCTCACTTCAGAAGAGTGAAAGTTGGTGACTAGTTACTTGGTGGTTTTTCCCATATTGGGTTTCCACATTAAATCTAGTGTCTCTTGTGTTGATTTATTTTAAACTTTGCAAGCATAATAATAACTATGAATGCTAGAAGATCAGTAATTAGTTAACCTACTGAGTTACCGTATTCCTGCACTATTTATTGAGTATTAGTAGTAAGTAAATATTATAGAAATCTAAGAGATTTTTGAAAAAAAATTTGTGGTAACTGATTCACCCCTCCCCTCTTAGTTACTTCATCTATATTTCCAACAATTCGTATCAAAGATTTTGGTGCTTGTAGGATAAGATTTCAAGGATCTAAGTCAAAGATTAGGATGTCTTATAAGAGGGAAATTCTAAGACTTAATAGGGACAACTTCTCAGCATGGCAAGGGTTTATGAGACTTCATCTAGCTTCTATTGGAGATATAGGACTAAAATACCTTGACAAAAAATATGCAGAACCAGCTGGTACACTATTTGTCAATGATATTGCTGAAAAGAAGACCCACAACATCATGATGATAGATATAGAATCTGCTCTGAGTTATGAAGAATTTGATGACATCAAGGATTGCAAATCTGCTTTTGAAATGTGGGAAAAGCTGAAATAAATCTATGGAGGAGATGATAATGTAAGAAGAGTCAAAATAGAAAGTTTGAGAGGACAATTTGATCAGATGAGGATGAGAGAGGATGAAAATATTGCAAAATATGTTGAAAGAGTCAAAGCATGTGTCAGTGCAATCAAAGCATCTGGAGGAGATATCAAGGAGGAGACAGTAATAAGTAAAGTTCTTAGAACTCTATTTCCCATTTATGCAATCAGAGTTTTTGCAATTCAAGAAAGAAGATGTGAAGCAAATCACAAAATAAATCTAGAGGCCATAGTTGGAAGATTAACTACATTTGAGCTAGACAACTTTGACAACTATGTTCCAGCTTCCAAAAACATTGAGTCAACATTTGAAGCAAAGCTTTCACTCAAGGAGAAAAGTAAAAAGAAAAAAGAATCTCAGTTAGGAAGTGAAGATGAATCAGACCAAAGTTCAGACAGTGATCTTGAGGTGATTGAAGCTCTACTAGCAAGAAAATATTCTAGAGGCAGAGGAAAATATAAAGGTAAAGTTTCTCTAATCTATTTTTCATGTGAAGAAGTTGGTCATATTACTGCTAGGTGCCCAAACAAGCAAAAGAAAGATGAGAAGAAATGTTACAAGTACAATGGCAAGAAAAACTTCAAATCATTCAATGATAAAGGTAAGAAAACATGTTTTATGGCTAAAGATTCTAATGATTCTAATGATGAAGAAGAAGACGAAATTGTTTACATTACTGTGAAAGATGAGTCTGATAATGATGAGGAAATGGCACTCATTTCTCATATGAGAAAAAATTATACATGGATCATAGATAGTGATTGTTCTCATCACATGACTGGTGATAAAACTAAGTTTGAGTACTTTGAAGACTATGATGGTGGTAGTGTAAAATTTGGTAATAATGAACCTTGTTGTATAAAAGGAAGAGGAAGAATCTCTCTAACCAAAGAACTTATATGTGATAATGCCTATTGGGTAGAAGGACTAAAGCATAATCTATTGAGTGTGGCACAGCTACTCAATAATGGATTCAAAGTAGAATTCATGCATGGAAAAACAAGATTGCTGGATGCCAAAGGAAAACTGATTGGATCAGACACTCAAATAAAAGGTAACTTATTTTATCTTAAACTTGGTGAGTATTCATGTTTTATTGCCCAAGTTGAAGAAAGTTGGTTATGGCATAAAAAGTTGTGTCATGTGAATTTTGATAACTTGGTGAAAATAAGTAAATTCAAGAAAGTAAGAGGCATTCCAAATATAAAGAAACTTGAGGTCAGTCTATGCAAAAATTGTTAGATTGGTAAAATGGGAAAGACTAGTTTTAAAAGTAAAAACTATCAGTCAGAAGATATATTAGAAATTGTGCATACTGATTTATGTGGACCCATTGGAATTGAAAGCTATACTGGAGAAAAGTTCTTCATTCTTTTTTTTGATGATTACTCAAGAATGATGACTGTCATGTATCTAAAGAACAAATCAGAAGCATTTAAGAAATTCAAATGGTATTTGGCTAGAGTAGAAAAGGAAATAGGAAAAAGATTTTAATTCTTGAGGTCAAACAGAGGTGGAGAATTTATTTCACATGAGTTCAATAACTTTTGCATTGAGAGAGGAATCAAAAGACAAATATCAGCCCCTGAAACTCCTGAACAAAATGGAATAGCTGAAAGGAGGAACATATCTATCATGGATTGGGCAAGAATGTTAATTATTGAAAAGAACATTGCCATCAAATACTGGAAGGAAGCTATCAGCACTGTAGTTCATACATTGAACCAAGTACAGCTTAAAAAAGACTCATTCAAAACTCCTTATGAGCTATGGTATGGCTATAAACCTAATGTAAGTTATCTAAAAGTATTTGGAAGTAAATGTTACATTTTGAAAGAATCTAGAAAAGGAAAATTTGATGTAAAAGGTGATGAAGGAATATTTTTGGGATGCTCTTGCAAAAGTAAAGCATATAGATGTTTGAACTTGTCTACTTACAAAGTCATAGAAAGTGCACATGTGAAAGTTGATGAGTTTGCGGAAAGGACTGAAGAAGAAAGGAAAAGGGAACTAGAAGATTATAGAAGGTTTGCTTTCATTGAACCTGATACAATACTAGTCAATCAGGAATCTTCTACTCCTGAGTCATTAGTAACTGAGTTAAAGGAAGTTCAAACTAAGCTACAGCAACCCGAGTTACATTCAAATGCTATCGAGAAAGTGTCTACCGAGTCTGAAAAACTCAAGCCAATATCTACCAAGCCAGAATAGCTAGAACCTGAACTTGAAGTAAAAAAAGATAACAATGAAATTCTTTTAAAAGGAAAGGAACCTGTATTAGCAAAATATGTTAGGAGACATCATTCAGCAAATCAGATCATCGGAGACAAATTTGAGGGAACCATGACAAGAAGTAAGTTGAAAGGTATTTGTTTGCTTGCTAATTTTGAACCTAGAAATATCAATGATGCATTGGGAAATGATATTTGGATTGAGGCTATGAATGAAGAAATAGAGCAGATAGAGAAAAACAAGACATGGACTCTTGTACCTAGGCCTAAAGATAAAAATGTGATTGGAACTAAGTGGGTATTCAGAAACAAGTTGGATGAAGATGGTAAAGTATCAAGAAACAAAGCTAGACTAGTATGCAAAGTATATGCTCAAGAAGAAGGAATAGACTATGGAGAAACTTTTTCTCCTATTGCAAGATTGGAAGGAGTCAGAACCTTACTAGCATATGCTGCTCACAAAGGATTCAAAGTTTATCAAACGGATGTCAAGTTAGCATTCCTCAATAGTATACTGGATCAAGAGGTTTGCATTGAACAACCTAAAGGTTTTGTTGATCCAGATAAGAAGAACATGGTCTACAAATTATACAAGGCATTGTATGGTCTGAAATAAGCCCCTAGAGCATGGTATGAAAGATTGCATAACTATCTTATTCAGATTGGTTTTCAAAGAACTAATGATAACAGTAGCTTGTATATAAAGGAAGGACCGGATAATAAGATTGTTTTGGCAAAAATATTTGTAGATGATACTGTTTTCACAGGGAATGATGATCTTTGCAAAGAATTTTTAGAGCAAATGAACAAGGAATTTGAAATGTCTATGTTTGGAGAGATCAAATTCTTTGTTGGTCTTCAAATTTAGCAGAATAAAAATGGTATCTACATCACTCAATCAAAATACATCAAGGAGATATTGAAAAAGTTTGGTATGGAAGATTGTAAACCAGTTGGGACTCCTATGTGTACTGGATTAAAACTTACCAAGGAAGATGAATCAAAAGAAGTAGATCAAACATTGTATAGATCTATGACTGGAAAGTTGCAGTATGTAGTTCATACTTGGCCAGATATTGCCCTTGCAATTGGTATTGTAGCAAGATTTTTAGCAAAACCAAGAGAAAATCACATGATGGCAACCACAAGAACAATGAGATATTTGAAAGGAACTGAAGACTATGGTTTATGGTACAAATTTGGAGGTAATCTAGATTTGAAAGTGTTTACTGATGCTGATTGGGCAGAAAACCTTGATGACAAAAAAAGTACAAGTGGAGGAGCATTTTTTTTTGGAAAGAGGTTGGTTTCTTGGACAAGCAAAAAGAAAAATTGTACATCTCAATCTACAGCAGAGGTAGAGTATGTTGCTGCGGCAGTAAACTATTCTAATATTGTTTGGTTTAAACAGTTGTTGGAAGGCATGAAGGTGGAAATCAAAGAACTAGTTGTTATGTTCTATGATAATACAAGTGCAATAAACATATCTAAGAATCCAGTGATGCATTCCAAAACCAAGCACATTGTAATAAAATATCATTTTGTCAGAGAATTGGTGCAAGATAAGGAGATCAGATTGGAATATGTTCATACAAAGGAACAAATTGCTGACATATTCACAAAGCCATTACCTAAGGATGCATTCTTGTATCTAAGAGGTAAGTTAGGGGTCACTCCCCTATCTAAAGCTCACTAAAATGAAGTTTTAGTGATGCATCAATGCATACCAAGTTGAAGATCTATCAGTTGATGCAGCATAATCAACAAATATTGCATATGAATCAGTACTAAAGGTACATTAGAATCCATTTGAATTGTGTTGTCTTTGGCATGTGTTGTCAAAGAGGGAGAGTTTTACTGTCATATCTTTTTGAAATTTGTTTGAGAAGAAGATTTTTCTATAGAATTCCTTCACAGAGGGAGATTACTGAAAGAGGGAGAGTTTGCTATCTAATAGAGAAAGTTGTTCTGATAGAAAAAGGCTTGTTAGACTTGTTTTCAAATTTCATTCTACTATGACATGTTGTGTTGCCATCAATGCCAAAGAGGGAGATTGTTGGATATAATTGTTAATTGTGTATTGTCTTTGATGTTACACAAATGTCATACCAGTCATCAGACAGAGTCTACCAAGCTCAGATGATCAACAAAGCAATTTACAGTGTTAACCAAGCTCCCATGATTAATGAAGAAAAGTTAATGTTTATTGAGCTTACTCGAGCATTAAAGGATTTTGTAGCAGAAAGTTAGTGTTAACCGAGCTCCCAAGGTTAATGAAGAAAAGTTAATGTTTACCAAGATCACTTGGGCATCAAAGGATTTTGTAGTAGAAAGTTAGTGTTAACTGAGCTCCCAAGGTTAATGAAGAAAAGTTAATATTTATCGAGCTCACTCAAGCATCAAAGGATTTTGTAATAGAAAGTTAGTGTTAATCAAGCTCCCAAGGTTAACAAAGAAAAGTTAACATCTATCAAGCTCACTCGGTTATCAAAGGAAATGTGGCAGAGAGTTAGCTTCTACCGAGCTCACAAGGTCAGCAAAGGAAGGTCAGTGCTAACTGAGTTCACTTAGTCTCCAAAGGATTTTTGTAGGGTTTGCAATGTTTACCGAGCCTCACTTGGTTAACACTAGAAAACCATTCTGGAGTAGTGATCACCGAGTTGGGTCGGCCAACGAAGGATTTTATTGTTTTGAGATTAAGTTCAATTGTTTCATGCAGCCAACTAATGTAATATTTTTATTGTTGTTGTAACTTATATTTGAGCTGACTTGATAATCTGAAAGGTATATATTTAGATGTTCAAGTTGTGAATTAAAGGTGTGTGTGTGAGTATATGGATGAGGATGGAATAAGAGAATTTTGAGCAAATTTTGATGAAAGATTAGATATCCTAGAGGAGCTACAAAGTTGTATTCGATCAATAAAGATCCAGTAAAGCAGAACAGAGATCTGCAATCAGCAAAAGATAAGTTTCATATCTTTCAGGTCACCTCATTGTTGCTTTCTAATCATTGTAACAGTGAATCTAGAATCTCTTAACAGAGTTGGTTTAACAACCATTTTGTAAATTCTCTAACAAGGTGACAGTTTAGTTGAATTGTTCTAAAGACCTCTAACTAGGCCACTCCTAACAAGGTGATTAAATCCTCTAAGAAGGTCACACCTAACAGTGTGCATTGTAACCTTTAACAGGGTTGGCTCCTAACAGGGCTCACTTCAGAAGAGTGAAAGTTGGTGACTAGTTACTTGGTGGTTTTTCCCATATTGGGTTTCCACGTTAAATTTGGTGTCTCTTATGTTCATTTATTTTAAACTTTGCAAGCATAATAATAACTATGAATGCTAGATGATCAGTAATTAGTTAACCTATCGAGTTATAGTATTCCTGCACTATTTACTGAGTATCAGCAGTAAGTGAATATTATAGACATCTAAGGGATTTTTGGAATTATTTTTGTGGTAACTGATTCACCCCTCCCCTCTTAGTTACTTCATCTATATTTCCAACACAAACTTGTTGTTACTTCCTAACCATTGTGAACTATATTTGAAATCCTTTAATCAAGGTTGACCTAACAGCCATAAGGACCTAGTAGTTTGTGTAAATCCTTTAACCAAGTGACATTCTAATGGATTTTTCTAAAGTCCTCTAACAAGGCCACTCCTAATAACATGATTAAATCCTTTAACAAGATCACATTTAATAGTATGTACTGTAAACTTTAACAAGATTATCTCCTAATAGGGATCACTTCAGAAGAGTAAAAATTGGTAACATGTTGCTAATGGTTTGTCCCAATTTGGGTTTCCATGTAAAATCCTAGTGCCAAACTTGTATGGATTTTATTGTGATGTTTTATTGTTTTAATTTTATATTCTACAAGTTTGTTATTTTTAAGAATAGTGGACAACCAATTAATGGTGCTAGTAGTTTAAAATAGAGGTCAAGCGCTAGAATGGTAAGATCTAAAATTGGTTTAAGTACTTGTTTGTTCAATTAGTTCATTAGGACCTTGGATAAATGATTCACCGCCCACGCCCTCCTTAGTTACTATAAATATTTTAACATACCAATGAACTATAATGAACAAATTATATATGTTGTGTTACATTTTAATGCCTCGGCAAGAAACTGGAGAGGATAACATGAAATAACTAAGCAACGTGACATATTTTTCTACAAGATGTGACATTTTCAATTACATAAAAATACATCATGTTAAAATAATTCAATAATAATATCATGTTTCATTAGGTTCCCCAACATCATTGTTGTGAGTTACCAAAATCTTTGTTGTTAGTTATCAAAATTGTGCACCTGATTCCAAATGATATAAGCTCAGTAATTGGTAAGACATTGGATTCACTTCTATATGGGATACTTGGAATGAAGTGAAACCTCTGAATTCTAGGTCAGCTCATGTTTGATGTAACCATCCAAATAAACTTGAATCAATCTAAAAGAGTAAATGTTGAAAGGGATAGAAATAAAACTAAAGATAAATGATTAAATACTAAACTACTCAAGGTGATACTCTAAAAAAATGATAATATTTTGACTCAAAATACATGACAGTGCAAAGTAATAATAATGAACATATAAGAAACACAATTAAGTGGGTGAATAGTTGAATAAAAATGCTTCACAAATAGGCAACACACTAGTTTCAAAGTCTTAGATTAGTAGGAAAAATGATATTTTCACAACTATCTAAACTACAAGTAAAACTTCACAATTCTAAAACCTATTAAGCTATGAGATATTCTCTTAAAGTATGATTTCAAAAAATCATAATGCAAGATTAAAATAATCTCAATATGAAAACATCAAATTGAAAGAAGAAATTCATTGAAATGAATCTCCAAGTAGATCTCAAAAAAATGTGTATTATCAAATTGACTAAAAAGGTATCATCAAAACATTATGTGTTACAACTATAAAAAAGACAAAAAAAATTCTTAAAAAATATCAAAAGTCTCTCTCAATAATGCAAAATAACTCCACTAAAAATGAGCTTCAAAAATTCATGAGTACATCTATCCACCACTCTTGATTGGATCTTGGATAATAGGCCTCAAGCATGAAGTCAAAACCACCCAAAAATAGGAGAAAGTAGTTGAAAAAGACTTTCCAACCCTTTAGGTACATAATACATGCCCAAAAATACCTCCCACTCACTCAAAAGAGCCAAGAATGCTCTTAAATGGTCATAAAGAAGACCAAATTTGAGTTTGTTTTAAAATAATGTATCACTTGTATATTTTCTTCTAATGTCTCCTAATGTCTCACAACTGCTCCTAACTTCTAAGCAGAAGTAAAAAATGATTAAGAATCACTCAAGGGGCTTAAATACCCTTCTAGAAATAACAATAAGTTCATATTTCCCTCTTAGCTATTTTAGCAACCATGATTAATTGAAAGGAAACAATTAATCAAAGCTATTAAGTTATCCTTTAAAGGGAGAAAAAGGGGAAATAAAACCTAAGTAACCAACATGATGAAATACCCCAAAATATAATACATTTCATTTGATAGCTTAAATATAATACATTTCATTTGATAGCTTAGAAAACATCCAAAAATCCATCAAACTTCAAAAGTTTTTAGAATTCTTTTAGACTAACTGAGAGGGGGGGTGAATTAGTTATTCAAGCTCCAATAATGTCCAATACAAATTTTTTATTAAAACAAGTGTGAATAAGAAGTACTAGCCTTTTTACTTTCTTGTCAAATTCTTAATGGCATATAATTGAAATTATCATGCATGCAATTAAACATTAAACAATCATGAAAAGTAAACATGCATCACCATATAACACAAGGAATTTTGATAACCCAGAAATCCTCTAGGAATAAGAAGGTAAAACTAGGTTGGGGATGATACCCACAAAATTACTGCGCAATAGATTTCAACCGCTTCTGATGGTTTTTCCTGTTAAAGGCTTTACACACTCTCAGATGTGACCCTATTAAAGGATTTCTACACCCTATTAGGATTGTGCCCTGTTAGAGGACTTAAGAACATTCAACTTAGAATGCCACCCTATTAAAGGATTTACATAGAGTTTTTATCCCCACCCAAGTCCATGGGATTTACAGTCACCTTCTCAAAAGAATCTTTTATCCCTCTCTAAGGATCTCCTATCCTTCTCTTGAGGATCTCTTATCCTTCTCCTAGGGATCTTCTATCCTTTTCTTGAGGCTTATCCACCTAGCTATTAAGCTAACATAGCAATGTAGGATTTCAATGTCTAATACAATGGTAAGAAAGTATTAGAAAGGTTTTGACCTGATAAAGATTGCAACTCTAACATTGCAAATTTTAGATAACTCTTCAATTCTTTTCTTTGCTTGGCTTTTCTTTCTTACAGTGCTGACAGCTTGTCCACCCTTCAAGATCTGTCTCCTTGAGTTCTTCCACTCATTATGCCAATGCACTCTATGGTCACTTGATCAACTTAGAGTCTTAATCCTATGTACTTACTCCTCACTGTGTCCTCCTTTTGACACTTCACACTAGCCTTCTCTTGGATTCTTTGCACAACCACACTTATGACCAACTCACTCACCACCTTTGATCTCTGACCTATAACTCCTTATAAAAAAGTTATGTTCTTCATTTCTTGCTCATCAATTTGATTTGATCTAAGAGAATGATATTGTTTTCCCTCCAAATTGTTTCTTCCAGAAACTTCATGATAAGTCCATCAATATTTGCTCAAAAATAGTTTGCATGGTTTACATGAAATTTTGTGACATCTACTCATCAATCCTTATCATCTAACTAATTCAAAAAATTCAATGTAAAAAACTTATTGTTACTAATTTGGCAAATCTTTTTGTCTTATCAATAATGGAGCAACTCAACATCATTGGTTTACTAATGGTTGGCACCTTTTGTGTTACTTAGCTTCTACTAAATTTATTGATGCTCAACACCTTCTGTGTTACTCAGCTTCTACTACATTTATTCATCCTCAACACCTTCTGTGTTACTCATCTTCTACTACATTTACTAATGCTCGACACCTTCTGTGTTACTCAGCACCTAAAGGATTGCTCGGCTGATGGGGTCAAGCAAAATAATAGAATGGATACAATAGGAAAGGGAAAATTTTATTAACTATGAAAATATGCTAGTACACTTAGTGTAGAGAAAATAGACTCCAAAACATGCCCTATGGGCTAACAATAGCATGAAACTAGAGATAATTTCTTCTGTCAGTACCTTCTCTCAAACGCCACTCTGAACTGCCTTGTACAATGTCAGAAATGTTCTTAAATAGACCTTGAAGGTTTAAGGATTAAGAATACATTCTAGAAAGTGATAATTGGTATCCACTGACCAAATAAAAGGCTCTAGAAGTCACATTGGAAGTCGGCGCAAAATTAGAAGAATCTAGAAACAGTAATCGAACTTTCGAGAAGCATAACTTTTGAACCGTAGCTCTGATTGACAAACCGTTTACATTTTTGGAAAGCTCTCGAAGCACTCTATAGAACTATGGACAAGCTACACTTGTCCCCCATTTTCAGCTCTATATGAGGTCATTTAATGCCGCAAACCTAACTTTGAAGCATTCTTAGGAGGTCTTTAGAAACTAAAAAACTACGATAACTTTCAAACCGTGCAGCCTTTTGACCTGATTCTTTTTCTAGAATATTCTAAATTACAATTTTAATCATCCCTCCAATTTACACCTTCCAAATCACCATAATTATAGCTCAATTACATAGTCCTATTTTTTTTGGCATTTATACGTATCCCAAGGTGCTTAAAAACTCTAACCTAGAACACTAATAGTGGAACTGTGAGAGTTGGAATATTTATTTGACCCAAATGGGTATCCAAAAATGAAAACACATGAAACAAAAATTAAGTCTACGCACATTTTTTTAGATGACACAAGATTGCCCTTATACCTTTGGATGCTCCTGCATCATTGACACACATTGAAGTTGAACTTGCTCGGCTTTAACTAGCTTGCTCAACACTCACAAATGAACTTAGTCAGGTTCTACAAATGACTTAGTTAAACCTTACATCTTTGATATTTCTTAGTGCATCCATTTCCTGTCTCTTAGAGTATGTCATCAATGCATTATTTCATCAATGGCTTAGCTTATCCTTATACTTCATTACAACATCATAACTTCAACCTTTCTCTAGGTGCTCTAGTTACATCTTATTGATTGCCTCCTCCTTGTTAATCAACCAATTGATAGTATTTGGATCACTTTAGAAATTTTCATTCCTACAGGTAGCAAGTTTGACATCAATGACAAAACAATGATTGAAAACATTCTTTACCAATTCCATCATTCTTCATTCATGATCTTTTCAATCATTTCCAACAAGTTTTTCCAAAAAAAATGAGAACATAAAAGATTAAAATACTAGAAGGTTCATCATTTTATTTTATTTTTGCACATTTGAAGATGAAAATAGGTTTCTAAACCCTAGCTATCATGATATCTTGGATGTTGCATTATTGGATAGGAAAACTACTATGGACTCCTCACAAGTACTAGTAAACTTTATTTTCACTTTATTTGTGAGTTGAATGGGCCATTTTTGTATAACAATGTTGAAACATGGAAACTCTTTTAATTCTTTTATGTTATTTTTGTTGTTAAAAATGAACACTAGAGTTTTCTGGAAATAAAAAAACTTTCGAGGTTATCATAACATACAACTTAGGCAATGGCCTTTCAAATCAATTGGTCAGCCATTATGAATAGTTTTTTAATATTTTATGTGTCTACTATATTCCTATTTTTTTCTTTTGATGGTGAGAATTTTATAGTGTTCCTCTTTCTTGATGTGTAAGGTAAGCCACCATGAAGGGTTTCTTAACAAACTTGCTCTATCTCTTCCTTCTCGTTCCTTACTCTCTTCCAGTGTTTTGACCCATTTCTTTATTTAAGGAATTGTTCCATAGTCTTGCTTCTTTTCATGCCACAAAGTACTTCATCAAGGGCTCCATGCGTGAAACTTTTTTCCATCATTCTTCACTCTAGGTGCCTAAGCTTATCTATAGACTAGTGACATTTCTTCATTGAATACGAAGGGTTTCTTTTTGACCAATTCAGTCCTATAGAAGATTCTCTAAGAAGAGCTTACAATAGTGACCGTTGTAAGTTTTTTCACTTTTTAGGGCTCACAACCTCTCCTTCACTTTTTTATTTATTTTTGATGAATATTTATGCAACTTTTTGTCTCACGCTTCCACTATATAGTTCCTTTATTATCATTTATCATAGATTTCATATTTAGAGTTGAAAAAGGTCTACTCGTGTAAAACCCTATCGTTGTTCTTGTAGGGATTTGCTTCATTCTTTTTGATACTAGTGTGAGATGTTTGAATTATGAGTAATAAATAAGTGCTCCTAACAATATGAATCGTCTTTATAGCTCTTGCTTCTCCCCATTGATCATTTTCTAGAGTTTTCAACTAGTTTTATAAAAAAACATATAGGTAGCCATCCATTTTTTCCTTTCTGGGTCTCTAATGAGTACAATATTTTCTCCATTTTTTTGATACAAGCATATGCTTTTCCAAACCCTAGGTTTGGAAAACATGAACTCTCTTTTACAACAACCTGATTGTATGGAAAAAATTGAAACATAGATCATGATTTGTTGTTCATTGACCCAAATTTCATACCTTACATTATTATTTAGACATATTCTTTGATAGTTAAAAACCTCTTTTGATGAAAATGATCAACATCTGTGAAGGTAGGAGAAGCTTTCTTGGCAATTTACAAGTGCTTGGTAGCATGAACTCTTTGCATCTATTTGAATCTCTCATGGAAAAAATTCTCCACTCAACAACTATTGTGATCCATGGATGTATGAAAAAAATGCTTCTAATGTTGTACATAATTTTCTAATAATTTTCTTTGATATGTACTTCTCTTGAATTAAAGCTTTAGTAACAAGCATATGTGTTGTTTTCATACTTACTTTATAGATTTTCTTTTCTTTTTTTGTCATGTATTGGAGAAAGAAGGAGGATTCATATAAAATTGATTAAATCTATAAAATATTATTTGACTACTTGAATTTGGGCTTGATCAATAGCTACTCACTAGCATTTTGGATAATTTAGTCATTACGATGAAAACATTTTTTTAGCTTGTATTTTCTTCTTTATGTGATCTTCATTACTCATACTATTAGATTTCTTTCTTTCTTCTATCATGCTAATTTGTACTTCCTTTGAGGTATTAGAGTAGACTTTGTAGCTTCATCACCTCTTTTCTTGCAATGGTATATTATTTTGAATGTTGAAAACCCTTTAGGATCCATTGTTTTCTTGTGTATTAGCTTGTAATTAATAGATATTCATATGAAATGTTGAAATTTCACAAAAAATAATGTTTCCATCTTTCATGTAATTACTTTACTCACTGACAATTTACTTATTTGGGACTTTAATAGTTATTGTTACAAAAATGGATAGTATACAAATCCTAATTGTATTTGGTCATACTGAGGTTCATTGCATTTTCTTATGATCCACATGATAAAAATTCATGATTTTAAATGCTTTGATGTTCATATTGCTTCACTAAATTGCACATGTTGCACATAAATTCACCATGTTACTAATGTACCCAGGAGCATCATGTTTACCACTACCATCTTGGATATTTTCATTATTTCTTATATGTTTTTCACCTAAGTCAATGTACTCCATAACGAAAATAACTTCTTCTTTTTTATAACTAATGATTTCCTTTTAAATGTTAGCTGAAACTTTTTCCTTATCGAACCCTTCTGATGTTAGATCTACATCAACATCTACCACATTGTTTTTGCATTAAAAAATCATTTTTTATAGTTTAATACTTCACACATCGTTTCTTGATGAAGTGTGTGCTCATATGGATCTAACATTAAGAATCTTTCCCTTTTTTAGCATGATTCTTGATTTAAGTTTATCATCTATTTGGCCTATTGCCAACATTCATTTAAGCTCAAAATAACAGTTTATCACCCCTTACTACTTATACTACTATCCATTGAACTCTAAGGTTTCAACCATGAGAATGGTGTCCCTTAAAAATCTATTCAACTTACTTTGACTCTGATCTACATTTAGATATAATAAAAGGTTTTGTGTAATGAGTTAACATGTCTCTTAGTATTATATGTCTCTCTTTCTTTATATCTTATATCTATTGATCAATGATATGTTGGGCTAGAACCCTTGTGGGAGTCACATTTATATCCATGTGTCACTAATTTTATTTTGTTTCACATGACACAAATTGGTTAGAAAGATTAAATAATGTTTGGATATAGACAATTTGGGTTCTTGTAAGAGATGTGATTATCATAGGTTTTTTATTGCTTAGATTTCTTGGGTCTAACTCTATTTTTATCTTGTCAATACATGATGTTGCACTTGGAGCGTGGGAAGTGAGAATAGCTAGAGCATGCATGGTCAAAGCAATATAAAGTTTTCTAGTCATTCTATTGGGAATGTATATAGACTAGGTGATTGAGAGGGGGGTGAATCAAGAACCAATAAAAATTTAAAATTAATTCACCAATTAAACATTCACCATGTAATCTGATCTAGTTGCATGCATGAAAGATTGAAAGCAATAAAACATTCATAAGACTTTGACACAAAATTCGTAACCTAGAAACTTTCCAAATAGAAAGTAAAACTAGGGCGAGGATGATATCCACAAGCTTTATTACAGAAGTATAAAGTTAACCTATTAAAGCTTACAATTGACCACTTCTAGTGATCTCCCCTATTAGGAACAATAAGGATTGTTAGGTCCACCTTGTTAAAGGATTTATAAACATACAATGAAGTATGCACTCTGTTAGGAGATTTTTAATGAGATAGTCAAGTCCACCTTGTGAAAGGATTTGACTAATGCACCTATTAGGATAAATTAGTGGTTGATCTTTGATCTGTAACTCAGTTTTTTAAATGAGATTCCTTTGAATAAAAATGATCACTTGACTGTTATAGATATGTCTTTGTTTCTCCTCATACCACATGTACCCTTCTTCAATTCACACTCATGTTCTTCTTACTTGTTCTTATTCATTCTACTTCTTATTTTTAGATACGATAAATTACATTACATTTATAACAATCCACTTAATTACCTTTTGGAGTTGAATACAATACCAAATTTATCATAATTCACTAACTCGTCCTAGTTTTGTAACTTAGGTTTTGAAGATAACTTAGTGATGTTATGACACACGAAAAATACTATCAACACTTGGTAGACTTTGGCACTTAGTTAACATTGAATCTTGGTCCATACTAATCACTTTGAGTAGTAGGAACTCAATTAGCACTATATGACTCAGTGAACACTAAGAAACTTGGTAGAAATTGAATTACTCAATTGACATTACATGGCTTAGTCAACACTAAATTCACTTCATTAACACCACAAGCTTGGTAGACACTAATATACTTGGTTAACACTATAGAGCTCGATTAACACTAGGATTGTCATCACTTACACAAGAAATATTGGTAGACTCTTCTATGCTTGGCTAATACTATAAATTGTCTCAGATTCTCAGCATGAACTAGAGTTTGATTGATTAGCTTGGTTGTAATTGTAGAGCTTGGTAGAAATGAAACCAACTAATTAAGTGTTAAGTCACTAATAGACAAATTATTTGACCATAAGGTCAACAATATCCCCCTTTGGCATTAGTGACAAGAACAGTTATCATACAAAAAATATGAATGCTCAAAATACAAGTCAAAACACCCCTTGTCCACAACTTGTGTCTTCAATTCAGTTTTGATTGCAGTCTGTTGCTACTACTTGGTAACCTCTTACTCTAGTTTTTTTAATTTTTCAAACTTTTTTTTGTAAATATATTTTCTGCTATCTATACATGTGTTTCCTTTTTATTATAACTCCCCCACACATATATATCTCCCTCATACATATATTTGGAGTATGATAGTATTCTCCTTCTTTATCAATAATATTTATTCTCCCCATTTTTGACATAAATGCCAAATGTGCAAAATATTTACAAGTTAATACCAAAATGTGACAAGAAATCATTGTGAACCTTCAAAATGATTGGCATAGTCTTATGTCAATTCTCTTGCAATACCTTGGATGCATGCAAGGCTATCTGTACTTTTGCCAAAAGTTCCATCATATGATCAAAAATGGAAAATTATTGTCATGGATTAATGTCTTTGCATGTGCAATATGTTTTTTCATTGCATCCATGTTGGGAAGGATCATGTTTGAATATCTACAAGTGTGACCCTTATCCTAGCTTCTTCCCTTAATAATTTTTCCAGAAGATTTGTCAAGTACCTGATCTTCACAAAATGTGCAAAGCTACTACTAGGATCAAGTTACAATTGTTATGCACTTTTCTTCAAGTCCTCATCTATCTTGGATAGTTTATCCTTTATTTCTTTAGTGAAGATACATGTGTAACTTAACTTAATGAACAAAGAAACACCATTATTTATAGAATTTTCAAACATAGAAAGAATAATAGATAATTCTACTTGGTCAATAGTTATCTTCTATGCTATCTTTCCAAAAATTTGTTTTCAAATTTTATCTGTAGGCTCTGTAAATTTTTTTTTTTGTCCATTTAGCTTTTCAATATACTTGTTAACAATATCAACAATTTGATCCAAAATTGGTTGTTTCTCATCAACCTCAATGTTCAGTGCATCAACACATATGCCTTTTATAGCCTCAAGTATTTGATTCCTTTGTTTTCTTTTAGCTCTTAGTTTTTGTTTCCTTGTTCTTTTCTTCCAGAGCTCACCAAGGGTATCCATCTCTTCAAGGGTGAGCTTAGAGGTATCCCAATTTGGAATAACAATTTCCTCATCTAGATCAATCTCTCCCTTTTTACCCTTTTTTATAATAGAAGGAACAATTTCCTTTCCTTTGTTCTTGACTTATGTACTCGGTTAAGGCTTGACCTCAAATTTCATTGCACTTGTTATGGATACACTCAATATAGAAATAATAGTTGAATCTATAGAAACAACAAAGAAACAATACTAACATTAGGAATACCTTTTTGTAGCTCAGTAATGCCTAATGCTAGAATTATTGGAGCTTGTTGCTTAGTAGATGAGGTGATAGTAACTTCACTCATTGTAGTACTTGGAAAAGCTTCTCTAGAGATTTGTTGGGTGCTTGGTGATGTTACCACAACCAACTCAGTAGAAGCCTTCTTGGAGCTGGTTTGCATTAAGGATTTGCTCGAAGAATTGGGAAGAGAGGCCATTATGTCTAATATGATCTTCTCAAGAACTTAGTCTTCAATAATTTGTATCTCAGGAAGATCTCCTCCTATATCTTCTTTCTCTTTTTTATTTTCAGCATCAACATTATCAATGTCATCAATTTCTTCATCATCCATTTCTTCATTGTCTTTCTCAACACCTTCTTCATCATCAATTTACACAACTTGATCAATAGTTTTGTACAACCCATAGATATTCTTCCATGCTATGGTGTTTGACTTCACAATTGACTCAATATCTTTTGACATGATCAACAATGCATTGAATTTTGGTGTCAGCTTTATTTCGTTCTCCTTTAATGATTTCTTTACCTCTTTATCACTGAGACTCAACATGAGTTGTCTCAAGGTTTGTTGTCTAATGTCTCTTGCAACATTTATATTATTTTCCCATACATGTGCAATTGCCTTCAAAATTACATCAAGAACTTGTTCTTTCAGCTCATCAAGAGAGTATTTCCATTTTGCCATTTTTTCCACTAGGCCATCCTCTATTTGTTTCTTCTCCTCTACACTCCTAGTGTCATACCTAAGAGACTTGAAATATGTCATGCCTACTCCTTCTTCTAAAATTTTCAATATTTCTACAAAGGTAGGGTTAGACTTTTGAAATATTATCTATTTAGCTTCATCTTCATCCTCTCCAAGCTTTAGTTTCTTCCTAGATTTTTTTTCTCTTCTGGTGAACACGGTAGGGGATGATTTTGTAGGTTTTGTTATATTAAACTTCCCTTTCTTCTTGGGAGGCTCCTCCTCTTCAGGTTCTTCTTCCTCTACCTTCTCTTCCTCTTCCTCTTCTTCATCAAGATAATATCCTTTCCCTTTAGTCAATAGGAGAGGTGAACTAGTAGATTTGGTGGCCTTAAGCATCTTTTCCACCTTCTTTCTTCATCTCTTTGCTGCTTGGGGAAGCTTGATTTCTAGTTCAATTCTAGCCTTTTCTTCCTCATAGGTACCAAAATATGGACCCTTGGTATCTATTGGCTCATTCAAGAGAGACTCAATTATGTCTTTAGTGTCATCAATAGTGACCTCATATCCCAAAGGTCTAACCCATGCCACTTTAGGCCTGACTACTTGCATATGAATCTTTTCATAGTCAACAAGAAAATAGATATCCTGCTCACAATCCTCTACCAACTTCCTTGGTATTCTAAATTTGGCTTGAATTTTCTCTTTAAAGGATTCAAAATAATTATCCATTATACTTTCAAATTTTCCTCCCATCTCTGCTATAAATTTATTTATTTGATATAATATCGGTGTGTATTTCTTCCATACCATATTTCCTTTTGAAGGGAAAATAATTTCACATAGAAAAATAAATAGGTTAACAAGGAACCAAACTTACATGTATTATTCTTTAAAACTCGGATGCTTTCCATGTTCTTTCTGAATTGGCTCAATTGTAGCTTGGTAAAGTCAAAGCATAGATTGTTCTTCACCACCTTGTAAGCCAAGTCAAAAACTTCACATGAAATGTTGTTCAAACGGCTTGAGCTATATATCTTGTGTACAATAACATGGATACCAAACTTGATTTCCATGTTAGTTACTATGTTCAACTTCATTCATTTGCCATCCCACTCAGCAAGAGTTCTCTTAGCTAGTTCAACCTGACCTAGGTTTTTTGTGTTCTTTGCCTTGTTCAACATCAGCAACCCAATTATCATGTGGATCATCTTCTTTGTAATCTAGATAGAGTGTATTGGAAATACAAATGGGAAATGTATACTTCTGAGAGGGGGGGCATGAATTAGAAGTACTAATCTTTAACCAATAAAATTTTTAACTTTAAAATAATGCATGCATAAACATATTAAAATAACATGTAAAGTAAATGTATCCACATAAACACTTGACACCAAATATGGTTACCCAAAAACCCTCCAATGAGAAGGTAAAACTGGGGTGGAGATGACACCCACAATTCTTCACTACTATAGCAATAAAGTTCACTTGTTAAGGTTACATGATTTGACCATTCTCATAATCTACCTGTGAAAGGCCTGCCCTATTAAAGGCTTACAAAGGATTGTTAGATCCTACACTACTAAAGGACTTTAAAACCCTGTTAAAAGTGTGCTTGGCTAAAGGAATTTAGAACACTCACTTGGAATGTTACCCTATTAAAGGATTTGTCAATGACTATTAAATCAACCTTAATACAAAGGATTTCATTACTGACACAATTGTTAGAAAGTACATTAGAATGTTTGGTCTAATACACTTACAATCTGATATTACTGATTTCAGATCTCAATTTAGTCCTTCTTAATCCTTTCTAATCTGATATGGAATTGCTTGCACCCTTGATCCTCTGTTCTGATAACCAATACTACAATTATGTCCTTCTAAGTCACCTAGAATGTATACTTATTAATTCATCCCTTTTCACATCCTTCAAATCTTCACTAGTATCATCTTCTTGCATGTATTCTCTAATTCTCTCTCTCATATATATTGAATTATGGGGCTTTGTCTCCCTTTAAAAAGACTTTGGTGGCTTAAGATTAGGTATGAATCTAAAATTGAGATTCATCCAATTTTCCTGCTCAATTCCTTCTATTTTTTTCATTGGTTGCATGTTGATCACATAGGGAATCAAAATAGATTCAATCTTATCTTCAAAGCTTCAAGATCTATCCATACTTCAGCTAAAAAATGGTTCACATAGTTTTTTGGGTCATCACAAACAACTAGGTCAATTTTGTGTTACTCGACACTTGTTAATACTGATGCTCAACACATACTATAATTTTGTCTAGGTCAACACTTGAACTTGCTTGACATCTATTGTTCACTCGGCACTTGAAACTTGCTCATCTCTATCTATTTGTTCAACACTTACTATTTACTTGGCTCATGAGTGACTCGATAGTCATTACAACTCAACATCTATAAATATTATACTTGGCATATGTTACTAGCTCCGCATGAACTTAGTAAAAAGCTTAAGTGTGTTGACACTCAATTGTCAAAACCAATCTGAGATCAATAATCTCCCCCTTTGACATGAGTGGCAAAAAAACTTAACTATACATGATAAATCTAATCTCCTCGATTATAATATACACCTAGTTTGGCATATATACAAAAATTCAAAATTGTTCAAAATTTTGTAAAGAACTATATACCTCAATAATTTTGTGACTCCCCCTAAGTTTATGTGTCTTTTCTATATCCAAAATCTCTCTGAGTATATTTTCCTCTACTATAACTCTTTGACTTCCATCTTTCTAATACTCTTTATCTGATATGTTCTGATATACCCTATTTCCTATTTTTTACTCCCCCTTTCTTTACTCTATTTATTTTGTAACTCCCCCTTTCACATGTCTCCCCCTTGCACAAATATTTCTACCCCTTTAAATATTTCTCCCCCTTTTTGACACTAATTTCAAAGGGTCTATACACTAAGTGTGTATCTATCCAAGAAGTTCTTATTAACTTCCATGACAATCTTGAGAGCAACATCCCAGTTGTCTATTGTAACATCTAGTGATTTGATTTGGATGGCTGTCTCTGCTATAAGGTGAACTAAGTTGTCCAATGTTGAGAGATTAGGATCTTTCTTGAGTACTATTTTAGCATAGGCTAGTTTTTTCTATAGGATTTCCATGTGAGGGGTTAGGGAGGCTTGAATCTAAACTAACTTGGCTCTTGTATTAGCCTCTTTTTCTATTAATACAAGTAGTTCCTTCTATGTGTTAAGCATGGAATGAAAATGCTTCTCACTTTGACCTAGGTTTTGTGGTAACTACATACAAGATATTTTCAAGTTTCTTTCCAGACTCAAAATTCTTTGGCTCATTTCTTGTGTGAAGAGTGTGGGGTCACACAATTTGGTGTACAATGAGAATATATTCTCAAGTATCTTCTTCACATTTCCTATCTTTGTAGCTAGCTCCACCTATGGTAGTATTATTCCACTAGATATCTTCTCATTTACCTTTCCTTGAAACTTCTTTTTAGACCATTCCATGAGTTTTGCATTGGTTTCCTAGTCTTCATTTGTCATCTATTCAACAATTTCTCAATTGTTCCAATATTGGCTTGGTTTCATCAAGTGTTTTCAAGTTGTATGCATCTAAAAAGATTCCTTTGATTTCATGTAATTCTTTCCTTTGCTTATACTCCTTACTAAGTATTTCTTGGTTTTTCTTCCTTTCCAATGCCTCCTACATCTTATTGATCTATTCAAGGTTCATGGTGTCATAGTCATACTTTGGTATAACAATTTCCTCATCTAATGTTGGGTATCCATAGTGAGGTACCCTTTCAACCTTTGATGAGCTCGAGCCTAGTGCAAAAAATTGGAGTGGCATTGCATCAATGCTCAGCTTCTGAAGAACTTTTGTAGGAGTGCTAGTAGTTGGTAAATTAACCAATGTTTGAATTGCTTCCTGCTCCTTTTCCTTTGGAATTTCCTTCTCTTCTTCTACTCTTGATCAATTACAATTATTTTTGGTGCACCTTGTGTTTGTGAAGTAGGAAAAAATACCTCTGTCTATCCTGTTTGTTCCTTTATGAGCTCTTCAACAATTTGAGTTTGTTGTTTAGTCATGACAACTTTGACTATTGTATCAACCTTAGCTAATGTATCTTTCAATGCTTGCTCTTGAGGTTGACCAATGGTAGCTATAGGGATGGTAGAAGGTGGTTCTTGTGTTTTTACCTTATCCCTAGTTATATCAGCTACTAGTTTTTGCAACTCATCCACACTAACCAACACTAGATTGTCACACAACTTTGCCTATAATTTTGATTGGTCAAGGGTCCTCTTTAGATTCTCTACAATCAGTGGATTGATATTCTGAGTTGAGTTGCTAGGAACATTTTTTACCTTTACTATCTCTATAGGTGTGTTTGTGTATGTGGAGGGCTTAATGGTGGCAATTGTATGTCTTACACACTTTGATCTATTTGCTGCTCCTCAACTATTTCCATTTCATCTCCCTTTTGTTGTGCCTCCTCAACTATGTTATCTGCCTTTTCTTTCTCAATTTAACCTTCTTTTTCATTGTCTTCCTCTTCTCCATTTTTCCTTCCCTCAAAGGGATCTTCCTCTCCTTCCTTAACATTAGTCAACCCATATATCAGCATCCACATTTGAGTAGACTTCTTGACAACATCTTCAATCTTGTTTTGAAGTATGTTGAAGGCTCTCTACTTAGGTGCAAATTTTCTATCATGTTTCTTGTTTGCCTTTGTTATTTTCCCTTTTTATAATTTTGGCATCGCTTGTGACAATGTGGACTCTCTTATTTCCTTCTCCATATTTAGGCAATAATGCTATTTATTCTCAAAAATTGAGTATAAGTCCTTGGGCATTATAGTGTCAAATTCAAGTGGGGTATTCTTGAATTTTTCCATCATGGCATACACTGATTCCTCAACCTTATTTTGATCTTCTCTATTTTTCCTATTGAATTCAATACTTTTCAAACCAGTTAAGTCTACTTTATCCCTAATATTATCACAAATGTTTTCAATATTAGACTTGGGAGCATGACTTACCACTCTAAACTGGCTTGTGTCATCTGACTCGGTCCTTTCTTCATTAGATTCTCCATGATTTTTTGCAACTATAGCTCTGCAAGATCATAAGTATGATCTTTCTTCACAATCTTGTATCCTATATCAACTGCTATACATGGGACACTATTTAGTAGGCTTGACTGATAGAATTTTTGAGATATGACCCTCACTAAAAATTCAAGAAGTGGTTCCTTGATGGTGTCAATGGTCATTCCCCTCTTATTCCACTTTGCCCATATATTTTTCTCAATTGCTTCTTTAGAGTTGCTCCTTAGGGTTTTGGGCCATTATAGGGTTGGATATCCTATAACCCTATGTATAATCCTCTTTGATAGTTTGATAGGCCCTCCTTCCAACCATAGGCATCCATCATGGATCTTGCTTAAGACAATTCGTATCCATTTAGTCTTAAAGACAATGGGGAAATCAAGGGCACATGTTAAGCCCTTCCTCTCAATGATATGGAATTCTTCTTTCAACACTCCATTCTCACATAGTTTTTCATATGCCTGATGAATTTCCATTTCTCCAATCCCTCCAACCTTTTAGTTATAACATTTTCTTACATACTGAACCATCATGACCTTGGGTGGAATGATTGATAATGTGTCTGGTGGATTGTTCTTATATGCAACCTTAGTAATAGCCCTAAAGTATAGTTTCTTAACCTCATTACTAACCAACTAAACTTCAAAAGTTTCCTTATCCTTAGGATTACTAGAGCTAGAGGCCATTTTGTAAACTAGGGTTTCAATAAATATAAAATTTCATAACTGCACAACTTAGCACGTGAAGAATACCTTTAGATTGATGAATGATGCTTGATCTTTGCTTGAATTCATGCAAATGCTTCAATCTATGCTTGTCAATTGCTTATTCTCTCTTCTCACTCTTACTTTGTGTACATAATGACCAAAAATGGGTGAAAATCTACTTTATACCCTTTCAAAATGTAGCATTTAATCCATGGTGAATGTACAGCTATAAACTTAGCCTCTATTCAATTTTTGCTTTACTCGGCATCCATTAATTTTCCATCACTCAACAACCACTAGAATTATCCTTAATCAGCTCCAATAGAAATTTCCTTTACTTGATAGATACTACTGACTTGGCTTCAACTAACTTTGGTTGACAACTCGACACCCACTAGAATTTACTTAACAATTGAAGAGAACTTTTCACACTCGACAATAAGATGAAAACTTTAAAGTTTGACCTTGGTTTTTCTTTGTTGAGTTACATCTTTATTCATGCTATTTTTCCCTTTTTAGCACTAACTTTATCTTGGAATTGTTGTATGATGAGGCATTTGAAAACTAGTCCCACACACCTCCTTTTTGCTTAGTTTGATGAATTGTGATCACTTGACCTTTCAAGTGAAGTGATCCCTTCATTTGATGTGCTACATCCATCTTTCTTCCTCCATGTTTTGTTCATCTCTCCTCTATTGTTCTCAACATCTACCTTGCCTTTTTCTTTGTTGAACACTAAGTTAGGTGCCTTTGTCCTTGTTGGGCAATACTTGCTGATATGACTAGTCTTCAAACAACTAAAGCATGTAGTTTGATTTAACCATATGTTGTAGCTACCACTAAAATGTGTTCTTATGCAATTCTTAGGTATGTGTCCATCCTCTTAACAATAATGATATCTATCTCTTGTATTATAATCCTAATTATAGGAATTTTCATGGCTTCTTCCTTTGTTTAATGACCATGTGGACTTGGATCTTCATTCAAAGGCTTTGTGTCCAAACTTCTGACAATTGTAGTAGTATCCTTCAAATTTTGGTGCATGCATGGTCCTTGTTCTACATTCATGTGCCTGATGACCTTTTTTGTTTCACTTATAACAATGAATCATGTTCTTTGGCTTGGCATTCTAACTAACATTCTTGCTTCTGCAAACATTAGTTGTATGTCCTTTCTTTCCACAATGATAACAAGTAGGTTTAGAGTTCTTACCTTTATTGTTTCTTTCCTCAGTAGCTTTGGATGATTCTCCTTCTTCAATGCTTGTGTAACCCAATTCTAATGTGTCTTTACTAGATTTAGGGGATTTTAGTAGTTTCTCAAAGTACTTGATGGATTCATTTGCTTGTTGAAACTTTCAGAAAACTCCTTCTCTCTTTTTAGGTCATTCTACAACTTCAATGTAGTTATCTCAATGTCCTCAGCATTCAACTCATGATAGGCATTCATCATTTGGCTTAGGGTGTCCAATTGCATGTTTGAGATCCTAGATAGCTCTGCTAATTTTTCTTCCAATCTATTTGAAAAATTTCTCTTATCTTCTTCAATCATAGCCTTCTCTTCTATAGCTTTCTTCTTTTGTTTAATCACCTCGCATAACAATATTGCTTGTGATTCTTGCTCCAACTTGAGATTTTTGATTTCCTCAGCTTGTGCTTTATTCTTATCCATGAGATCTGCAATTGCTACATCAAATTCATAGGAGTTACCGTCTACAAATAAATTTTTGGTGTCAATCTCTTTGTATTGAGTGTCATTTTTTACTATAGAAATTTCTTTCCTTCTCTTTAGAAACTTTGCAATGCATCTCTTGCTTCATTCAATTATTGTAGTAAGAGATGTATCTCAATCTCCTAATTCTCAATGGTCTTTCTCAACTTTTAAACCTCCATCTCAAGATCTTTTCTCCAAGTCGTAAGGCTTCTAATGAGAACTAGGCTCTTATACCAATTTTTGGAAATACAAATGGGAAATGTATACTTCTGAGAGGGGGGTGAATCAGAAGTACTAATCTTTAACCAATAAAAATTTAACTTTAAAATAATGCATGCATAAATATATTGAAATAACATGTAAAGTAAATGCATCCACATAAACACTTGACATTAGATATGATTACCTAGAAACCCTCCAATGAGAAGGTAAAATTGGGGTGGGGATAAACCCATAATTCTTCACTACTACAACAATAAAGTTCACCTGTTAAGGTTACATGATTTGACCATTCTCATGATCTACCCTATTAAAGGCTTACAAAGGATTTTTAAATCCTACCTTATTAAAGGAATTTAGAACACTCACTTGGAATGTCACCCTATTAAAGGATTTATCAATGGCTATTAAGTCAACCTTAATACAAATGATTTCATCCTACTGATATAGTTGTTAGAAAGTATAGTAGAATGTTTGATCTGAAACACTTACAATCTGATATTGTTGATTTCAAATCTCAATTCAGTCCTTCTTAATCCTTTCTAATCTAATATGGAATTTCTTGCACCCTCAATCCTCTATTCTAATAACTGATTCTATAATTTTGTTCTTCTTCTAAGTCACCTAGAATGTATACTGATTAATTCACCCCTATTCACTTCCTTTAAATCTTTGCTAGTATTACCTTCTCTCATGCATTCTCTAATGCTCTCTCTCATAAATATTGAATTATGGGGCTTTGTCTCCCTTTAAAAAGAGTTTGGTGGCTTACACTAGTACATTTGACCTCGTTTTTAGACCAAAAATTTTGACCATCTATTAAAATGTTTTAGATTGGTCGCAATATGGAAGGAAAATTTTTTTTTTTTAAATCCATACTAAGTGTTGGTCAAAATTTTGACCAACATGAGCTTAACATGTTTTAAAAAAAGGGGCAAGTTAGGGTTTATTGTTATTGTAAGAATTTTTCTTAGGCCAGAATTCACCCAAGACCATGGAACTCAAACACAAGCACAAAAGTAGACCAAAGAGAGAGAGAGAGTATGATCAAAATGATGATATATTCATTCAATATGTCATATCCATATGCAAGTACACTAGGAGTGCCTATATATAACGGCCTCAGGAGAGCTTCTAGAATACATAGAAGTCATCATCATGATAAGTCATACAACCAAGCACATGTCCAACAAATATAGGTTATCCTCCATTAAGCATGTAATTAAGTGTGATGATGTGAGGATAAGCCTACAATGGTGTAGCATGCAAATCAGTGGTGTAGACAACATGTGCTAAATTAGAAGTGTGAATAACTATGTTTTCAACATGACAACTCAGTGAATGATGCAAACTCTAGTTTTGTAGACACCATGTGCATAATTAGAGTTGCACATTTATGTGAGAGTACACAAACTCCTAAGTGTCTCACCTAAATAAATAATAAAATAATTAAATAATGCATTAACCTAAGCAAACTTAAATAAGTTTAAATAGTAAATACTTATTTACACCAACACTCCCCCTCAAGTGCAACTTAGGGGAATGCCCTTAAGCTTATGAAATCTAGGATGCAATGCGTAATGGGTCCCGACTACTAGGCCATGTTAGGTGTCCATGTACATAATGATATGCAATCTCTCATAAAGTAGAGAAAGAGGTAAAACCTCATGGGAAAATCCTCCTCCATAAAGAGAGATAAATAGGGATGCATGGATGGATGGAGTAATCAAGACCCCCCATTATGACATACATCTAGTATATACATAAGAGAATAATGAGAAGAGGAAGAGAGATAGGATAGGCTCCCCCTCCCTAAAGAAGAATGCTAGCCAATGAGTGCTTCGATGAAGAAGCTAATCCAAGATTGCAAAATGGTGTTCCTCCTCTTAGGAAGAAACAAGGATAAGGGTACAAATGAACGGTGGACCCACAATAATGGGTTACACTTTTTTGCCTAAACTGACACTAAACTATGAATTTTCAAGAAAACTTTCACATACAGATGTGAATTGCCATTTAACGGTAAGGAATTTGAAGATGAAGTAAACTAGAGTCCTTTAAGATTTTCTATGTAGATTCTAAATATTTTTTTAAATATTTTTTTTAATTGATTTGATTGAATTAATTCTTCTCCCAAGAAAATTTCTATGTTATCAAAAACTTGATTTTTAAAAAGTGACATTGTTTTTGATACACATAACTTTTTTTCTACAATAGATATCAATATAATTCTTTCAAATTTAGTTTTTTAACATCCATACCAAAATCGTAAAGGTGATTTGATGTCTTTATCATCAGTATTTCATATTTTATCAGAGTTTAAAGTTGACCTAACACTAATTTGGACATAGATGGCTTTTGACACATGTAACTTATTATATATTTATCCAATTTCAAATTTTTTTTTTTTGATTGAAAGAGGACTCAAATAAAAAGACCGTAGTTATTTTTTAGAATTTTTATTCTCTTATTTACTATTTTTCCATGAGCGTTCAATATATAAGTTTATTTTTTATAATGAACCTCTATTCAATTAACGTAAAAATATATATACTAAAAAAATTCAAAATTTATCAAATCCATATTCATTAGAAAGCTCATTCTAAGTACTTGAGTCATGGAAAATGACATGTCTTTAGTGCTCCATCTGAACCTAGAAATTGAGCCTGGAAGCCATGAAAACAACTAAGAATGTTATAGGCTTTGTAAAAGCCATCTACTTTACTAGTTGTTGAGATAATGGGTGTTGCACACATTGCATAATATTGTTATTTTGTTATTTTATTTTATGTTGTGCCTAGATGGACGTGCAACATGTAAAGATTCCAATGAAATATTCTTGATGAGTTGTATTGTAACATTGTGAAAATATTTAATGTAATTATTTAATATTGGGGAAAAGAATTAAATGCCCAATATTAAATGTGGGGTCAGTGGGTTAGGTAGCACATGGTTTATGTAATGCCACTTGGTGGTTTTGTGGGACTTGCTACTATATAAGCAGCCACAAGGGTAGTTGTTGTAGAGAAAGAGAGAGTAAGAGTGACAAGGAGAAGACAAAAGGCAAAATTCGAGTAGGACAAGGCTTGACAAGTTAGCTAAGGGAGCATTTGTGAAAGTTGGAAGCATGACATGGGATGTGTGGATTCATGCTTGTTCACATAGTTTGCTCGGTTATGGCTATGGCCATGAAGGCTTCCATGGTTTTATGGCAATGGTATTTTTGCTGAATAATACATGATGATGGATGCTTTTGGAGGCTAGGTTTTTCCCTCAATGAGGGTTTCCCAGGGTATATCTTGTGTCACAATTTTGTGAGTATTTTTTCTATTCTCTTGCATGTGGATTTTAATTTCGTGATTATTTCAGATTTATTATGGGTTATGTGAAAACGGTTATATTCTTTGTTGCCAAGTTTCCTTACAAGTGGTATCAGAGCTATGGTTTTATTATTGTAACCCTAGATTGAATCCATGGGAATGCATGAGAGGATAAAAGAAAAGGCAAGATATATGAATGATTTATTGCAGATCTAAGGGTTTTGGATTTGCTGTTATGATGGGATGTTAAAATATTTTGGGCATGTGAAATTGTTGGAGAAAAGGATTTTTTCGGATGTTTCATTTAAATGAGGGTTTTGGGGGGTAGCTTGCAGAAATGACCTCCTGGGTAAAAATAGACCTCACCATTGGATCCGGGTCGACATTTCCATATATTTTGATATATAATATGCCCTAGTTTGGCCATGTTTAGAGGAAATGAAAGAGTTTTTTAGTTTCAACCCATGATGGCTGTCAAATTTAATCCCGTCGGAATTTTTGTCACTGAAAAAAATAAAAAATGAAAAATCGTACTGAAAATTGTAAAAAGACTGTCTTAGTAAAACGACCATAACTTTCTCTCAGAATATTGGATTTCAAAATTCTTATAGGCGTTGGAAAGCTAGTTCAGAGCACTACAACATGGCATAGGTTTGGTTCTGTGATTTTAAAATTTTGTTAGGTTTTAAGAGCCCTAAAGTTAGATGTTATTTATTTTGAGCACGAATTGGGGCATAACTTGGGCATACGGAGTCGGATTTTGGACTTCAAGTAGTCAATGGAAAGCTCTTGGAGAGCTCTACACATTGGTTCAGGTTTGGTGTAGGTTTGGCATGATTTATTTGTTGATATATTGATCTGAATAGTTTATAAGTATATTTTGACTATGGTAACATTGTGAGTTTCTGGCATTGGAGATTTAAGATTTTATGTCATTGTATACTCAGTTCATATTTCAGATTGGTCTCATGATGATATGGTTATCAATGTTTGGATTTGGATATGTATGATGACTTATTGGGTCTACAAGTTGTGCAGTGTTGTAAGCGGTCTATACTTATAGGTTGCATTTATAGCTTGGTTATGGGTTGTCTTTGCCCATTGATCTTTCATTATTGATGCATATTCAAATTGGTGGCTTGGATTTGGGTTGTCTATGCCCTGAGTCACATGATTTGCTAATTTTATTCTTCATGTAGAAGGGATGAGATGTTGTTACCAGGTACAGTCATGGTGGAGGATCGTGGTTGACTATTTTATGCTGACAGGTTGGACATATTGAGAGCCTGATGCTTAGTTCATGGATGTGATTATGGTGTCATGGATTTTTGGCATGACATGATTGGTTATACAGGTACATCCTTGATGTTCATTAGCTTGGATTTTCTAATTTGGTTATGGTGGTATATCTTCTTGGCTGAGGATCATGGTTATTTAATTTCTTTTGAGGAGCTCATGATGTGCACTTTGAGTTCTTTGATGGTTTGATGCCTTGGTTGATTCTCATGGTTAGAGGATGGTATTTTCATCATGATGTCATGGATAGTTTGGGTACACGATTTAGTGGGAGCTTGCGACAGTGATGGGGTGACAGTGCAGGATTAGTTCTTGGTTTGGTTTATATCTTCTTGGTTTGGAGAGGATGGATTTTATGATGCCATAAGTGACTTGGTACCATGATTGAGTGGGAGTTTTGTTGGCATTGATATATTTATTGAGTGTTTGCAGATGTTGGAGGTTTGTCTTAGATCCTGTTGCTGTAGAAGCATCTTTGACATTTGCATGGTGCACTTGTTATCTTCATGGTGTGTGGAGATGGTTCTTCATGGTATGTGGAGATGGTTTTCTTCATGGTGTGTGGAGATGGTTGCATCTTGAGGACTCACAGGGTTCTTGGCAAAGGTGTGGTTTATATTTTTATTTGACATGTTATCCTTGGTATGAGGATGGTTTTATTATTATGTCATGGTATACTCTTGATATGCATTTAGAGTTGTGACATGTTATGGTGTGTTCATATGGAGCATGTTATCTCTTTAGTTGAGATGGTTAGTGTATATGAGCAATGTTAGTATGCTAATAGAAACCAAATTTAAATAAAGCTTCTACAAACTAAACAAAATTCATAAACTTCAAGATAGACTAAGATGAACTCTCAATTGAGAATATGAGCCATTAATGGGCTCTTTCAATGAGAAGCTCTCTTGTTGAGTAGCTTTGTCTAAATAGATAGGATGTATGCTCAAGCTTATGCTTCAAAAAGGGCTTCAAATGGAGTTAGAATTTGGGTGTGAGTGTATGGTTTTGATGTAAAATGGCCTCTCAAAATGGCATTATGAATTTACTTCATGGATTGTGTTATTTTGCAAAGGGGAAGGATCCAATTTATAGGCAAGAGACTTGAGGGATTGAGGGTTAAGATGCAAGGATGGGAAAAAGCTCATGGAGGGCTCAGATTGCATGAGAGGAGAGCACATGGATTGTGCTTCCTTACAGCCAATCAAGAAGTGACACATGTCACATGGTGAGAGGATGGAGGAAAGGGGAAGGATGAGTCAACAAAGGAGGCTCAAAGGATAAAATCTTCATATAGAACCTCATAATGACTTGTAAGAGCAATAAAAAGGCTTGGAAGAGTCATTTATGGCCTAGTGGGCTTCATAAAGTTTTATGGTTGAGTTATTTTGAGGGTGATGAGAGCAATTTCGACTTGGACTTGATTAGGAGGGTTTTAAGCTTGCTTAGGCTTGTGCAACTGATTAGAGGATGGATTAGGATGGTTTAAGATTAGCTTAGGGATAGGCAAGTGGATGGCATTTAATGAGGGTGGGTGAAGGAGGAGATATTTGTTAACTTTGGCTTGGGTTAGTAATTCTTAACCCATGTTTAGGGAATGTGACAAGGTTAGGAGGGGATTAGGATTAGGTTTAAAGACATCTTCTAGAAGAGTCTAGACTTTGGATGAGGATAAAGACTTTCTAGAATAGTCTAGAATTTCCTAGGATGAGGATGAAGACTTTCTAGAAGAGTCTAGAACTTCTTAGGATGAGGATAAATTAGATTTTTAGGAAATAAATAAAGTTTTATTCATTTCAAGGGTTTGGGTTGAGGAGATATTTATTAAAACTTTTTTAATAAACATGAAGATTAATATTTAATCTTAATTAAATATTTTGAGTTGGGATTAGGGGTAGGAAATGATGGGATTAGCCTTTAATTAAAATTAAAGAAGGATTAGAAGATTTTGGAAGAGGTTAGTGGTCTTAAGGAAACTGGCCAAGTTTTGGGCAAAAAATAATTTTTTTATTTATTTTGGGTTTTTTGGTCAATTTATTAATTAAATAATTAATAAATAAGGAAATAATGTTTAAATAAGATTTAAACATTTTTGGGAGGGATTCTTTAATTAAATATTTTTAATTAAGATAAAGGGATTTAATGGAATAAAAATTAATTAATTAATTAATTAAATAATTAATTAATAAATGATGATGTCATAAGGACTTTTTCAGAAAATAAAAATACTTTATTTTCTAAAGGTTTTGAGGTGTCTACATTTTGCCCCTCTTTGATGTGATGCCGCAAGTGGCATGGCATCAAAGATAAGAAAATAAGATGCCCAAGGCTAGAGCAGAAGAGGAGAGAATGGACTATGAGATGCTCCCTCAAGAAGGTAGCGAGGAGAGAAAGCGAGGCTCGATGGCTTCTTGAAAAGTACAAGAATCTCGGATGAGCAAGGAAACTCAGATTGTCAAAGAGAAGGGGCTGAATTAGCTCAAACTCTCACTATGGGAGAATGATAAAGGAGAATCAGATGCAGAAGAGGAAGCGAGCTTAAGACTTTAGGGAAGGTGGAGGATGAAGGAGCAGAGTGCTATAAAAAGGAATCCAGGATAGGGAGATGGATGAGGGGATTATAAAGCTAATGCAACAGAATTTCAAAGAGTCAGATTGGTGGAAGATGGGTTTCAGAGATCCTTAGGACTAGGATTGTGGATCTCGAAAGATGAGGCTTGGTGGATTGATTTGGATTGGTAGATCCCTAAGACTAGGATTGTGGATCCCTAAAGTTAAGAGTGATGAGTGATTCAAAGAGATACTAATGCATAAGCTAGGGTAGGAGAGACGGATGTTGGATATGGATGGGGGATAATGGAGATGAAGGAAAACCATTGAAGCATTTTGAGCAGGGGGATACTTCAAAGAGAAGTACCACCATGTAGTTGAGCACTAGATTTGCTATAGGACTATTGGTTAATTTCCAAGGTTACCAAGAAAATCAAGGCCTTTTCACCAACCATCCAAAGGACTGACAAACTAACTCAAAACAAACATGCAAAGATTGCCCCAGTATCACACATGAATCCTAGAGGAAGTAGCGTGGAAATGACACTGGAGAACCCACAAGCAGAAAAGAAAAACAAACGAAAGACCTGATCAAGACCTTACACTCTAATTGCCCCATTTGCAGCATACCATGATATGGAAGATCGTGGCAACCTTGAGGAGGGAACAAGGAGATTGCTTGGAAAAGATACTTCAAGACCCAAAAGGGAAGATCCCAAATCAAAAGAAAGTGAAAATCCAAAAGAGAGTCATTTGCCAATGAGATGGGTAGGACAAGGTACTAACGGACCAAGATTAGACATGAGGAAAGCTATATCTTGCAAGGACCTATCGAAGAGCACCGAAGCTGGTGGATTTGGATGAGTGATGCGTCTGGCAAGCTGAACTAAGAAAGATAACACTTTGGTGACAGGAAATCTAGCTAAAGGATGCGTTGGAATAGCTAACCAAGATGTGTGATGGGTGCAAGATGCTGATCAAGGACAAACTGACATGAACACTGAATAGATACAATGGTACTAAGCTAAAGAGGATGTACAAGCTGATGGACCAAGATATGTTACAAATGTACAAGTTTGTTCATGTTTTGGTTTTTGTGAGATGGAAATGTTTGTGAAGGATGGGATGTCTATAATAGGTGATAGGTGGATAGGTAGATGGTTTGCGAAAAGCTTAAGTGAAAATGGGGTTTTGTGTGTGCACGTGATAGTATACAAGCTAGGATACAAGATTATTTATAGGATGGAATATGGTACAAACCTTGGACAAGATTCAGATAGACAAAGTATGGTACAAGATTTACAAGGTATAATACAAGCTTTGGTACAAGATTTACAAGCTGTACAGGAGGTATTTACAAGCTTCATCAGATTTTGGATATTTGGTTGGAACACCAAGGGAACAAGCAAGTGTGCCTTATGGGATGGTGGGTGAATGGATGAGGGATAGGATAGTGATAGATAATGGATTAGTCTTTAGTACACAAGGTGCCTGAATTGCCAGGTTTTCACCAAGGTACCTATCCAAGGTGCTTGAATTGCCAAGTTTTCATCATTGGACGCTTATTTCTCTTTACTATTTTTTTTGTATTTTTCAAAAGCTAGGTATACCAAGGATCTTCAAGCATAGAACTTCTTGAGATGAATGATGTTAGTAGGATCATTCAAGAGTTCTCCTTTTGTGTAGATAACTGATAGGCTCTGAAGCCAAAGGAAGTAGTGACAACATAAGGACCAAGCCATGTAGGTTCAAACTTGCCTTTCTTTTCTCAATCTGCTTGGACTTTCATGTTTTCTTTAAGGACCATGTCACCTGGCTGAAAGTGTCATGGAAGCACCTTCTTGTTGAAATTCCTTTTGAGATGAGTTTGATATACTGTGAGATGATCATAGGCTTGTTGTCGCTTCTCATCTAAGAGATCTAGCTGGGTGAGCCGAGCTACTCTATATTCTTCATCTGATATTTTCCCTTGCAAGGATATGCGCAAGGAGGGAAGTTCAACCTCTATAGGTAGTATCGCTTCGAAACCATAGACTAGGGAGTATGGAGTTGTGCCTATGGATGTACGAAAGGAAGTTCGATAGGCCCATAGGGCTGGATTTATTTGTAGGTGCCAATCACGGTCGAAATCATTGACAACTTTCTTTAGGATTTTGAGGAGGGTTTTGTTAGTTGCCTCTGCTTGGCCATTACCTTGTCGGAAATATGGGCTAGAAAAGCGGTGATCGATGCGGAGTGAAGTGCATAATTCTTCCATGTTGAGATTTTCAAAGTTACCTCCGTGGTCGGTGAAGATGGTGGATGGGATGCCGAAGTGGCAAACAATGTGGTACAAGATGAACTTGGAGACCTGAACTCCTGTAGCTGAGACTAGGGGGACTGCTTCCACCCATTTAGTGAAATAGTCTGTAGCTGTTATTATCCATTTATGTCCATCAGATGAGAGGGGTGTGATAGTTCCAACTAGATCAAGGCCCCAACAAGCGAAAGGCCAAGGTGGTGCAATAGGCTGTAGATCCTGTGCTAGAGCGTGCACAAGATTTGCATGCTGCTGACATGGGAGACACTTTCTGAAAAATTCATAGGAATCTTCTTCAATGGTAGGCCAATAGTAGCCTGCTCTAAGGATTTTTCACGCTAGGACAATATCACTCGTGTGGGCACCACAAAGTCCGGAGTGTACTTCCTTTAACACCATCGCGGCCTCATTTTGGTCTAAACATCGAGAGAGAGTATCATGATAACCTCGACGATATAGGGTATTGGCTATGATAACATAGCGGGATGATTTTTGGATGAGGTTCTGGCGTTGGGTACTTGGAGGTGAGGGGATATGATACCAGTGTTAAGGTAAGCGTGAATCTCATGGTACCAAGGGGATTGGGGACCAACCAAGATACAAACACAGTTTGAATCCTCATTCGCATAGGTGGGTGTGAGGAGCTGCTCCACTAAAAACTCATACTGTATAGCTGCTTGGGGAATTTCCAAGAGTGAGCCTATAGTAGCCATAGCATCTGCTGCTTTGTTCTGTATTCGAGGCACTTGTGTAAATTGAAGCTTTGTAAAATGTTGGGTTAGCTGATCAACTAGCTCTTTGTAGGGTAATAGCTTTTCATCTTTGGTTTGATATTCATTTAGGGCTTGCTTGATGATGAGCTGAGAATCACCAAAGATTTGTAGATCAGCAATATTCCATTCTGCAGCTATCTTTAATCCTTCTATGAGGGCCTCATATTCAGCTATATTGTTGGTGCTAGGGAATTGTAGCTTGAAGGCTTTTGGAATGTAATCTCCTTGAGGTGTGACCAACAATATTCCTGCCCCTGATCCATGAGATGTGTATGAGCCATCAAAATAAAGTTTCCATGGGGGTTGTTCTTCAATTAGATAGATATGCTCATCTAGAAATTTTGTGATCAACGGATAAGCATCTATTAGAGGTGCATCAGCTAGGTGATCTACTATAGCTTGCCCTTTGATTGCCTTTCTATCCACATACTGGATGTCAAATTCACTAAGGAGCATAACCCATTTGGCCAAATGGCCTATAAGTGTTGTTCTAGAGAGCATATACTTGAGAGGGTCAATCTTGGAGACTAGTTGGATGGTATGACTTAGCATGTAATGGCGAAGCTTTTGAGTTGAGAAAACAACTGACAAACAAGCTTTTTCCATAGGAGTGTAATTGAGTTCATAAGCAACTAGGGTTCTACTGATGTAGTAGATGGCTCTTTCTCTGTTTTAGTCATCAAGCTGTGCTAGAAGTGCCCTTAGAGCAGTAAGTGTTGCTGATATGTACAAAATTAGGGGATGACCAGGAACTGGTGGAACCAAGATAGGGGGATTGATGAGATACTACTTGAGATGGTCGAAGCTGCGCTAACATAAAGGATCCCACTTGAAGTTCTCATCCTTCTTCAGTAAATGTGAAAATGGTGTACACTTATTTGCAAGCTGGGAGATGAAGCGTCAAACAGATTGGAGCTTTCCTTGAAGAGAACGAAGCTGTTGTAGTGTCTGGGGAGGAGGCATGTCTAAGATAGCCTTGACCTTCTTGGGGTCGATCTCTATACCTCGTTTAGAAACTATGAAGCCTAGAAGCTTGCCAGATGTGACCCCAAAGACACATTTCTTGGGATTCAACATGAGATGATATTTGGCTAACCTATCAAAGACTTTCTCTAGGTCAGAAAGATGATCCATGAA
The DNA here is from genome assembly GCA_028749045.1 of Cupressus sempervirens. Taxonomy (NCBI): domain Eukaryota; kingdom Viridiplantae; phylum Streptophyta; class Pinopsida; order Cupressales; family Cupressaceae; genus Cupressus; species Cupressus sempervirens. Next base: position 110,206,937 of record CM053790.1, on the reverse strand, counting down.
GGTATGAGACTTGACCAAGATATCATCCACATAATCCTCCAAAATGCTATGGATGAGATCATGAAAGATGGCTGTCATAGCTCTTTGATAGGTAGCCCCAGCATTCTTTAGGCCAAAAGGCATCATGTTGTAGCAAAAGGTTCCCCAAGGGGTAGTGAATTCTGTCTTATGTTGATCCTCTTCTGCAATCTTGATTTGATTATACCCAGAAAATCCATCCATGAGGGACAAAATTTCATGTCCAGCTGTAAGATCTACAATCATATCTATGTTGGGCAAGGGAAAATCATCTTTTGGACAAGCTTTGTTAAGATCTCTGAAATCAGTGCAAATTCTGATGTCACCAGAAGGCTTAGTGACGGGGACCATGTTGGAGATCCACTCTGAATAGTCGATAGGTCAGATAACCTTAGCAGCTAACATTCTTTCTAATTCAGCTTTGACCAATAATGCCACCTTGAGGTGCATTTTTCTAAGCTTTTGTCTGACGGGCTTGATCTTTGGATCGACTGCAAGATGATGAACTACAAGCTTTGGATCAAGCCCTGGCATGTCCTGATATGACCATGCAAATCAAAAAAAAAATTTTTGAAGACTTCAAAGAGGAGATCAGCTTGGTCTTGTGATAGGGATGTAGCAATGTGAACAAGTCTGGGGATCTCTAAAGAACCAATGTTGACTTCTCGAGTATCCTCAATTAGAATAGAAGACACCTCTGGTCGATTATCTTGAGGAGGCAATGCTAAATCCTCATGTTCTTCTTGTGGCTCTAGATTTTCTTGCTGAGGGGTTCTCTTCGTTGCCTTAGCTAGTCTCAGATTCACCTTAGTTCCAGTTTTGGGTGTATCGAAACTAGGTTGGGGATTTTCTCCAAAATACCCCTTGGGATCTAGCTTGTAGATATAGGCAGAATCTGGCTTTGTTTTCTTGTGAGGAGTTTCAGCTCCCATGAATCTTAGAAGTGCCTCCTCTGATGTGAACTCATCGATATGTATGACACTTGGTTGGTCCCAATCTATGAGTTGTGGATGGGCAAGTGGTAGGTCAATGAGGTGGATGGATAGTTCTTGGAGAACAGAGTCTCCGAGGGAGATTTGGTCTAGGATATCGTCATAGGCTCTCTTTTCAACTTCCTCAGGAATGTCTTCAATTTCGACAAGGTTGCAGTGAATGTTCAAAAAAGCGTGACCATTCTCATTGGTGCCCCCAGTTGTGGGTATGCCAAAGCCAAGACCTGACTTTGATTCCCACTTGTGTGCGTCGATGGGGCACTGCATGCCTCTTTCTTCTAGTCCTAGACCACCACCTTGATAGTTCCATTTGTCAGTGATGAGCTTATGTTCTTGGGGATACTTTTGGCTAAAGTGATCAAGGCATGCTTGATTTCTTTGAGGTGCATCCTTATGTAACCATTTGTTGATATCTAGAGTGAGCTCCTCATGAAGAGGGATTTTCGAGGATACAAAAGTTGTTGGGCCAAACTGTTTGTATCAAGGAGGTGGAATCTCCTAAGCTTTGTGATATGTCAGTCATCCATGGGCATGTGGATCAAGTGGGAGTGCCCCAACAACAAATGCATTCAACAAACTATACTCTCCACAACCTTTGTTATTGATCTTCACAGTAGATAGGGTAGAGGTGAGGATGGTTTCTGGGTCATTATAAGTGTGGAATGAGCTGGCGATGGATGTGCCGATATCAATTCCATGGAAATGGTTTGTATATGAAGCTTCAACTGCATTGGAGTAAGCAAAGGGTTCTGGATCGGCATGGATGGTTACCTCAGTGCCTTGATGCGAAAATTTGACACACTGATGGTAAGTGGATGGAATGGCTTTTATGGCATGAATCCATGGGTGACCAAGGAGGATGTTAAATGGTAGGTTTAGATCAATAACATGGCAGAGTGTCTCTTGGATGACTGGCCCAACCTTGATTGGCAGAAAAATAGTTCCTTCTGTGGTTCTTTCCAAGTCGTCATAAGCTTTGATGGTGATAACCTCACTGATGATATCTGCCTCAATATACCCAGCTTTTTTTATGAATTTTAGGGTGCAAATATTCAAGGCTGATCCATTATCTATCATTACTCTTTTCACAGCAAAGTTGGATACCATGATGGCTATGCGAAGCGGAAGGGTGTGATCTAGCTCGACCACGGGTATGTCGGTGGGCTTGAAAGATAGGGCACATGAGGAGGATAGGTGTCCAACAAGATTACAAAAATTAGTAGCATTGATATCTGAAGGGACACAAGATTATATGAGAGCACTGTCAAGGATGTTCTTGTACACAGGACTAGTGCGAAGAAGGTCTAAAATTGAGATTTGGGCTGGCATGTTCCCAAGGTGTTCCAAGATATTGTACTGGCTTTTTGATGGAGCTGATGGTGCTGGTGGAACAGGTGGGCCTGTGATGTTAAATCATGCTCTTCGAGTGGTGACTGCACACTCATTGTTTGGTCCTTGGATATTGATAACATTGACAAAAGGCTCTTTCTCGGATATACAACCTATAAGGCTACCATAGTCTATATAGGATGAAGTGTGGTCATTGTTCTTCCCATGCTGTTGGTTTGGCTGACGGTTGTTGGTGTTGTTGTTGTTGGTTTGGATAGGTTCTTTTCTAGGATTTTGGTTGTGGTGTGGAGGAAAAGCATTTTGATAGATCTATAAGCCTGCATTGGGAGAGGTTTGGGCACCAACAGTGATTTCCTTCCAATCAATGAGGTCCTGCACATAGTCTTTTAGTTTCATGCATCTGAGGGTAGTGTGACCTTTTACCCTATGAAATTTGCAGTACTCATTATCTTTGTACCATGCAGCTTTGGATTGGCTTGGGTCAATTTTCTAGGTAGGAGGAAATTTGATGAGGTTTTCCTTAACTAATTTCTCAAAAATGACATCCAATGGCTCACCAAGGGGTGTATAGTTTCTAGGTGTAGGTTAGAATCTGGGCTTTTTTCCTGTAGCTACATTGATGGCATTAGCTTGATTGCTAGACCCTTGAAATTTGGGTCTTGGATTGTGGTTTTGATAGCTTTGGTGATTATGCTGTTGGTAATTGATAGCTTGTTGATTGTTTGGTTGATATGGTGGGTTGGACAGATTTTGAGAAGGACCAACAATATTCACATGTTTGGTGTCAGTGATGCCATCTGTTGCAACGTGCTTGTTTTTGTTCCAATACCTAGACTTGTCATTTGAATGTGATTGATTTTGGTTAGCTTCCTTGTAAATCTTGACCACACCATCTTTAATGAGTCCTTGCTCAAGGATCATTCCTTTCTCTTTGATATCTTTGTAGGTCTACAAATAGTTCATGGTCATGTGGTGAGCCAAGCTAGGATGGGCATTATCAATAAACATTTTCACCACATGGTTCTCTGGCAAGGTGCAGGATATGCGGGTGGTAAGGGTTTGCCATCTTTGCAGGTATTCAACAAGGCTTTCTCCACCTTTTTGCTTAGTGTGGACAAGGTCAACTATTGATAGCTCTGTTTCAACAAGATGGGCATATTGGGCTACGAATGCCTCAGATAATTCAGCAAAGTTTTTAATTGTGCCATAGGAGATTCTATAAAACCATTCAAGAGCTGGTCCAGCCAAGCTTTTGGGAAAAAGGTGCAAGAGGAAGACATCATTGTATGCTACGTCCTGGCAGTGCATGTAAAATTCTTTGATATGTGTGACAGGGTCTCCTTTTCCTCTAAATTTGTCAAATTTGGGTACCTCAAAGTGTTTGGGAAATGGTGTCATGGTAATGGCTCTGTCAAATGGGTAAGGACACACATTCTCAAACTTGAATGTCTTCGGATCATTCCCTTCTTGGATGGCTTTCAGAGCTATCTTCATTTGCTCCCATTCTGAATTGATAGGTGATGGCTGGGGTGCCCCCAATGTAGGACTGCCTTGAGGTAGGTATGTGCTAGATGGGGCCACTGAATATGGATGGCTGTGAGGGATTTGCTGATAGGGATTGTACATTGTTTGGGTAGCTGCATGGTGGATGACAAGTTGTTGAGGGAGAGGTGGCGCATATTGCTGCATGTGTTGTGAGGCTTGCTATTGATATGGGATTTGAGGTTATGATTGAGGAACATAAGCTGGCTGTGGGATAAATGGATTTCTTTGTGGAGGTAAGGTATAAGATGGTTGTGAGGCTTGGGGAAAGGATCGGGGGGCTTGTGGGGTTTGACCAATATATGTGGGTTGTGCCCCCATTTGGGATGGTATCTGCAAATAATTCATGGTTGGCTGGGATGGTGGATTACCTCCTAGAAGTGGCATTGAAAAGTAGTTGGTGATTGGAGGTAATGGATTAGTTGGTGGTGGAGGTGGTGGGAATTGAAAGCTTGGGAATGGAACTGATGGGGTTTGATAGCTTTGTGGTTGGATTTGGAAGCTTGGTAGAGTGGTGGCAGGGGCTGGGGTCACTTGGGAGCTTGGTAGAAAATTGGTAGTAGCTTGTGGGATTTGATAGCTTTTTGGAGTGAGGGTAGTAGCTTGTAGATTTGTGGCTAATGGTATTGAGCTCCCAAGACCTAATGGAAATGATGGGATTGTGCTTTGGGCTGCGATGAACAAGCTAGGGGTAATGAAAGGTTGATTACTTGGCCCCATGGGTGGCATCCCTATTGTATATTGCTAAGGTTGGCTAAAGATGCTAGCACTGATTTGGGAGATGGGTGGATTTGGAAGGCTGGGTTGGGGAGCAACAACAGCAATAGTGAAGGGGGTGAATGGTGAGGTGTTTTGGGTAAAGGGGGTTTGGAGTGGAGAGGTATGAACCAAGGATGGAGTGGTGGTGGCTGGGTTGGCTTGCGGCATGGAGATTTCAACTTGGGTGGATGATGGTATGTTTAGGTCTGTTGGATCATATGGATTGGCTGGAGGCTCTTCTTTTCGCATATATTGAGGATAATTTGGATCGTAAAAGCCTATGGGTGGTGGTAGCTGCCCAAACAACGGGTGAGATGGATCTGATAATGGAGGGGGTCTTCCAAAGTCAAAGGTTCCTACATTGTCCCTTCGAAAATTAGCCATGATTGTCTCTTTGTTCTTGTCTATAATGGCATTTACCAATACTGCATTTCCTAGTTGGTTCATGAAAGCTTCAATGTCAGTAGATGATGGCATAGCTTTCTCTGGGCTAAAGGATGGCTAAGTGCTCAAGGGGGGTGAGCCTGTTCGATCCAAATGATAGGGCTCCATTGTTTCTTTCTTCTTGGCTAAGCGAGTGACGGGTGGCATGAAAAATGCTCCTAGGGATGAGATGCAATAATGCTGATGGATGCAAAAGGGGGAAGGCTTCTCTATGCAAATGATTTCTTAGGTTAAGGCAAAGCTATATGAAAAAACCTAAGGAGGATTGGGTTGGAGATTCTAACTTCAAAGATATGTTGCCAAAGCACGAAAGGTCTGCTTTCCTATGTGCAAGCTTGGTGGTGATTGTGTCAACTCAAGGATAGACTGATGATCCTTTAGGAAGAACATGAGATTGACTACTTGTGGATCCCAACCTTTAGCTCAAGATGATGAGGGATAACAAGTGACAAAGCTAGATTACCCTAGACAAAGCTCTGTCAAAGGGATAACCTTGGTGAGTTTGATGGATTTGGAGGATTTTAGGAGTGACAAACTTTTGGCAAAAGTGACAACAATTTTGAAGGCTTGGATTTGAGGTTTTGATTGCTGGCTAGATGGTTTGATTCTAAATGAGATGGATGAGCTAATAATGCTTAAGGGGATAACCTAAGATGGCTGGCTTTTCTACAAAGATGACTCTAAAGTGAAGCTTATCCAAGAAGATGTGGAGAAACAAGGGTGTCTATCATAGAAATCATGCCTAGTTGGTAAGGCATAAGCAGGATTAACTCCTGGATGTTGGCTAAATTTGATGTTGCGCTCTAACCAGGCCTCTTGAAGTGCTTCATCAATAGCTTTGTCCTCTGCTTTGTGGAGTTTGGCAATTCGTGGGCTTGGTGTTATTTCTTTTCTCTTGGCTGAAAGTTCTTGGTATGCTAGAGATGGTTTGAGTTTAACTTTGTGGAACTTCTATTTGGGTTTGGGTTGCTCTGACATCAATTCCTGAATCTGCTTGGCTTTGAGAGATCTTGGTTGTTTTGCTTCAACTCATTCAACTTCTAGAATAGGTAGTGACTACGCTAAGTATGCCCTAAGCTAGGATTGACCAAGTTTGGCAAACATTCATTCAACAAATAAAAGATCAAGCAATAGATAGAAACAACCAGATAGAAGTTTTTGATTCTCAGAAAGTGATACTTGTGTCAAGGAGTGTGTACATTCTACAAATGTTTCAATCAGTCACCTCAAACACATTAACATCCTAGATGGTTTTCTACAAGGCTGACAGTTGGTTTAGCTAAGGAGTCCTTGATATACCCAAGGTACGTGAGGCCCAAATCCATAGATGAGACCAAAAAGATGTCACACAGCCGAGAGGAGCGGTAACCTACTTCTCCTCTTTCACTTCTCAAGGGTATAAAGTTCCTTGAGGCTTAGCCCGAGTGACAAAATCTTGATCCCAAGAGAGGTGTCTTTCGATTCACCTCTCGATTCTTATACTCCGCCAGAACGCTGGAGTTGAGGTCGTCCAAGGGGTGATGAAATCCCCAAGCAGGCCTCTTAAAAAGAAACAAAGTTTTGGATCCTAATCTTATGCACCCAAGATGGCCTCGAAAGACGACAAGGGGAGAGAAGACTTGGATGACCTTGGGCTAAAAAAACACGCTTGTTCTTTTACCAACTGACTCTTATGTGTGCTAATCTAGACTTTGCAAGCACTCATGTTTAAGAGACAATGTTCAATTCCAACTTCAAGCGCCAACAAAAGTAAATCGATCGAAGAATGCAAACAATAAGAAGAGTTAGGGTCAAAAAAAGAAAACTTGCGCGCCCAGAGGCCCTCCACGTCAAGTATCAATTAATTTTCTTTAAGGCATTCAAGATTGAGTGTGAGTTTTTTTTAAGCCCAAAACAAAAGTGTGTGAGATTCGATTTCAAGCGCGCGCCCAGAGGCTCTCCACGTCAGTTGTTGTTCAATTTTAGTGCCCAAACTTGAAGTGTGATCGATTTAATCTAGAGTTTTGATTATTTAAGAATTTTGATAAAGTTAAAGCAAACATTCAAAGACCAAGTGAGTGAGTTAGATTGTGGAACATTTAACACCTTTTTCAAGTAGACCCATCCCCATAAATGGCGCTGAGATTGCAACCAATGGTTAATATTTGATGGGTGATTAGAAAAGAGGTGAGTCCAAGGAACTACTCAAATTGAATTTTGCAAATTTGTATTTTAACTTAACAAAGTTTCTTAAATGTCCAAAAATCAAACTTTACCTAGATTGCATGTGGAAAAGAGATTTGTTTTGTTCAATTTTTAGAAGCTCCAAATGAAGTGTTTGATATTGCAATGGTTAATTGATCCTTGGCATTCAAGATTGGATTTTTTGTTTTAATCATGCATTCAAGGAAAATTTGATTTTAATCCATGGCATTCAAGAGTGATTTTAGCAACATGCATTCAAAGACAAGTGGTTAAACATTCAAGTTTTTTCCTTTGGCATTCAAGATTGAGATTTTGTGTTGTTTTAAGAACTTTGAAGTGCTTTGTTTTAACCTTAGATCATTCAAGATTGTTTTGGACTCAAAAGTGAAAATGACTCTTTGGACTTTGGTTTTCATTGAAGATTTTGTGTTATAGTTTGCATATTTTAAGCCCCAAAAATGATATTCCTAGATTGTTTTGATGCATGAAAAACCTAAGAAACATTCAAGATTTTGCAACAAGACATTTGTTTGGAACAAATAACAAAGCTTTTTAGGACAATTTTGGCAACCATTTAGGACTCTTAATTTTCATGAGATTTTTAAAAGAACTTTAAAATATTTGCAAATGAGGTTCATTTTATCCTTGATTGATGCTTTGAGTTTGATTTAGATTTTAGTGTGCACTTAGTGTTGATTTTGAACCTTTTGAAATGGAAACTTGAAGTTCTTTTTAAATTCTCAAAAATGAAGGGTTCCTAACTTTGCATGAATGCATCTAAAACCTTGATGTTGCAAGGATGCAAATGATTGGATTGGTTTAGTTTCACTTGTTAAAAGATTTTTTTTTTTTGGCAAATTTTTAGTTTTTAATGGATTTAAGTATGATTTGGGGGTTCATTTTAAGCACTAAAAAGAAGTGTGTATGATTTTGCTTCCTTCAAAAAAAATGGCCAAGATCTCCCACAAGAAGAAGAAGAAGTAGATGGAATAAGAAGAATATAGACAAGAAGAGGAAGAAGAATTCCAAGTTCTTTGTCCACCTATAAGCTTGAAAAATCTGCAAACACTATGAGATATACTATGAGTTCCTTTGTCTTCTTCATGCTCATGTGGACCTACAAAACCAATTTATACAATCCTACCAATCACAAGAACAAGAAAAATTAGCCAAAATCAGCAAATGACATACAAAACTTGACTAAAAAAGCTAATGAAGATGACCCATGCGGGGTCCCACTGGGCGTGCCAAAATGTATATGAGCAATGTTAGTATGCTAATAGAAACCAAATTTAAATAAAGCTTTTACAAACTAAACAAAATTCATAAACTTCAAGATAGACTAAGATAAACTCTCAATTGAGAATATGAGCCATTAATGGGCTCTCTCAATGAGAAGCTCTCTTGTTGAGTAGCTTTGTCTAAATAGATAGGATGTATGCTCAAGCTTATGCTTCAAAAATGGTTTCAAATGGAGTTGGAATTTGGGTGTGAGTGTATGATTTTGATGTAAAATGGCTTCTCAAAATGGCATTATGACTTTACTTCATGGATTGTGTTATTTTACAAAGGGGAAGGATCCAATTTATAGGAAAGAGGCTTGAGGGATTGAGGGCTAAGATGCAAGGATGGGAAAAAGCTCATGGAGGGCTCAGATTGCATGAGAGGAGAGCACATGGATTGTGCTTCCTTACAGCCAATCAAGGAGTGACACATGTCACATGGTGAGAGGATGGAGGAAAGGGGAAGGATGAGTCAACAAAGGAGGCTCAAGGGATAAAATCTTCATAAAGACCCTCATAATGACTTGTAAGAGCAATAAAAGGGCTTGAAAGAGTCATTTATGGCCTAGTGGGCTTCATAAAGTTTTATGGTTGAAATATTTTGAGGGTGATGAGAGCAATTTCGACTTGGACTTGATTAGGATGGTTTTAAGCTTGCTTAGGCTTGTGCAAATGATTAGAGGATGGATTAGGATGGTTTAGGATTAGCTTAGGGATAGGCAAGTGGATGCCATTTAATGAGGGTGGGTGAAGGAGGAGATATTTGTTAACTTTGGCTTGGGTTAGTAATTCTTAACCCATGTTTAGGGAATGTGACAAGGTTAGGAGGGGATTAGGATTAGGTTTAAAGACATCTTCTAGAAGAGTATAGACTTTGGATGAGGATAAAGACTTTCTAGAATAGTCTAGAATTTCCTAGGATGAGGATGAAGACTTTCTAGAAGAGTCTAGAACTTCTTAGGATGAGGATAAATTAGATTTTTAAGAAATAAATAAAGTTTTATTTATTTCAAGGGTTTGGGTTGAGGAGATATTTATTAAAACTTTTTTAATAAACATGAGGATTAATATTTAATCTTAATTAAATATTTTGAGTTGGAATTAGGGGTAGGAAATGATGGGATTAGCCTTTAATTAAAATTAAAGAAGGATTAGAAGATTTTGGAAGAGGTTAGTGGTCTTAAGGAAATTGGCCAAGTTTTGGGCAAAAAATAAATCTTTTATTTATTTTGGGTTTTTTAGTCAATTTATTAATTAAATAATTAATAAATAAAGAAATAATGTTTAAATAAGATTTAAACATTTTTGGGAGGGATTCCTTAATTAAATATTTTTAATTAAGATAAAGGGATTTAATGGCATAAAAATTAATTAATTAATTAATTAAATAATTAATTAATTAATTAATTAAATAATTAATTAATTAATTAATTAAATAATTAATTAAATAATTAATTAATTAATTAAATAATTAATTAAATAATTAATTAATTAATTAATTAAATAATTAATTAATTAATTAATTAAATAATTAATTAATAAATGATGATGTCATAAGGACTTTTTCAGAAAATAAAAATACTTTATTTTTTAAAGGTTTTTAAGTGTCTACAGTTAGATCATGTTGTCATGTTTATGTTCCTGAGGCCATGGTTGGAACTTTGACATTGATCTTGGTTTAGTTTCTTGGTATTGAGTACACTGATCATAAGCTGGATACTTCATGTTATTGCTATGTTGCATTTGGAGTTGGCATGGATTGATTGGTTATAGGTGCTCATGGATACTTAGAGATGGTGGTGATGCTGATTTCTCTTGGATTAGAGAAGTATTTGTTGGGACAGTTGATGGTTTCAGCAGGAAGTCTAAGGGGCAGTCACTTGATATGGACTTGAGAGGAGATTGTTCTTAGATGAGTCTTGGTTGGAGACTTGGGTATCTTGATGAGCATTCTCATTCCCCACTCTTGGTCTACTCGGTAGTTTGCTACTTGAGAGGTATAGCCCATTGTTTCTCTCAGTTGCATTATATTTATGCTTGTCTTTCATGGATATGGATCTTGAGCTATGGTACATGAGTTAGTTCTGGAGGGTTCATTTGAGAGATGGTTTAACATTGGTTATCTCCATGTGCATATGTTGTTATGCTGGTTGAGTTTTGGAGATGGTTTTATATTGGGCATATTCCTTGGATTAGGAATGGTTATTCCTTGGTTTAGGAATGGTTTTATTGAGTTTGATCTTCTTGTGAGAGGCTTACATCCATGATGAGTTATATGGTATGGTTTGGGTGTTGTTGAGGCTTCTTGTTGGGTTTTAATGGAGGAGATCATACTTGCACAGTTTACATCTAGAGGTGTGTGTAGAAGGACATGATACAGGTTATGATTTGCATGGTTTCTCTGGTCTTGGTTATCTTCCTGGATGTTTAGTTTTGCCTACATTGGATTTGAGAATTGGTTAGAGATTGTGATCACTATTTTGTGCTCATGTATGTCATGTGAGAGATGACATGGTTATTTCTTTCCCTTTACTTTGTTGGTTGTGGAGAACTTGGGAGAATATTGGAGACTTGTTATGAGAATTGTTCTTGCAGGATATCAATTTATGTATTGTGGATGTCCTTGATACTACATGGATTCACTTCTTTGAGATGTGTTGAGTGGATTGGTTATAGATTTGACATTATCTTTTGCAGTGGGAGCTTCTTGGTATATATGTGGTAGGTATTACTCTTGAGGCTTGTGATTGCAGGTTGTAGATTGGATATGTTGATGATATGAGATTCACTTGTTATACCTTAGAGGTATGGATAGTTGGATGGGTTTGGCACTTGCTGTGGGTGCTATTTTAGCTATGGATATTTTGACAACTATGGATACATGTGATTACCTTTGGATCAGATTTTTGTGCTTGGAATTTAGTTGGTACGGGATTTTATGATCTTCTAATGTGACAAGTTGGGTGGCTTTCTCTTTGGATGGCTTCTATGTATGTCCAGTGGGAGTGGCATAATAGGAGGTGAGATCATTCATGTTCGAGATGCTGGATACTTTGATTTTGTTGCGGGTACCAAGATGGAGCACTTGGTGTATTTTGATCAATGATGGTGGATGTGCTAGAAGGGATTGTTCCCTTGTTCATTTTTTGTGTGGCTATGGATTGACCCTATGCAATGTATACAACAAGTGGGAGATTGTTGAGATAATGGGTGTTGCACACATTGCATAATATTGTTATTTTATTATTTTATTTTATGTTGTGCCTAGATGGACGTGCAACATGTAAAGATTCTAATGGAGTATTCTTGATGAGTTGTATTGTAACATTGTGAAAATATTTAATGTAATTATTTAATATTGGGGAAAAGAATTAAATGCCCAATATTAAATGTGGGGTCAGTGGGTTAGGTAGCACATGGTTTTAGCACATGGTTTATGTAATGCCACTTGGTGGTTTTGTGGGACTTGCTACTATATAAGTAGCCACAAGGGTAGTTGTTGTAGAGAAAGAGAGAGTAAGAGTGACAAGGAGAAGACAAAAGGCAAGAGTCGAGCAGGACAAGGCTTGACAGGTTAGCTAAAGGAGCATTTGTGAAGGTTGGAAGCATGGCATGGGATGTGTGGATTCATGCTTGTTCACATAGTTTTCTTGGTTGTGGCTATGGCCATGAAGGCTTCCATAGTTGTATGGCAATGGTATTTTTGTTGAATAATACATGATGATGGATGCTTTTGGAGGCTGGGTTTTTCCCTCAATGAGGGTTTCCCAGGGTATATCTTGTGTCACAATTTTGTGGGTATGTTTTCTATTCTCTTGCATGTGGATTTTAATTTCGTGATTATTTCAAATTTATTATGGGTTATGTGGAAATGGTTATATTCTTTGTTGCCAAGTTTCCTTACACTAGTTTCGATAGAAACTAACTTTCTATCGAAACTTTTTTAATACTTTCGATAGAAACTAACTTTCTATCGAAACTTTTTTAATACTTTCGATAGAAACTAACTTTCTATCGAAACTTTTTTAATACTTTCGATAGAAACTATTTTTAGTTAGTTTCTATTGAAACTAATAAGGCCAAGTTTTCATGTAAAAAATAGTTTCGATAGAAACTAAATAGTTTCTATAGAAACTATTTAGTTTCTATCGAAACTATTTAGGATAAATTTTTTTTGCATAGTTAGTTTCGATCAAAACTGCCATCAAAAGTAGTTTCGATAGAAACTTTTATAGTTTCTATTGAAACTAGATGATTACATTCTATCGAAAGTTTTTTGGCAAAAAATATGACTTTCGCGATTTTGGAGGAATTTCTTCCTCCAAAAAAGTGTAACCCACTATTGTGGGTTCACCCTGAGACACTTCCGCTATGTGTGGAAAGAATCCCATGGATAAGTGATGTCTCTAAAACCTACTCAATTGGTTAAAGAACTTGTCTCAAAGAATTGTCTATCTCTACAACTAATGAAGAACCCTACTACAACTACTGATCTTAAGTATCCACAATCACTTCAACCTGTGAGGATCAATCATGTAGAGAATGAATAAGAGGGTTAGATAGAGCCCTCATGACAACTAAAGAAGTTGTTGCTACATCAAGAAGAAGATACAGATCATCAATATTGTCCCCCAAATCTATCACTAAACTTGTACTTGGAAGACTGGATGTACCCTTCTATGTTGGACCTATCACTGTGGCTATGTATGCATGTGGACTGAACTGATATAGTGACCTCTCACTGCAACTATCAATAGAAATCCACGTGTCTAAATCTATTGAAGCACTATCACTAGTGTCACTATTAGTTTCCATAGAATATGATGTGAGGATAGGATTAGATGACAAGCTTGGTGAACTCTCCTCAAAGTTTCATCCTTCTCCACAAAAATTTGATGTGTCTCTAGATTTAGAAGTTTGTATGCCTTCACACCATCTTCATAACCAATTAAAGTACAAGGTCAAGGTGACTGTGCCTTGCATCCCCTAGAAGATCCATTTTCCCATGCAGAAAAATCGAAGACTCTAAAGTGTGTCACAATAGGTTTTCTACTACACCATGCCTCAAAAGGAGTCTTGCCATCTAAGGCTAGATGAGGAGATCGATTAAGAATGTGAGTGGCACTAGTAATTGCTTCAACTTCTAATGATGGATCTAGAGACTTGGCTTGTATCATGCAACTTGCCATAGACTTAAGAGTCTGGATCCTCAATGTTGCAATATCTATCTTATGTAGACTAAATGTTGGCAAATTTTGAAAATCAATTCCCTCAAGTCTGCAAAAGTCTTTTAGTCTTCTATTCACATGCATGCTTCTATTGTCCATTCAAAGTACTTTGATGGCCTTTCTGGATTTCCGTTCTACATGAGTCTTGAAGGCTAGAAACTTATCAAACACTTAATTCTTACTATGAAGAAAATAGACACAAATGTATCTTGAAAAGTCATCAATGAAAGTTAGTATGTAGCAACCCTAACTTAATGTAAAAGGACCTGCTAATACCATGTGAACCATCTGTAGAACACCTGGTGCTCTTGAAGACTTCCCTCTCTATAACTTCCCCTCTAGATACATATGCACTAAATCTATTGAACATTCATCATGGGAAAAGTTGATTTGGGGTAGACCTTTGATCATTCTATTTGTGCAAATTTGTTGAAGGTAGTGGAAGTCAAGATGACCATATCACTCATGCCATAATTGCATGTTCAAATTTTATTGTGATAACAAGGCCTTTGAAGGAAACTTGGGCACAAAATGGGAGAAAGAGTACAACCTTTTTTTATGATTCACTTTCCCCACTGTAACCAAGGAGTCATCTTTAAGACTATGCACCTGTACTAAGTCTGGAAGGAACTCAACTCTATGTCCATCTCCAAGGTGAGTGATTTGGTAGATTGAAAGGAGATTTGAACTTAGGTTTGGAACAAAGAGAACATCTTGAAACTCTCCATTTTCCATCTCCACATTTCCTTTCCCTTGAACTTCCATTTTGGTATCATCTTCCACAGATATGTACGATACTTTTAATTGCTTCATTGAAGAAAAATCCTTTGAAGAACCCATGTGATAGGAGGCACCTAAGTCAAAGATCCATTCCTTTGAAGAATTTCAATTTTCCATGAGTGCTTGCCCTTCCTTGGAATCTAAAGAAGATCCTTTCTCCTTGTAAGCATTGGGTAGTGGAACATTATGTTTCTTCATGATGTTGGTCAACTCATCAATATTTTTAAGATAACACTCATGCTCTTCATGACCCGATTTCTTGCAATAAGCATACTTCTTCTTCTTATTGTTGTCCCCCTTCTTGTTGTAATTTGGGGACTTGCCTTATTTATTTGATTGTGGTGTTGTCTTTTCTACATCCTTTGATTTTCTCTTCCATTTATTTGAAGACTGTCTAGCTGAATTTTGAGAACCCTCATTGTTGGCCACCAATGCTTTAGACTGAGGTGATTTGAGGATCCCAATTTATTTCAACTTCTTTTCTTCAATATCCAACATATCAACATATTCATCAAAAATGACTTTCTTATAGGCAGACCCTAAGGTAGTCGTTGATGTGTTAAAAGAATATGCAAATGTGGAATACTCTAATGGAAACTTGTTATGTATGAGATAGATCAATCTATCATCTTTGATAGAACTCCCACAATTAGTAAGCTTTTTCCTTAGTTCAGTCACCTTAATGATGAAATCCTATATAGAATCATGTGACTTAGGATCTAAGGAGATAAGCTCATCTTCAATTCTGAACACATCCTCTTCAAACACTTTACCATATAGGCTTTTGAGGCTATCCCAAGCTTCTTTGGATGTAGAACACTTCTTGATTTGATTCATGATCTTATCATCAACCCCCAAACATATATCACCTAGGGCTTTCCTATCCATTGCTACCCATTTTGAAATATCACTTTCTGATACCTTATCACCTGCTGGTTTAGGAAGAGTATCATCTAAATATTGTGAAACTCCATTATGCATTAAGTGATACCACATTTTGATGGAACATGTAGCATAGTTATGAGTAGTTAATTTTGGAAACTTAAAATTTCCCATAACGCAAAAAATGAAAGAAAAGTGCAAAAAAGAAAGAACACAACACCAAGAACACCCCCCCTTTTCACTAAATCAAGAACCCCCCCAAAATAGATGCTTTGGGCACTTTATCAATAGTGTGATTGCAATGGGCCACTTGCCAATTTCAGCCTTTATGGACTTTTGATTTTTCTTGTTACAACCTCTTAATAGATTACAAATCTGGAACTTTACAATGTGCTACAATTCTGAAGCAATACAAAGCAAAGAAAGTCCCTATTTCTAAAAGTGACACTTTTGTCCATGCAACCCTACAATTTGATTATGGATTTGAAAAGTAGATGAAAAATAACACACTTTCAAAAAAAATGGAACCTATTTTCGACTCTAGATGTGCTCGTACGAAGTGTTTGAAGTTGCAAAATTCAGGATTATACAGGTATAGTCACCAAAAAAATGAAAATTTTGACAAATCTGTGTACACAAACCAGAAACAAGCTACCCCACTAAATTTCTTAGGAAATTCTACCCAATTTCAAAAAAAATTGTACCTGATTTGGAGTTTGGATGTTTGAGTTATGGCCTCCCAAAGTTAGACTACAAAATCTAAAATCAATCTAGAGAGGGGTTGCATTAGTTAATGATAGGGTTAAATTTGATAGTATATGACCATTGCAATTGTTCAAATTTGGCCTGGTATGATGGTTAGATGGTTGTCAATTTTAACCTCATAAAATGATGACATCAGCATACCTCAAGCCTGTGATGACATTAGTTTTACAGATGATGATGTCAGCATACAAAATTGTACATTCATACTATATAGATTATACAAACAAGTGGCAAAAAATGATGTGCCTAGTACATGTGTCACTGATGTGTCTGATGGCTGGATGCTACTTTACTGTGGACTTAGATCATTATACTGCTACGTATGCATTGACTGTGTGCACAGTTTACACGGTGGCAATTTTGGATTGGGCCACATGTTGCCAGTCTCTTTGCGAGTGGGGAAAACATGGAAATCCTCATGGATAGTGTTGCACTCTATATGGGTGGTCTGAATCACGTTGTATGGTGCTAGAGGGTCTGCACTTTGCGATGCTAGAGGTTTCAAATCATTCACCGAGTTTCTTGTTTCCCATTGCTACCAAGGATAGTAGGTCAGAGTTTGTAGGATGTTGCTAGTGGTATTAGAATATTCCTCATTAGATTTTGTGGGAAATATCCCACATTGGTAGTGGGAGTAACTCCATAGGTATTTAAAAACCTCATACCATGAATTGCAAATAAAATGGCCACGAGTGCTAGAGTAGATAAGTGCCTGCCGGTGAGTGCTGGTCTGGCCTTCGGGGTGGTAAGATGGTTTGCTGGTGTATTGAATGTGTAGTATGACCAAATTTTTGTAGAGGTGCTTGCAATATTTGAATAAACCCTACGATTAAATTAAAAAAATTCCTGCAAAATAATAAACCTCCAAAATTGCAAAGCTGGGATCTAATAGCCCAATTTTGCAAAGAAAATTCTTTGGCTGAATGCCTGACTAGGAAAATAATTCCAAAAAATATGCAGAGAAATAATTAAATTAAATTTGAAACAAAAATAATCAGATAAAAAAACCATACTTAAATTGCAAATCGGTGCCTTTTGGTTTTGATTTACAAATTCTTTTTGCCTCACAATCAACTTTCACCTAACATAGGAAAATTTATAGTCGATCTTCACCAAATTGATGCTTTAGATGCAATGGTAAGGTCAAATCTGGCTCTAGATACTCCAAATTTTTGTGGATCCTCTGGACTCAGGTCAAGGTGCTAAAGCATGAAAAGTCTCAAACAACTATGTGTAGAGAATATCCCTGAACTCTAATACCATGTAATAATTTGGCTTAGGCTAGAATTCACCCAAGACCAAGGAACTCAAACACAAGCACAACAATAGACCAAAGAGAGAGAGTATGATTATAATGATGATATATTCATTCAATATGTCATATCCATATGCAAGTACACTAGGAGTGCATGTATATAAAGGCCTTAGGAGAGCTTCTAGAATGCATAGAAGTTAGCATCACGATAAGTCATACAACCAGGCACATGTCCACTAGATATGGGTTATCCTCCATTAAGAGCAGAATTAAGTGTGATGATGTGAGGATAAGCCTACAATTTTGTAACATGCAAATCAATGGTGTAGACAACATGTGCTAAATTAGAAGTGCAAATAACTATGTTGTCAGCATGAAAAATTAGTCAATGATGCAAACTCTAGTGTTGTAGACACCATGTGCATAATTAGAGTTGTGCACTTATCTGAGAGTACACAAACTCCTAAGGGTCTCACCTAAATAAATAATAAAATAATGCAAAATAATTAAATAATGCATTAACCTAAGTAAACTTAAATAAGTTTAAATATTAAATACTTATTTACACCAATAGTTATGTTTTATGGAGTGTGTGTGGGAGCTGCATAGGCATTCCATTTGGTGCACGAGAGCTGCAGGAGCTAAAGCTATTTTAGAACTTTAAATCTTACAAATTTTAGATGGGAAAACAACATTAAGTTCAATCTCACTTTCTGCACATGGTAATGATACTTGCAAGAAATAATTTGTGACTAATTCTTAGTTATGTATTCTATAGC
The DNA here is from genome assembly GCA_028749045.1 of Cupressus sempervirens. NCBI lineage: Eukaryota > Viridiplantae > Streptophyta > Pinopsida > Cupressales > Cupressaceae > Cupressus > Cupressus sempervirens. Next base: position 110,188,676 of record CM053790.1, on the reverse strand, counting down.
GAAATAAAAAAATGCTATCAATAATCACACTTTTTCCAAGTAGCCATGAATACAGAGATGATGGCGTCCAACTGGGCATCCCCATACTCAATTTTAGGAGAGCCAAAATGTTTGTAAATCTTGCTATAATTATCACAACCTTCATTTCTACCATTATCTTCATAGCCATTTCCATGTTTGTCAATGCCATGGTATTCCTTTGCCCTAAATTTAGAATTAAAACCCCTCAATCTTTAAGTGGGTAAATCTTAGATGAGCTATTTTGATATTGACGTCTCCAGCACTAATAATGAGCAATGTGGGTACTGACCATCATGAGAATATAAAGGAGCTCCTAAACTCACTGAATATTTTAGGCACGGATCCATTCTACAAAAGTTATAGCTGATTCATTGGACTCCAAATAAACTATCCCCTATCTGTACTTTCTGATTTAGGCATCCTCTTTGCTAGGATGTTTTTCATGGTATCTTATTCTCTCTGTAGGAAAAAGGAGGAAGGAAAAAATGATGATTCACAATGAGATGATGTTTTAAGCATATCTCCTCTCTGGTAACATAGCCATTATTCTTCTATCCTTTTTTTTTTTTTGCAATACTACAAAGGCTAAGTATCTAGACTGTATTCTGAATGGTGGGTAAATCTTGGGCATGTGTAGGGATAAGTGATTTTTTCAATCTTATCCTCTATTTTCATTTCATGATTAGATGAGTGATTTTGTAGATCTAATCTGATCACACCATGATGAGCTATAGAAATTAAAAATCTCCAAGCATCATTCAACAAATATTATGAGTCTGAGGATAGATAACCATGTGCAAGAATTTCATATTTCAAACAGAAGTTCTTGATTCATGGAAGAATAAAATGAGGTAGAATTTGATCTATGAACTAATTTCAATCATTGAGAAGTTTACAATAGGGTGGCTGAATTGGGTTTTCATTTGCTATCAACTATATATGAAATTTTCAATTGTGACCTAGAAAGACAATTTACAACTTTGATTTAGCTCCCAAAACTATAAAACTTAGAAAATGAAGATATCAACAAATAAATTGTACCTAATTTGGTTGATCATATTAGTAGAATAGATCAACCCCAACTTCAAACTCATGTTGCTCCCATATTAAGATATCTAAGAAAGAAAAAGATATTCATTTTGATTGAATGTGAAGTAACCCCTGAGGTTGTGAAGCATTTCGAATCTCCCTATGAATATTTGCAATAGTAGGCAATTTGGGCATACCCCATCTTGTAGATGCTAAAGTGTTGTGCTTAGATGGAATCTCTTTCAATGAAATGCAACCACCAATCTACAAATTTACTACTAGCATCACCAAAAAGGTCAATTTCCCTTCTTTCAAGATATCATGTTTTTAATGTTAAATTTCACAATAGGAGCCATTTACAAGACAATTAAGTTTCTTGAAAGCCTAAAACCCATTCTTGAAATATAAGATGATGAGGAAATGCTAAAATAGGTTTTCATGGTTGTTTTTTCATTAGACTAAGGGAGAGAATGAGCATAAAGAAGCAATTGTAAAAACTTACATACCACAATTCTATTGAAAAGCCTTGGAAATTATAGGAGTCATCTCCCTCCTAGGCCTAGAGCTATTCCTATGATTGGAAACCTTCATTTTCTCAAAGATAAAAGTAGGCCAATTCATCAAATTCCACACTCACTTTCATTGATCTATGGCCTTATTATGCATCTCAAATTTGGTAGCCACTTTGTTTTAGTGGTAAGTTCTTTAGACATGGCCAAAGAATGTCTCAAGGTGAATGATAAATCCTTTGCTTCTCACCCTGAGATTACACAAGTTGAGCATTTGGGTTACAATTATTCTATTATGGGTTGGGCTCCTTAAATTTTCAATGGTATTTTGAAAAATGCCAGTGGTATCAAAGCTTCGATTAACATCTAGTTTTTTATTAACAAAAAAATGTAGACATGGTTGGATTGCTATGAGGTTTATGTAGGTTCATTGTTAGACACACTTTAAGCCTTCTTGTTTAGGGAAAGATGGTACTGACTCAAGATGTATTGGTTGAGTGAGTTGTGTTGGGCTTTATGGAGTGAACTTTCTTTATGGATGAGAGAAGCACTTTAATTAAACTCTAAGAAGCACTTTGCAAAATTGACGAGGGTTTGTTTATTGCCAATAGCTTAGGTTTGGTATGTATTTTGAAAACTCTAAAGAAGTATTTGTTCCATTAGAGTCCCCAAATTACAACTCAAAGATTTCAAAAATTCTCCAAGGTGAGTACATCAAGAACAATTAAAGGCTCAACAAGAGAATTATCCTAGAAATGACAAACTAGATTGTTTTTAACAAATACAATTTACATAATTACAAAATCCAAACTAAGTATCATGGGCATGTCAATAGCATCCACACCATCCAAAGCTCTTGTTTTGGCACAGGCAGCAATAATTCTGGCAAAGGTTGTGTGATTTAGCTTTATACCTACTAATTGCATTTTCTTGAATATAAACACACATGTTATATATGTGTTTAAACATATATACTTATATGTACATATCTACATATGTATGTATGTATATATGTATGAATGCATATGTGTGTGTATATATATATATACACACACACCTTGAGTTTTTTTATGCACTATTGCCATGACAGAAACCTTCTCTCCAAATGAAAGAGTTGAGCAAGACCTATTAGAAACTAAAACAAGAAATGGGTATTGTTTTTTGCATCAAATAGATGCATTGCTAAATCACTTGAAACTGGGGATGGATGTAGAGTTGTATTTAAGAAAAACCAACAAAGAATAAAGTCTAAGGCTAGAAGAAGTAGGCTTAAATCAACAATGTTGACCATTTCAAGATTAGAAACCCAATCAATTATATGTGTGTGTGTGTGTGTGTGTACACACACACACACACACATATGTATAGAGATTTATATATGTATAAATGTATATTTTCATATATGTATATATGTATGTATGTACACACACACACACACACACACACACACAATCTCCCATAATTATATATATCTATATATGTATACATATGCAGATCAGTAGTATAGAAAGTGTCTTTAACAAGCCTACTATAATCAAAGGTATCAAATATACTCAACTGGTCTGTATACATATCTATGTGTATATATGTATGCATATACATATATGCATATATATATATATACACAGGTATGTATATGTGAGTCAGATAATTACTTTGACAGATGCTAAAATTCAACAACAACAAAATCGCATGCTTTAGCTCCTTCATGCACTTTGTGAAAATGAAACAATGAAATAGAAAACCTTTTTTCATTTTACCTAGACCACTACATAAAGAAGCTGACCATTGACTACAATAGCAACGTTTCTAGGAATTGTCCATGAAATTGACTGCAATAGCATAAAAAATCTAGCAAATTTTAACCAACATGGGCATGGATTTTTAAAAAGATAATTTTCCTTCCACATTCTGACCAATCTAAAAAAAATTAATAGATGGTCAAAAATTTTGGTCAAAAAATGAGGTCAAATGTACCAGTGAAAACACATATATTATTATTTGTGTGTGAAAGGAGCTTGTAGTTGGAAAAAGTACTCACATATATTATTTCTAGCATTGCTATTTTGGAATGGCAACAAGATGTGGTTGATAGAGCCACTTGCCCAAGAGTTGCTAGTGTTGGTGAGTAGTGAGAGATGCTTGAATATCAGGAGTTTTGTGCATGTCTATTTTGGAAGCTCTATATATGATAACAATTTTATGATTCTATATATGGCAATCATTGCATAAACTCAGAAGAGATAAGTATTCTATGTTTATGTCTTTAAGTATAGATATTGATTTTTACTAGGAATAGTTTTAATCTCTATATTTGATTGAAAGATGCATCAAAATGATGAGAGATTGATGAATGTGAGAATGTTGATTGTAGTCATTGGGATTCATACCTAAGCCACTGACTGCAAGATAATTACTTGCAAATCTGGATCTTCATTTGCCACTGCTCCACCACTTGGAATCCCATTGAACAAATGCCCACTAGAGATGATGATTCAAGCTTAAATCAAAGTGTTCAATCAAGTTTTATAAAAAATCTTTGAAACTTTAGATACCTTGGATCATATTACTAGTATATCTTCACAAGTCCAATCTATCAGTTGGAATGCTAAATATCGTAACTTAAATTAAATTGCAAGTCTTTCTTTAGTTCTCTCAAATGCTTATCCTACTATTATAAATTAGAGTTAATTTGAAAATTTCTCTCATTCTCCTAGATAGTTAGTTGGATAAATTTGCAACTAATTTACTAAGTTTCATGTTAAGACTAAATTCCTTATAGTTGTTATGCTACTCAAAGTCTCTACTTTAATCTTGAGCATATTTTGCCAACTACATGGTTTTTTTCTTGAGGGTTGCTTTTGTTGATGCTTTCCATTTAATATATGTTGCAACATTTGGGAGCTCTAGGCTGTGTGTGTGTGTGTGTCTTAGATCTTGTTTTGTCATGTGCTTTTGTGTGAAGCTTGTGTTTCTCCCTCGGCATCTTCTCCATTTGGTTTCATGATCAAGATTTTTTGGTCAATGGCAAGACCCTTAATTTATTCTACAAGGTCTTCTTCTCATAGGTGTGACAGACCTCCTTGGTGCTTTGAGTGCCATCAAAAATTACCATATTGATTGAAATTTTCCCAGAAAAAATATTTTCCCAAATACTTAAATCTATGCAGCTTCGTACTCTAGAGCAAGTGTCAAATAGGGATTGTCCCACCCTCCCCATATTCCATATCCCCTAAATGATTTCCTTTGAGCATCGACAATTTTCTTGGAAAATTGAGTAGCTTTCTTTCTTAGTTTCAATGGTGTGAGCTCTTTCCTTACCTCTTGGTCTATGGACTATAGAACTTTGAGCTCAAGCAGCTTATATAAGTTTTACGTTGAGATATTTTATGTGTTGCTGCCATGACAAAAACCTTCTCTCCAAATGGAGAATTGCCTAGTCCATAGCCCACAACAAAGATGAAGATTGTCAGTTTGTGGTACAAGTTAATCATTGTTAATCACTGGTGCAAGTTAATCTCTAATGTGTGTGTGTGTGTGTGTGTGTGTGTGTGTGTGTGTAGAGATATATATATGTATATATATGTATATACAAACTATCTCCCATAAGTATATATACCTATATATATATACATGTGTAGATCTGAATCATTCATATGCTCTCCTCTGTATACCTATACCTACAATTCATGTTCATTGCAAATATAAGCACCATTATCTTGCTATCTTTGTGAATGTGTAACATATTTAGTTTTGGTTACATAAAATTATAATTGGAAAATGTTCATCTATGTATAGGTAGAGTGTTGAATTGGAATCTACCACCCCACAAAAAAAATGCCATCTCAGAAGATTCATATGTTTCCAAGATAGTTTGATAGGTTTTGGGATGTTCAGAGTTTGAATCTTTCAAAGAGTATAATCATTGGATGTTATTTTGGAATCCTTGGGTTTTATTCTATAGAAAGTTATTTGAAAGTGAGGATCAATTGATATTTTTGGTTTTTTTTAAAATATGTTTTTCTCTATTGGTCCTAAAGTCCTCTGTTGTTTCAAATTCCTCCTATTATATAGATTGGGTTTAATTTCTCAATAGACTTCTGGTAAGAATTCCAATTTTTTGCTTCAACAATTCTAGAAGTGTCTCTACATATGAAGCCAATCCAATTTTGTTTGGTCATGTAGAATCTAGATGTGAAGAGGTTGTGAATAGTGAGCCTCAATATCTTCTAGTCCATACTTGGCTTGCTTCCCTTGATTTTATGTGGGGTCATTTGGATGAGAACTAGTTGACTAGTGTTTCAGCATTGGAAATAGATTTAAAATGGGATGTGCTTTATAGCACTCAAAATTGGTAGTACTTCAAAGCCAAAAAAACTAGAGCAGAAACTTGAGACTCAAGTTTAAGCATCTTTGGTGGCCTATTCTCCACCTAGGTAGATGTATATTTAGAGATACTATAAGTAGTTGTGGAACATTTGATTTTCATAAGCAACATGACGTGGGACTAGGAACTACTGATTAGTGGGAATTTAAAGGGGTGTTTGTCAAATCAATAAACTGTGTAGGGTAGGAATGATATCTTTGTATCTCTCTTACATTAATCTTATTGTCTATAGATTTTTGGGGATACATAGGATTAAGAAGTAAGTTCAATATTTTATTTCTTGCATTGATACTTGTAATCATATTGACTTTAATTTGTGGTGTTAAATTAATATGATATATCTGTTTAAGCAGTTACCATGTTGTGAATGTCTCAATATGCTTCTGTGCAAAAAAAAAATCTTTGTATTTCAAAGTTATGATAGCCTATAATTAGCTTCAGAGATGAATTTCATAAGTGTTCTAGAATGTGACATTAGAAAAAAAATCAATACCAATAATTGATAGAAGTGAGGAGGTCATAGATGCTTGATGTTAAATGTTTACTTGAAAAACATCAACTTGACTTTTAGATTATGATCTAAACATCAGAGAAATTTTTTTGTTTCATCTATGACTGATTTAAAATTCTCAATCATTGATGTCAAGTAATTAAGATAAAGTTTCTTGAGTCTTGATAGACTTTTTTATATTTATCAAATTTTATAACAAGGTGATAACATTAGGCAATTAAACTATTTTATTGTGTGCCCTCCAAGGCACCATCCTTGGCTCACCCAATATGTTTCATGGTTTCTAGGGCTTAATCTCTACCATTCTTATATCTATACTATCCATTTTAAGCACCCAAAAACAAACTAAGATTTGGGTAAATGAGTTTAACAACACATAAAAAACTAGCAGTGTTATACCATGACCACACTTTATTCTTGAATTCTATCAAAAAATTCACATGCCTTGTCTATGCTTCCATTTTTCAAACATGTCTACCATGGAAATTGTGACTACAACATCTAACAAAAATTCTTTATGCTTTAATGCATGTCCATAGCTTATTCCAAAGCTCTTGTTTTGGCACAAGCATCAATAATGCTGCCAAACGTTGTGTAATTTAGCTTTATACCTACCAATTGCATTTGCTTGAATATAAACACACATGTTATATATGTGTTTAAACATATATAAACACACAATTTTCTTGGAAAATTGAGTAGCTTTCTTTCTTAGTTTCAATGGTCTGAGCTTTTTCTTTGCCTCTTGGTTTATGGACTGTAGAACTTTGAGCTCAATGGGTAGCCCATGGCAATCCCAACTAGGCACATAGTGCACCTTATACCCTTCAAGTAGCATATATCTATTGATAAAATCTTTTAGTATCTTGTTCAAGGTATGCCCAATATGCAAATCTCTTGGTATAGATCCTACTTATGATTATGAAAGCACATATCCTACACATGACGAAGGTCCTGAAGTGCATCATAGTGATAGAGGTACATATTCAATTCTTATTGAACATTAATTATGTAATTATTTATAAAATTTGGCATCTTAAATTTTAATTAGTGTAACCTTTATGTGATAATTTTTGACTATGGAGAATGTCATGGTAATGGAGTCAAGCATGATGTTAGTCTTGAGCATGTTGAGGTTGGGGCTAAACAAATTGTGGTAGATGATGTGGCCTTATGCTGAAGATAGTCACAATGTGCCTATTAGCCTTCATAATCATAAGTAGGATCTATGTCAAGAGTAGAAGGATGCAGTGAAATGTCATGCACATTGTTATCATTGTTTGAAATTAAGATCAAATAGATTATTTCTCATGAAGTTCTTAATTTTAGTTATTATTGATTAGGCCTATTTACCTTTGTGTGAACCAATGCACCAAAATATTCTACATTTCTTTGGCCACTAGAATCTATGTCATGGTGGGAAACCACTACTTTATAGCCTTGCTTCAAGCCAATTTGTTTGTCCTCTTGTGTTGGAAGTGTAAGGTGCTAAATAGTTTTATGGATTCCTATTTTGAGAATAGGTGACTTGCCAGATATTTAGGGGGGTAAGACCTATTAACCCCTTACCCCCTTTCTTTTCATTGCCATGGAATATTGTTTTTTTTTTGTAGGTTATTCAAGGATTGCAACATTTACCTCCAGTGTCCACCATTTCTTTAACCAAACTAGAGATCTCCTCAAAATTTTGTCACTCCAAATTCCTCCAACATTAATATTTGTAACCCTCTCAGCTGCTATTATTTGTAATCCCCAATATGTTGGGAAGGGAATCTAGCTGAGATGGATTTTGATCCAACCTTGTATTTGTTTTTGGAGGTTCTTCTATCAAAAATCCTCCCCTTGTATAAAAGGAGGTATGCCTTCTTAAAGACCCTTATAAAGGGCATGTGTAATGTATACAGGACTCCACTCTTGGGCTATACCAGGGATTTTCTTTGCCCTATTCTTTTTCCCCTAGTGCCAATAGTTGAACGGGACAAAACTTTTGTAAAATATTGTAATAATATAATATAAAGTCTTGATTACTATTGCATATTAATTAATTTTATATTATATTAATGAATGTTATGTGATTGTATTGATTGAATGTTATAGTTCATAAATGGATGAATGAAGTATGTAATTAGATGTTAATGGGGAATTTAGATTGATGTTAGGGGGAGGGGGGTGAGGCTAGATGAGTTTCCACCTTCATGTGGTTGGCCTTGTTAAGTAGAGAATATTATAGTATTCTTGAAACCAAGTGAAGCTCAAACTAACATACCAAGGAATAACAAAACCCAAATCCATCTATCTCTCATCTTCTCATCCTAATAAGTCATCTTTTCTATCACTTTTATTTCAAAGGGTCTAAAGCCTGATCAATTCATCATCTACATATCCTGAAATCATAATGCTTCAAAGAAAAGAATGATGTGCTTCAATAATGTACACTATTTCTTTCACCCACTTTATTTGGATGCTAATTGCTTGCATCACCAAGTTGAGGTAGTGTAACTTGTAAGCTGCCCAAAATATGTGCTCATATTTCACCTCAACTAATGCAAAGTCTATAGCCTTAATCTACCAAAATCTTCTTAAGTGCCTAGTAGTACCCAACCCACTGCAAGATACCAAGCAAGGTTACCAACCTTTACCCAATGCTGACCTTTGTCTCTACAAGTGGAATCCACTTCTCTAAGGTCTTACCCCCTTTCTAGGGATGTTGGAAAACTTGGGTCAAATTAATGCTTTAGGAATAGTAACCCTCAATTAGACCAAATATGGAGAATTAGGAAAAATCATTTCAAGGCTTCGAACAAAGACTGGTTTTGTCATTCTTAGTCATATATACCTTAGTTTTTATTAAATACAAATACAAGAACTCCACCACTTAACCTTTGATTCAAATATGACCCCATTTTCCAACAAGGTATGCAATATGAATCCTAAAATCTCTTCCCATGATAGTGGTTGGCTTTGATGTGATTTCTGCTAAGTTCATTTTTGTGTATAAAGGTTGGAATGGAGCATTGGGCTCACTAGGTTTACTAAAAATTCTAGCATGGTGCTCTCTGGAATATCCACGAGGTATGAAATTAATGCTATTGTAGTTTGAGCTAAAGTGGACTCGTATTTTCCTGTTATGTATGACACTGGTAAATAGAGTGGAAAGTTAATATATGAGTTTCAATTTTGAATTTTTTTAATGTAATCAGGGAAGCCAGGGTTTACAAAGAAATAGTCGGATCTATTTTTCCCACCAGATTCTACTGATGATTTTCTAGTATCCATGTAGGTAAAATGATTTTCTAATGACCATGTTGTAGGGAATATTTGAGATATTGGTCTCCCAATGCAATTCTTTGATATTAACAGATATCACACAAGTATAGTCTAATATATGTAATTACAAAGCTGAGACTTCTATTTGTCACATTTCCAAACTCTTTCACAAACTACATAGGTACTGACCCATAGGAGACAACAATCCCTTCTTTAATGATTCATAGGTACCAACTTATTGGAAACACTAATCCCCATAATTCCTAGGCAGCAACCCTCATTGCTAAGGACCAAAATAATGAGAGATGTCAATCTATTTGGCATGACAAACACTTATAATTCCTTCATAAAATCTTATATGTAAATAACCTCTCACAAGTTTGATACTATCTCTTCCATCTACATTCTCCTTAATTTGGCATATTCTTTCTCTTACAAACCTACTCTTAGATCATGCACCATATATCTTTTGTCATAAATTTAATGTCACCATCTTCAACATATATTCTCCAATTTTCTTTTATAAAAATCTGAAATATTGTTCATTATTTTTCTACTCAAGATTTTCTTTAAAATGGTCGATTTTTTCATTGTATTAACTATCTCCAACATCTTTAAATATAGATCTTCAATAATAATACTATTCCACACACATTTCCACTATTTTCTTATTACATTTATATCTTCCTTTCTAATTAAGGAGACAACTCCTTGAAAAGTGACATCCATTTAATGGGTCATGTCTCTTGATCACTTCTTTTTGAAAGTAACTAGTTAGTCCCTTATTAATGGCTGCATTATGTTCACTAAGTGCTGCCTTTACTACGATTTAACTATCATCTAGATGATGTCTTTATGTTATATAGAACTAGAGCCTTTGCTCACCTCATGCCTTCTATTAATCATTGTCTTCTCCAATTGATGCTTATTATATTTGCTTCCTTCTCAAGGAGTTGCTTCTCTTCATAATAGTGAATTGCCACCTTCATCTTTTCAACATTGCCACTACTAGTTAAATTAAGCGCTTATTTGTATTCATTATTCAACACACTTACATACTTTAGTTTCTGCCTTCTAGCATATGTATATATATATTGGCAAGGGTAGTGAGCCATGCACTAGCTTTACATTGCTTTCTCTTGAGTGAGAGTAGAAAAATCGATCAATAGAGTAAATAAACATTAGTTTTAATTTTCTTTTCTTTAAATAGGGGAATCACTTATGATAGCTATTGACTTGAATGTTTTTTGTATTTTTAAACATTTTTGTGAATAAGATAAAGTCAGCTAGCTTCAGAAATAATAAACTTTTAAATTTCTACCTCTACCTCCTCAACTCTTTTAGGCATTTGTGTAACTCATCTTTACAATACCTTTAACCAGCTCTATGTCTTCCAACCTTGCCCTAACATTGCCTTGAACTTATAATCAAATCATTGTGACATCAATGACAAAAACATTGATCAATGATCTTGTCAATGACAATATTCCAACAAGATATTTCCACATTTCATCTAGAATTTAAGAAAATGTACCATAAAAGTGCACTCAATTTTTTTTCTTTTACATCAAGTGCAACTTGTGTAAAATATTTTTGTCATAGACTCATTGCAAGTCTCTCTTTTTTGAAAGATTAGCATGAATATAAAACTAAAAACTAAAAATTATGTTAATACTTCTCATTCTTTTTTCACTATTGTTCTACAGCTCAGCAAGAGTTGCTTGAACAAACAAAAAGGGCAAACAATTGGTTGAAGTTAAATGTTGATGATGAAAAAATCACAATTTTTTTAATAGGTATATTCCTTACTAATGACTAGTTTGTTCATTTGAATAATTTTAATTATGGTTGGCTTGGTATACACTACTTTTAAAAAATATTATTAAGACTACATTTTTTCTTGATGCTAGAAAATGAATATTGTGTACTTGTAATTTTCATGTTTGTGTAGATTGAGGTCATTAGAATTGGAAAAGATAGAGTGGAAAAATAATCTGCTTGCACAACATACAGAGAGTAAGTTTTGGGTCTTTTTTTTTTTTTGTAACTATTAAGCTTAGTCTTGGTATTATTATATATTGTAGATGCATCTAATTGTTGTACATAAGGTAGAGATTTACTTATGTGACAAAACCTTCCATTATGTTTTTGTTGTTAGATTTGGATTTCAAAAATGAGGTGAAGAGAATTTAGTCATTGCTATTAGATTTTGTAGATGTTAGCAAGAAGATTAAGAACTTAAATGTGCTATGCCAATGCTATAAGGTTGTCTATTTTGTTGCCAAAGGACACTTTTCTCTCTCCCAAGATTTACACTCTAAAAATTGTGATGGTTACCTAGTTCCATTCTATGTTGTCTTGGAATCAAATTTGGCTACCCACAATCCTACCATGAAAATAGCAAGGTTTCAATATAGTTTTCAAACTTGTGGCCATAATAACAAAGTTGATTTTTTGGAAAATGGAAGGAAATTGGTTGGTAATGGAACTAGTAAATTTGTTGGTGACATTTCTCAAGTAGGTATAATGGAAGATTTTGATGGTACACTATTAATTTTGATCAAGTGATGATTTCCCTTTTTATTTTTCTTACTAACATGAAGAAAACTTGTACCGAAATTGGATTGATTAAAGACATCACCAATAGTGATAATCAACTAGGAAAGGATGCTAATAAAGTTATGATATCTTACTGGATTCTTATCAGTCTTCCTAAGTTAGTCCATGCCTACATTTGGTATTTGTTATGTGGATAGGTTAGTAATCCATTTGGAGATCTACTTTTGACATTACTTTTCTAGAAAGAAGTATCTGAAATGTTTACACAATTGTCAAGGGAAGCAATTGATATGAAAGTGGAAAAGGTAAATAGTTTTGTAAGAGCATTGTTACAGGGCATGGTTAGGTTAGAGATCTCAATTGCCGATGAAGTAGTATCACCAAAGTTGCATTTTCTTCATCAATCAATTGGTATAATGCTTATCCTAAAATGTTAATACATTATGTTTCTCTATTGCACTTAGTATTAATATGATTGGCTAAATTTGTATTCTCTTTTCTATAAGATACTAACTACTTCTTCTTTGATAAATTGATTATATTAGTAAATGAGAAACTTGTTTCCTGACTCATTCTATCTTGTCTCCCTAGAGGATCTAGTCTCAATTTACACTAAACTATTCCACAATACAAAATAAATATTGTAATACAATCAATAAAAATATAATATAATAATTTATTAATACTAAAATATCATTATATATAACTATAACATTGTACTCACAAAGAGTATTAGTAGATTAATCAACTTAAGGCCCTCTCTAAGTTTGTGGAAAGGTATCAGAATTGCAAATTCTAGTGAGCACATTACACACAAATTGTATGCTAATGACACCTTGTGTTTTTGTGAAGCTAGACTTCAAGAAACAAAGGCTATTATGAATTCAACAAACACTTACTATGAGGCTTTAGGATAGAAGTTGAATGTTGCTAAATCAAAAGTTTAATATTTAACACTCCTAGGTTATTACCACTGCTATTCAAAGAAAGTTAGGATTTTATATTTAACACTCTTAGGTTATTACCACTACTATTCAGAGAAAGTTAGGATTTAAGGAATCTACCTTGCCCTACAAATATTTGGGCATTCCCTTTTTTAATGGGGCTGACAAAGCCTCATATTGGAATGCTATTGTGGCTTTGTTAAAGGGTAGGATCTCCACATGGAAAGCTAGATGGCTTTCCCTAGGTGGTTGGTTTTCTTGATTAAGTTAGTGCTAAGTGCAATTCTAAATTATGTTCTATCTATGTTGTAGGCCCCAAAAATTGTGATGGAAACAATTGCTACATTTCCATCACCCAAGACATCCAAACCAACAAACTATTTAGTTTCTTTAGTAAAATTTCCATTATCATGACAGGAGATAGTACTGGAAGCTTATATTTCATGCTAGTCAAAAATCTTCTTGGCTATGGCCTAGAGCAATATGAACCAACCCTATTCTAGATTCTATCATAGATAGTTTGATTAATTATTGTCAATGTTTGATTAGTTATTATTAGTGTTTTTTAGGCATTCTATAAAATAGTTCACATGCCTTGCTTATGATTTGACATTTTGCATGCATCATGCACTCTCTCATCTGGTTGATGATGGATTACAGAGAGTGATATGAAATGATGATGCTAAAATAGCACACACAATCAAATCCAAAATGGACTTGCATTACAAATGGATTTTGGAAATATGATATTGTTAATTTTGCATGCATGTCTACCAAGACAATCACAAATTAAACATATAAATATATATGTTTAAATTGTGATTGTCCTGGTAGATATGCATGCAAAATTAAATATTAGATTTCCACAATCCATTTTTAATGCAAGTTCATTTTGGATTAGATTGTGTGTGTTTTTTAGCATCATCATTTCAGATCACTCTCTATAATCCATCATCAACTAGATGAGAGAGAGCAGGATGCATGCAAAATGTCAAATCATACACAGAAGGCATGTGAACTATTTTATAGAATGCTTGAAAAAAATTTACACCCAGCCGTTGGTTAAAATTTTGACCAATACCTGGTAGTTTTCTACCATCATTGGTTGAAAATTTGACCAATTCCTAGGTGTTTTCTACTATCATTGGTCAAAATTTTGACCAACACCTAGGTGTTTTCTACCAGGTATTGATCAAAATTTTGACCAATGCCTAGTAGTTTTTTACCAAGCATTGGTCAAAATTTTGACCACTACCTAGTAGAACTTGCACCATGGCTTTGGAAGGTTTTCAACCAATAAATTGGTCACAATTTTGACCAACCAGTACGTTGGTCAAAATTTTGAACCAAATTTTTTTGACCAATTGGTTGGTCCAATTTTTGACCAACCTGGGTCAAAATTTTGACCAATAATGGTCAAAAAATGGGCTCAAATGTACTAGTGTTAGGGTTTGGTATGAATCTACAATTGAGATTCATCCAATTTTCTTGCTCAATTCCTTCCATTCTTTTCATTGGTTTCATGTTGATCACATAAGGAATCCAAATAGATTTGATCTTATCTTCAAAGCTTCAAGATCTATCCATATGTTAGCTCAAAAATGGTTTACATAGTTGTTTGTGCCATCACAAACAACTAGGTCAATTCTATGTTACTCAACACTTGTTAATACTAATGCTTGGCATATACTATAATTCTACTTGGCTTGACATTTGAACTTTCTCGGCATCTATCGTTCACTCACCACTTGAAACTTGCTCGGCTTTGTCTATTTTCTCAGCACTTACTATTTACTTAGCTCATGAGTGACTCGACACTCATTGCAACTCAGCATCTATACATATTATACTTGGCATATGTTACTAACTCGACATGAACTTAGTAAAAAATCTTAAGTGTGTTGACACTCAATTGTCAAAACCAATCTGAGATCAATAGGGTTATCCAACCACAAATGCATTTCATGGACTTGGCTTAGGATGAACCTAATCCATTTCCCTTAGAAATCCCTTGGTATATGTAGAATATGTGTTAAACCCTTAGTCTCTAGATGTTTGTGCTAAAGTTTAAAAACACCATCCACACACGACTCAATGAATGCATGGTCTATTTCTAGGGTTCCTAGATCTTGAATTGAATAGTCATAAAATAATTAGATGTCATGAATAAGGAGTACCTTTGGAGGAATCTATGACTACACTCTAATGGAATTGAGTTCCTCTGTAATGGCTAGACTCAACTTGAATGTGGAAGCCTTGCAATAAACTCCTTGAATCAACATCTTTGAACCCTTTTTCACGTTGCTAGTAGAAGACACCATTTTGTTGGTTAAACTTTGAAAATGGAAGTAAACTTCAACAATTACTTCTTCGAATCACTTAGGGGCTCTAAAATTGCTCCTCTCTTAGCTCTAAAAATTCATGGTGAAAATATTTGATCAATTTCTTCCTTTTAACAAAATTTTGTCTTTATGATTACCATTAATGCTTCTTAAAAATGTTCACTCGATGATAGGTTATCCTCCACTCAATTTGGTATTTAATTCTTATAAGACACCTTCATCTCAGTAGGAACTACCAACTTGGAGAGAATTTCAAACTTGGTAAAGTTACCTCCACTCAATCTGAACTTGGTACTCAGTAGAGTCACCAACTTGGCATCTACATCTAAAAATTTGTAAGGTTATGCATCTTGAAATTTCTCGGTAAGGTCTTTAGCTATCATCTTCACTTGATGATCCTTGTGCATCTTTAATGCTAATATAGATCTTCTTCTCACTAATTGGAACTGATGTTAGATATCTTCTTTTGAATCATAATTCTAGTAATCTCCATATAGAACTAGGTTGAAGTGGTTGAGTCACCCAACTCATTGACTTAGGTGTCAACATTTTCATTACTCTGATATTCATTCTCAAGAGATTTCCTTACAAATTATTGCCTCGTCTAACTTTTGATATTGTCATCCTTAGCTTTCTTTCCATCTTCAACTCTTCCTCAATTCATATAGTTATTGGTAAGATGTCCAAGTTCTGTACATGCAAAACATCTCTTTGTAGTATCTCTCTTTATTGTGTGATGACTTATAAAATTATCTCCAATGTGCCCAAATTCACCATAGTAGTGACATCTATACAATGTATTGTAATCCCAACCAAATATAGCTTTGAAAATTTGTTCTGTTGGGTTCCATTTCTTGGTCTTGCACTCTAAAGATTTGTGTCCTTATTTGTTTTAATTGTGACACTTTAATTCAAACTTAGTTTTCTCTATGCATTCACTTGCTCTATTACCCGATTTGTTGCAACTATAAAAATTTCCATTGAACTTTGATTTACCATTGCTCCAAAACTTCTTAGATGTATGACCTATTTTTCCATAGTGACTACATGTAGGCCTTTTGTTCTTTTGAGCTCCTTTTTGAGATGATTCACCTTCTTTTATGTATCCTAATCTAGCTTTGCCTTTGTGTCTAAATTGAGTTTGTTTATCCAACTGATTCATGCTTTGTTGTGAACTCATTACCCTCTCATTAGTTTGTTTCTCTATGCTGAGATCATTCTTCAATCTTTCATTTTCTATCCTTATGTTGATAAGCTCTTGATTTTCATCATTGAGTTGATCAATCAAATTTGATTGATGAAGAGATAGTTGATTAATTTCATTGTCTTTTTCTTTTATTTCTTCATTGGCTTTATCCTTTTTTCCATGATTTCACATAATTTGATTGATTGAATTTCTTGTTCTCTTTTCAACTTCTTGACTTCTTTATGAAGAGTAAGATTTTTTTCAAGTAGATTTGTGATTGCTGCATCAAATTCATCTAAACTTCCTTCTTGATAGATGTCTTTAATTATTTCTTCAATGTAGAGATTTTCATTCATCTGTGCTGCAAAATATTTACTTGTTTTCAAGGATTTAGAACTCATCTTTCTTGAGTTGATCCATGGCTAATTGCAGATCTAACTTTTCATTTCCAATAGCTTTCTCTAGTCAATAGACTTTTATTGTCTCTGATCTTTTCTCAAGTTGCTAAACTTCTAAAGTGAGAACCAATGCTCTAATACCAATTATTAGAAATGTAATATAGACTAGGTGACTAAGAGGGGGGGTGAATCAAGAACCAATAAAACTTTAAACTTAATTCACAAATTAAATATTGACCATGCAATTTTATCTAGTTGCATGCATGAAAGATTGAAATCAATAAAATATTCATTACACTTCGACACAATATTGGTAACCTAGAAACCTTTCGAATAGAAAGTAAAACTAGGGTGGAGATGATACCCACAAGCTTTATTACTGTAGTATAAAGTTAACATGTTAAAGCTTATAATTGAACACTTCTAGTGATCTACCCTATTAGGAGCAATAAGGATTGTTAGGTCTGCCTTGTTTAAGGATTTACAAACATACAATGAAGTAGGCACTCTGTTAGGAGATTTGGAATGAGACTATTAAGTCCACCTTGTGAAATAATTTGACTAGTGCACTTGTTAGGATGAATCAGTGGTTGATCTCTGATTTGTAACTTGGTTTGCTAAATGAGATTCCTTTGAATAACAATGATCACTTGACTATGATAGACAAGTCTTTGCTTTTCCTTATACTGCTTGTAGCCTTCTTCAATTCACATTCATCTACTTCTTACTCATTCTTATCCATTATACTTCTTATTTTCGTATATGATATATTACATTACATACATACCAATCCACTAAATTACCTTCTAGATTCAACTACAATACCAAATTTATCATAATTCACTAAGTCAGTCCATTGTTGTAACTTAGGTTCTAAAAACAACTCAGTGATGTTTTGACACATGACAAACACTGTCAACACTCAATAGACTCTAGCACTTGGTTGACATTGAAGTTTGGCCCATACTGATCACTTCAAGTAGTAGGAACTTAGTCAACACTATATCACTCAGTGAACACTGAGAAACTTGCTTAACACTTTGTTAACATTGTGAGCTCAATAGACACTGATATAACTATTGGGTGATGCAACATGCTCCCATGCCCACAGGTGGTTAATTATGTGGTGTTCCATGTCCACTAAAAGGCATGGCTTTTGGTGCAATGGAAAATGGGCCCTACAATTGGTATTAGAGCCTAGTTTTGGCCTGATCATGGGTTCAAATCTCCTTGGTGCCTTCTCAACCCACGTAAGTGCCTGGTATGCATGTCAAGGGGGAGATTTTTGGATGATGCAACATGCTCCCCTGCCCATAGGTGGTTAATTATGTGGTGTTCCATGTTCACTAACAGTCATGGCTTTTGGTGCAACAACAAATGGGCCCTACAATAACTGGTTAACACAACAAAGCTTGGTTAACACTAAGATCTTCATCACTTATACTAGAAATCTCAATAGACTCTTCTATGCTTGGATAATATTATAAACCAACTCAGATGCTCAACATGAACTAGAGTCTAACTGATTAGCTCAGTAGCAATGAAACTAATGAAGGGTGCTCCCCTTAATACCATAAACCATAACAAAAAAAAAAAGAAACAATAGCAAATGCGAGAACAAAATATGGACTTCTTATTTTCACCGCAAATGTAAAATTACAAAATTCACAAGTACAATATGCTAACCCACATGGTTGCCTTCACTACAATAATCTACAAGACAAGCTGTGAACTATCACCCAGAGTTGTCTTAGACAATGTTCAAGCCTTTCTTAAATAGGCAATTTTATGCCACCTAGGAAGTATCTATACATTGAAACTTAATACCTAGGGCCAATCAAGCCTAACAACACATATAGAGTTAGCCAAATACATCTTTGACAATTATTTTAAAAATTTTGGGTAGCCCAACTTTGGAAGGCCATAACTCTCAAATCGTTGATCTAATTGGCTATTATAACCACTTTTTAGAAATGCCAGCTCCTAATCTATAGGTTCAAAATTGCTCATGCACCCTTTCATCAAGCTTTTGGACCTCATCTAAGCACTCTAAGGCCTCCAATGGTGAGCTTGAAGATTTTTCTACAAAAATTTTCTGCCAAAAATCTGCAATAACTTCTCTGATACTTAAGGTGGAGCAATGTGATTTTTATGGTAGGCTTATAACTCTAAAATGAACCTTCATGTAGAAAATGAGAACATTCTAAGCTTGTATGACAAACTTACTAAAAATAGCAAGATCTCATAAATAGTAACCACCTTGTCTACTAGTCCTTATTAAAATAAAAAAGAATGAAAAGAGAAATATTTTTGGGTGATGCAAGATTTCCCTTACACCCAGGATGCTCCTGCATTAGACACCAAGGGTAATTTGAGAAGTGACTCCATCACATCTCAGGTGTTCAAAGGAAATCCAAGAGATTTAATCTCCTCCCTTGCTAGCCATGATGAATCCTCTACTAGCCTCCCATTCCATTTGACCAGGTATTCCTCATAAGTTTTGTTCTTTGTACTTTTGCCAATACGACTGTCCAATATCTTCTCAATTTCCTTTGTAGCCAAACTAGTTGTTGGAATACTCCACTACACTTCTACAACTTCATCTCCATCACCTCCTTCATAATATTCTATCAAATGTGAAATATTGAATACTGGTGAATATTCAATTCAGCAGGAAACTCCACTTCATAAGCATTTCTAGAATCATGCCTTTTCACTATCTTACATGGTCCAAACTTCTTCATCTTAAGCATATTATATGTACCCATTGGAAAATTCTCCTTTCTCAAATGAACCATGACTTCATCTCCAATCTAAAATTTCTTATACCTTCTTTTCACATCTTCCTTAGACTTGTACTATGTATTCATCTTTATAATGTACTTCCTCACCTCCTCATGGATTTTCTTCGAGTGTTCAAAAAATTCTTCTGCCTAAGCACTACTTATCTCTCCTTTATCCAACTATCATAATTCAAAAGAATTTTTGGGACTACTCCCATATATAATATAGAATGGTGATTTACTAGTACTCCTATTGAAAAAATTATTATATGCAAATTCTACCTATGGTAAAATAAGATCCCATCCTTTTGGCTTGTCTCCAACCAAACATCTTAGCAAGTTTCCCAAACTACAATTCACAACTTCCATCTATCCATCAGTCTGTGGATGATGTGATGAGCTAAACTTCAACCCTGTCTCCAATTTATTCCACAATATATGCCAAAGATACCCAACAAATTTGGTATCTTGATCTGAAACTATACTCTTGGGCAAACCATGTAGTTTCATCACTTCTCTAAAAAATGATTCTGCCACATGAACAATGTCACTAGTCTTCTTGCAATGAATAAAATGTACCATCTTTGAAAACCTATCAACCACCACAAAAATAGAATCATGCCCTCACTATGTCCCTGGTAATCCAAGAATAAAGTTCATGCTAAAATCCTCCCACAATTTCTCTTATATAGGTAATGATTGATACAACCTCATATTTTTCTTTAGTCCTTTCACCATCTGACATACTCTAAAAATTTGTCCAAACTTCTTCACATCTTGCTGTAACTGTGGCAAGTATTAATTCTTAGCAACCAAAGCTATGGTTTTATCTCTACCAAAATGTCTAGCCAATCCTCCATTATGCTTCTCCTTGATGATATTCTCTCTTTTTGAACTTTTAGGAATGCACAACTGGCTTCCTTTAAACAACATACTATCCTGGAAGATGAAATCTAACCACTTTGTCTTGTCAAGTGTAACAAGTTTTGTACAAGCCTTCCATGCTTCACCAAAATCAAGATCATCTAGATACAAAGTACTAAATTCCTTGAACCCAACCACCTCTATCTGCATTTCTATCAACAAAAGTTATCTTCTACTAAGAGCATCTACAACTCTATTAGACTTCCCACTCCTGTGTTTTAGAAAAAATGTAAAACTCTACAAAAAATTAACCCACTTCAAATGCTTTTGGTTTAATTTTCCTTGACTATTCAAATATTGCAAAACTTGATGATAAGTATATAAAACAAACTCCTTAGGAAGAAGATAGTGTCTCCACTTCTTCAATTCTTGAACTATAACATAAAATTCCTAATCATAAAAAAATATTTTCTTTTTGTATCATTTAACTTCTCACTAAAATAAGAAACAAGTCTACCTTTTTGGCTCATAAGAGCTCCTATTGTAGTACCATTAACATCATAGTCTACTTGAAACACCTTGTTAAAATTATGAAGTGCTAAAACAAGTTGCTCAGTAACTCTCTATTTCAACATATTAAAACTCTTATCTTCTCCTATAGTCCACTTGAATTCTTTCCTATCCCCTATCATTATTTCTGTCAAAGGTACACAAATACTCCTAAAAGCTCTTACAAAGTTTCTATAAAAACTAGCCAATCTATGAAAAGATCTTACCTCTATAACACTCCTTGGAGTAGGCTATTCAAGGATAGCCTTCACTTTCTCTGGGTCCATTTTTAGACCTTCTATTGAGACTACAAATCTTAGGTGCACCAACTCCTTCTTTACAAAATTGCAATTCTTCAGGTTTATCGACAACTTTTCTTCCCTCAACTTATCAAACACCTTGCAAATATGGATCAAATGCTCCTCTAATGTCTTACTAAAGATCAAGATATCATCTAGTTAAATAATGAAAAATCTACATAGAAACTCCTTTAGTACCTCATTCATAAGCCACATGAAAGTGCTCGATGCATTGGTTAGCCCAAAAGGCATGAATAACCACTCATGTAGTCCTTCCTTTGTCTTGAAAACAATCTTCCACTCATCACCTTCTTTGATACAAATCTAATGGTACCCACTCTTTAGATCCATCTTTCTAAAATACTCAGCTCTACTCAAACAACACATAATATCATCCATCCTTGGCAATAGAAATCTGTACTTGATTGTGATCTTATTGGTAGAGTGAGCATCTGTGCACATCCTCCATTCTCTATTCTTCTTTGGTGCTAATACAGCTGGTATTGTGCATGGACTTAGACTCTCCCAAATTAATCCCTTTTGCAACAACTCATGAACTTGTCTGTTCAACTCCTCACTTTCTACTGGTGTCATTCTATGCACTGCATTGTTTGGAAAACTAGCTCTAGGAACCAAATCCATTAGGTACATTATTAGATACAATATCAAAAAATTCTCCCAACATTTCTGCAACTTCTGCAGGCATTTCCTCTACTTCTTCTTTACTATCTTTTGGAATTATAGCAAAACACATATGCTGACACTTCATAACTTTGAGAAACTCTTTTCCACCAACAAAACATATTCTAGCAGCACTACATACCTTTTCTTCTTTATCCTTCAATGGCTTTAACTTATGCTTCACTCCATCCTTGGTTAGAGTGTAGGTATTTGCTCACCCATCATGTATAACATACCTCTCAAATTTCCATGACCTACCCAACAACATATGACATATGTCCATAGGTATGATATCACATAGTACTTCATCCTGGTAACTTCCAATCTTGAACTTCACTAAGCACTGCTCATTGACCATAACATTGTGGTCATCTTACACCTAAGAAATATAGTATGGACATGGGTATTTCTATCCTTTCAGCTTCAATTTTTAACCATCATTTCTAACACTAGATTTTTAGTACTTCCACCATCAATGATCACATCACAACACTTATCTTCACATCTACAGCTTTTGCAAAACAAGCTCCTTCTTTGATTAGGTTCATTCTCACCACTCAATAGGACTCTTCTATTCACTAGGACCTCTCCTCTTTCATCATCTTTAGAATGTGATGATCTAGCATCTTCATCAACATGTGCAACTCTAGCCTGGGCTTCTATTCTGCAATTTTCCCTTCCTTGGCTTTGGGTATATTCAAATGCTTTATGCACTTCTTCTCCACAATGAAAACATTTCTCAAGGAAGTCTCCTCTTCTAGATCCTTTTCCTCTACCTCTTCTGCTCTGATCTCTATTGTTCTGATCATGGAAATGGTTAGAATTATTTCTCCTCTAGTTTTGACTATTGCTTCTAGCCTCATCCTTGTTCTTTTGATCATTATTACGACCTCTATAAGATCATATGCCAGAACTTCACATGACCTCTTCCATTATTCTTGTTATCAAACTTGTTTCTTAGTTTCTACTCAACCCTTAGGGAAAACTGGTATGCCTCCTCAATATTAGTCACTTGAACAAGGCTCGTCTCATTCTGAATGCTTGGTTATAACCCATTAAGATAATGGGAAACTTTCTTCTTATCAGCTTCTGCATGGCTAGTTCTAATGAGAACTTGGTAGAACTCTTTAGTATACTTTGGAAAAAAAATTCTCACTTGCTTGAACCCTTGCATTTTCTTCAATAGATCAAGCTCATAATCTATGAGAATGAACTATCACTTCATTTTAGCTACTATCCCATCCCATCTAGTGATTTTTTCCTTTCATCTTTTATATTCATTCAACTAGATCTCCTACCAACAGATCTTTGCATGACCCTTTCGTTTTTCCTTCACAAACTTGACCCTATCCAGATCTTCAATATCTTCATATTCAAAGTACTCTTCCAATTCATTGATCCAGTCGATCAATTCCTCTAGCTTGAGATTTCTCAAAAATGTGGGAACATCAAACTTAGATATTTTTCTAATACTAAAAATGGCCCTAAAATGCTTCACCTCCTCTAGGTTAAGAACTTCCTCTACTGCATCTAGGTCCACATTTCCTTCTTCTTCTCTTTCATCATCTCCTATGGCAAGATTCCTTCCTATGCGAATCTGTTCATACATCTCTTGCATTTGCTTATGGAGGCTTCTAAAATCCTCAAGTGTAACACCTTTGACTCTTCCACCATGCTCTCTTCGTGGAGCTATTTTCATGCTTCTATTGAAACACTAGTGCAAACTACCTTACAATCAAAAAATTTTCTATATGCTCAGCCCAAACCATAGTCCTCATGTGAACTACCTCATAGTTGGCAATCTATCCACACACTCGAGAACTCTAGCTCTAATACCACTTGATGAAGGGTGCTCCCATTAATACCATAAACCATAATAGAAAACAAAGAAATAAAAGCAAATATGAGAACAAAATATGACTTCCTTTTTTTGCCACAAATGTAGAATTACATAAGTCACAAGTACAATATGCTAACCCCTATGGACAGCTTCATTATAATAATTTTCGAGACAAGTTGTGAACTATCACCCAAAGGTGTCCTAGACAATGTTCAAGCCATTCTTAAATAGGCAATTTTATGCCACCCAGGAAGGTTCTAGACATTAAAACTTAATACCTAGGGCTGATGGACCCTAACAATACATATAGAGTTGGCCAAATACATCTTTGACAATTATTTGAGAAATTTTGGGTAGCCCAACTTTGGATGGCCATAACTCTTGAATCGTTGTTCTGATTGGATATTATAACCACTTTTCAAAAATGCTAGCTCTTGATCTACAGGCTTGAAACCACTCAAGTGCCCTTCTGTCAAGTTTTTGGACCTTATTCGAGCACTCTAAGGCCTCTAATGATGAGCCTGAATTTTTTTTTAAAAATTGTTTTCTACCAAAAATCCACAATAACTTCTCTGATACTTAAGCTGGAGAAATGAGATTTTTATGGTAGGATTATAACTCTAAAATGAACCTTCATATAGAAAATGAGAACATTCTAAGGTCATATGAAAAACTTACTAAAAATAGCAGGCTCCCATAAATAGTAACCACCCTATCTACTAGTCCTTATTAAAATAGAAAAGACTAAAAAGAAAAAAAAAAATTGGGTGATGCAAGATTGCCCTTACACCCAAGATGCTCCTACATTAGAAACCAACTGACTAAGTGTTAAGTCACTAATAGACAAATTATTTGAACATAAGGTCAACACATTCATGCAATGGCAGGCCCCTATGACTCTTATATCTCATTTTTCTACATAGACACATATATTCATATTTTTAATTCAAACATTGAATTTATTTTATTTAGCTAGTTTCATGGCTTGTTTGAAGCACTTTGAATACTTTGATGAATAAGATTTACATTTTCAAAAAAAAATATTTGATAGTTTATCAATTTAAATCATATTATGTCTCTTTTCTTCATAAAATTTAATATCTATACATGACTAGGATCAAGGTGAATGTTTCCATACTATGGCATAAGACGATCAAATTTAAAATGACTATCCTTTACCAAACATGTCTCTACTTCATTTGAACCTGTAGGTAAAAAAAAAGGGTAACAATTGCTTAGAAACACATGAACACCAAAGAAAATAGTAGATTAATAATTTCTTGACTATTTACTAAATGCATAAACTCATATGAGTATAATCTATTACATAAACAATGATAACTAGGGTATGTGCAAGATCATGGTGTGCCAAAAAGTGGCGATTTAAAAAATCTATAGTCTTAAAATATCTCAAACCATTTCAAAATCTATTCCAACTTTTTTCCCACCCACCCTGATACTAAATGAAAAGAACTAATATCTTTATAAGGTCTACTATATCTTTTGATACTAAACCTATATGGTCAACTTTAAAAACATCCTAAAAATGTGCTTTTGGCCTATTTTTATATGACTTTTACTTCAAACATGTAGCTAACAACTTTTTTTCCACCAAAATTTGATGAAAGGAAAAGGGTTCTTTTAAGAATGTTCTTATCTTTCCATAAATGTAAGGTTTGTCAAATTATGAGTTTAGTAACTAATTATTACTTATTTTGTAATGGAGTTATGTATAAAGTGTTAACTGACACACTACTTGAAAAACAATTATAACTTTCAAATGGTACAACATTTTTTAAATCCAAAAGATGCATTACATTCTATGTTTCTTCTACTATAAGGAAAAATAAATAAAAATTTGAATTTTGCAGAGTTTTGAATTAGTTAAGGTGGTCAGCCATGAGAGTTTTTTTATTCCAAAAATACTAAAGTAAAAAAAATATTTATTTATTATTTATTTAGAATAAAAATACCCAAAAATATGTGTCACATCTAGGCATGAGTCCACTACTTATATCTAAAATATTATTAAAAAATATTATCATTTGATTTTGATTAAGGTGGTTAGGCATATGTCTACTTCTTATTTTTGTTCTGAAATTTTTGTAATATTCCATTAAAGTTCAAAATTTTGACCAATCAATTTTTTTTTTTTGAGGCAAGTCCTAGTAGTTTAGAAACTAGATTCAAATTTCTAGAGATTCTTTTCTCTCAACTTTTTGATATAAAATAAATAACAAGTAGAAAATTGCATGTCAAGTTGACATAACCCTAATTTTTTGATTTTTGACCATGATCCTGCACATACCCACCAAATAAAAATCAATCTCTTAAACTAAAATTGATACATCTCAATGCCCATCAATACATACATATAATAGGATTACAATCATTAAAAAAATTATATGTTTATAATGCCAAAATTCATTTAATGTCATATGATAAATATTACATCAATGATCATCTTTCAAATATTTGATATAAAGATACACTGAAGATGCCAGAATATTATAGAAATCATCCAAGAGCCACAAACAAAAAACATCAAACAAACAATGTGTTTCAATGGAAAAATATTTGACACCCAACCATGTGGAACTCTAAGGCCCACTCCACACACTAGGACAAAGTTACAAGTTCCCACAGCATACAAAAAGACATGCCACAAGAAGACCAAACAAGACATGACATATACTTAGAGAATTTACACAACATATCACAAAAATAAACAAGGATACCTCAAGATTCTACACTATACCAAAGGTGAACCACAAGGTTGATTAAGAGAAACTTAAGATACATGCTAGAGAGTGTTATCAGATAGTTTTCACTCCTGAGTTATCCTTGTGGTCTCTATCTAGACCTCGGCCCCTAGGTGGAACTCATAGAATTGACAACCTTTCATGAGGACAAGAAAGGTGATTTTCCAAATCAATGCTCCACAGATGACAAGGCTTCTCCAACCTATCCTTAGTTTGTATAAGAACTTAAGGTCATGGGTGAGGGATCTTATTTATCTAGTTTTTAACCCAAAATAATAATAATATTTTAATGTTATTTCTTAATTAAAAATTCACAATGGGTTACAATGGACTAACCACTTTAAACCCCTTCTCCCATTGCAAGCCACTCTCCTAGAAATTATCCTATTTAACCCTACCCTATGTTCAAAACTAAAAGCTGAAAAGTATAATAGATCAAATAACAAGAAAATTTTGCATGGTTCATCTAATCCAATGAAGCACAAAATAAATTTTGGAGCATAACACTCAAGATCATCAATGAAATCCACATATGTCATCATAAGAAAGAGGATGTAAAAATCCAAAATCAATACACATCATAATGAGAATCAAATAGGAACCTCTCTAGTTTCTAAAACATAACTCATGCATTTTTCCTCTTTTAGGATCCATCTCATCAATAACACTATTAGGTTCAATTAAATTCTACCAAGCACCATATTAGATCCAACATAGCCACAATAGTCATCAATCTAGTTGTTAAACAAAATGTGATCATTGAATACCCACGATAAAAACATGGCTTTCATGTGGCTTTAATTACAAAATTAGGCCCCAAAAAAATAGAAATATTAATACTTGATGAACCAATAATGTGATATCAATGGCCATAACATCACTAACATCCAATGGCATAGGTGAGACTAAAAGACCATCAAAATCACATTAAAAGATACATATGGCCAAGAGAACCTCCACCCCCAAGCCTCTAGTATTTAAAATAATATCCCAAACACCAAAATATATTAATAATAAGCTATAACATAAATAAATCACAAGAAACTAAAACAAAACCACACCATGATTTTAAGAAATTATGTCCAATCGTTAAATTAAAGACAATATTGCTCTAAGATATACATTATTAGTATACCCATCAATTCATTTAGTTGATACATGTGCTACCCTCTAAAAAATTCATTGTCTCCATGTAACATTAATATCCAAAGAAAATTATAAAGAAAAGCAACAAACTTATATAGGCAAACAATACTATCATGAGCACACAAAAATGAAACTTAGAAGTAAACATATAAAAATCTTAAGATCACCCAAACACTACAATGATAAAATAGAAAACCAAATTAAAGTTATGGCTTACTTTTATGCAAGAGAAGAGATAATTTATCCTAATAAATATGGTATTACTCTCATAATTAATTTTAAAAAAATGTAATTTCACTTATGAACTCTTCTTTAAAATTAATTTTCTTACAATATTTTTAATATATCAGACTAATAACAAATTTATAATAATAAAAATGACATGTCAACTTTTGAATAGATATAATAAATCTAACAAGTCTAACTATTACTAATTAGGTTTAAATGAGATAACATTCTAGATGGAGGGTCATTAAAGAAATTACTGACAATAGCTTAAATATCAAGGTTATATTTTTGACATACTTCTTAACCCATATGGTTTGCATGATACAATAGTTAGACATGTTCATAAATTTTAAGCACCCACTAAGGTTATTTACCTAGAGATTGAATTAGTATCTTTCAAGAACATTTGTATATTATGGGAATAGGGAAAACATGTTATGCCATTAATAGTATTAGGATGATAAGCCTATGTAATTAAATTGATATTACTAATAATATTTATTTCTTCATTTCTTTCTATGATTTAGGTATGCAATTAAAAATATATTATCAATAGTTTTGTCTTTTTTTTAACGTCAAGTTATAGAAAATTTCATAGTTTAGTGTATACTTTGCATTTATTCTTTCTCAGAAAAATGCAAATGCATCCATAGTAAATGTATATTATGTGGTTTATATTATATAAAAAATAGCTTAAGTACATGTTTCAAATAATTTCTTCGATGTATGAGGTCTGTCAACTACATTTCTTTGAATCACACTATGTTATATTTAAGTGATGTCAAAATTGATATTTCAATTAATCTTTTTTTTTTTGTATAAGAAACCAATAACAAGGGGTTGTCCCTTAGATGAACATGACCTGAAGAACTAAAATATATCATTAAAAACACATAGGAAGCATGAAAGGTGTTGACCAAAAAGAACAAAATAAAGCACTAAGGCCTATTTAGAGGTCCTTTAAAGGAAAGGAAAATCTCACACCTCATGAAAAGATGAGTTAGGGTTTGAATAATAATTCTTCCCATGTCATCAAAAAATTATCTAGGAGATTATATCCTTAATCTCACCAACAAAGGAGACTTGTTAGGACACCTTTCATAACTATATCCAAAGTACTAAAGAGAAAAAGGATTATCAATAGAGACCTACTACAACATTGGAGCAAGAGTAGTAGGATCAGTAGGGGTCACATTGCCACCTGGATTAGTAGGGGCAATTTCCAATGTTGCAATGAAAGAATAATTAAGCAACATAGTAGAGATTTTATTTAGATCAATAGCATGAGCTTCATCCATAATTGTAATAGGGGCTTTCCTTTCATCAATAGAATAAGATTCTTCAAAGGAAGAATCAAAGATAGAATAAGAAGCACAAAATGTGAAACATTCAACACTTGTAACTCTCCACCAAGTAGCAACACCTTTTCTACATAAATGAGCACAATAAATAGCCATGTGTCCCATAGAGAAGCACCAATGACAATATAAGGGAAGGCCTATTAGAATTTTTGAAAAAAAATATAAATCTAGAATCTAATGAATGATTAAGATTAAATAATGGGAAATTAATTGACATAATAATAACATGAGACCCTTTTTTGATGTAAATGCTCATAGGTCTAATAGCATCAATTTTTCCTAATGTGTTGTATGATATATGAAATACAAAGAGATAGCTTGTTTACATAGGAAAGATCTAGTAGGAGGCTTAGACAAGATTGCAACAAATATCTCAACTTTGAAGTAGAGTCCTCATAGAATCATCTACTTACAATCTAGAAGGGTGGTGTCCAAATTGGAGTGAACCATATCTTAGGAGTAGTTGGGTCAAAAGGATGAATCAACAATATGATCCTAATAATAATATCCAAAATAAATAGTTCTTCCTACTAAATGAGTTTATTTAAGTAAACTTAATAGAAGAGTGAAATGGAAAATAACCATTTAATACTCTAGCATGCCCCCCTAATTGCAAATTAGGGAGTATGATAATACAATATATAGCTATGGGGCTTGGAAGCAAAGCCATGTCAAGTACCCATATATATTATGAAATATCTCTTAAAGTGGATTTAAGAGGGAAAGCCTCATGGGAACCCCCCCAAAAAAAAAGAGAGAATTGAAAAAACAAGATGCATGAATGGAAGGTATAATCAAGACCACTCCATTATGACATACATCATGCATATACAATGAAGATGTATAAGAAGAAGAGATAAATAATAGCCCTTCTTTGATATAGAATGTAGACCATTAGTAGACACTCTAGGCTTGATGTAGAAACTATGTCATGACTAAAGAACAACATTCCTTCCCTTGGAAAGAAACAAAACCAAAGGTGCATCAATAAAGCCTCCCTAATTTGAAGGAAGAAACCTCATAAACTATGGAATAATTGGAATGTGCTCAAGTGCCCCCATGTTAATGATGAAATAAGATGTCATGAACTAATCAAGATCAAGCCCAATTGAAGAAGGTAAAAAATAAGGAGCCAATGATAACTGATCCATGTGAGATTGTGTATTTAGGCACTCTACTAAAAAAGACAAGTCAGGATCAATTAAGGATGAATTTAGAACATGTTGTAAAGACTCAAGAATCTCATCTAAAGATAAATTCATCACCTCCAATTAGTGAAATGATTCACCTCAATTTGTGGATGGATGAATTCAAGTATCATTATGAATACTATTAGATACAATATTAATAGAAGGAGAAGGAATGGATGGCTCAAGAACTTGATCACATGTAAGAATACCCAAGTTCAAGTATCCAAATTCTTCCTTAAGATGTGAATCAACACTAGAAGTGTGATCACAATATGTTGAAGAATCACTATCATCATTAGGAGAAAAGTCTTCAAAATAATATATCTGAAATCCATGATCAACCACTCCTATAGAAATGATCTATCTGATGTCCAAGTCTTTGATAAGAACAAGTTTGGTAGTGAGTTCTATTATCTTTCTTGTTATCCCATTAGCAAGTTGTATTGGAAAGGAGATTATGAGTTATGTGGGTACACACAACACATCTTTGAAGGTTCCATCCCCCTTATCAATTGCTCCTTTTCCAATCACATTCATGTAAGTATGATTGCCAATCAAAATAGGTGGTGCATGATAAGGCTCAAATGAAGAATATAGAATCTATGAAGATTTCATATGATGATAAGATATTGAATCTAGAAGCTATCTCCTTGAATCATTACTTGAAGTAGCAATTAAGGATTTAGCCTTTTCCATTGTTATATTTTCATTTAGCAACACTAAAATGAGAAGAAGATGATGAAGTAGTCATTATTGAAGGTAGATTTATTTGATTTTTCTTAATAATATACTTGATTTCACAAAATTTCCTTCTTGTAGAAATGATGTTCTTCATGTCCATTCTTCTTGAAATATGCATAAGTAGGACTTTCCTTTTTATATGATTCCTTGTTGGAGGAAGAAGATTCAAATTTTCTTTATAACTTGTTTTGTTTTTTTTCAAGATTTTTTTGCTTCTCTTTGTACCTTAGGCTCACTAACAATTAATGCTTGTGACTTGGATGTCTTGATGATACCAATTTAAATTATCTTTACTTCCTCTTGGATTAGAAGATTTGAAACTACATCAAAAGTAGGATCAACATATGCAACACCTATAGAAACCCAATTTGGAATGAAAGGTAGAAACAAATACAGAGTACTCATGACCAAACTTGGATAACACATTGAGAATCAATTGTAAATCTTCATTAATTATCTTGCAATCCTTTAGTTGTGCTTTGAATTGTTTAATATTGGAGATGTAGTTTGTTGGTGTTTTTCAACTACTAAGAAAAAAATTACTTAATACCAAGATAATAAAGATCAAAATAACCTAGGGATCAACTACTTCCCATAAATAATTATATGTGCTTCATATCTAGATCCAATCTTCAACAAAATGAAGACAGATTTTCTACTCTTTAGGCTCTACAGAACCAAGGTGGGTATACCTAAGGGATGGAATATTTTCAATCTAATACTACATACATATTTTATTCATTCCCTAACACTTTGCAACAATACACATCCCTTAAAGTAGATTTGGTCACATTTCTTCTTAGATTTACAAATACTTCTGGCAATAGTAGCTAACTAAGACTCAAAGGTTAAATACAAACAATTGTTGACCAGTTTTGACACTCTCTAAATAGTGAAGTAAAATTGATTTTGATTTTTAAGCTTGATTCTTATTCATGACTTCTCCATTTTCTAAATGAATTAATAGATCAGTGCCTCATCTATTTGGATTCAGAGTCCAATCAATTTCTAGATCTAATTGACTATATTGCAACCAATATTATCAGCAATTCTCATTGAAAATCATTCTTGCATACATCTTTCCTATTACCATGGAAACCCTATCAAATTTAGTCAAACATTTATTTAATTCATTGAATTAAAGGCAATAATGAATTGACATGCAATTTGATTTAATTGCATTCAATTGAACAAGCTTTACTCATATAATTTCAAAATGAATAGGTAATAAAAATGGAGACAATATTCAACAATAATAGATATGGGGATAGTTCATCTTTTTATTAATTTCCTTTGAAAATTGTATTCAATTTAAACAAAACTCAGAATGACTCAAGATAATACATTAAGATCATATAAGATTAATGCATTCTTAGATATTTGTAGAGGAATACATCATAAAAAAAAATTCACCAAGAAACTAGACTAAACAAATACTTAGTTAAACTAAAATTATAAAAGACTTGGACCCTTTCTCTAGCCCTAGGATCTCACTTATATAGTGTAAGATCCAACAAGCTTCAAGCATAGAGAACTAACAGTTTTTGTTTAGATAAAATATATTTACATATGTTGCTTTCATAAAAGAAAAAAAATTGTGTAACATAAAAACTTTACATTATAACATTCCTTTTGGTGGGCCTATTTTCTGTTACACTTTCAAATGCTACAAATTTCATGATTGGCTCTTCTACTATTCTGACTTCTTAGAATATATAGCCATCAGGATTGCTAATGATGTGTCTGGCTTTGATTCATGCAAATTCACTTTAACTCGAGGATCTCCATTTTCATCATCATGCACTGTTAAAACAATATTTATATCTATGTCCTCAGTTGCCACATCATCAATTTAGACTTCTGTGCTAGCAACTATAATTGGTTGCTCTGTTTTTCTTCTTTTGTTAATGTATCATTTGTTTGATCTACTTCCTAGCCCACACCTTCTTCTTCTATTTCCATTTGTATTGAAGACACAAAATCTTCCCTCCATTTGTTGAAAATTGTATCATCAGGCCAATCAAAATTTAAGATTTCACATTGATTTTTGATTACAAAGCCTCCTATTTTGTTTATTTCAACATATTCTTTTCTGACGGCATTATAGAACAACTATACTTTGACAAATTCTTTATTGGTCATTGCCCACAACACATGTCTTGTTTAATTAATGACTTCATTCATTCTGGGGTATAATAAATCATCCAATTCCTTCCCCCACTCTTCCTTTTCTATTATGTTATCAATATTTTTGAGTGCACAAGTAAAAAGATCAAATTTCTCTCCCATATATTTAGAAAGGAAAATCATTATTCTCTTTTGAACAACAACCCTTTTCTCATCAAATTTAGTCAAATTGTTGGTTATATCAAAAGTCTTCTCTATTTTTCCACAAGATAAATGGATGACTAAAATACACATAAGATTAATATCTTTACACTCCATTTTTGCACAATGGGCTTCAAGGTGTCTTCATCTCTTCTTATCTTGTTCCACATATCTAGGATCCCCACCAATTGGTCATAGAATGTTGGCTAGTCAACCTTATCTACTAAGTATAAGATTATTTTTTAAAGTTTTTCTTCATATTGATTATTTATCTCAATCTGTAATTACCATAGCTTATTCTTTTCTTCTTCAAAATCCTCTATAGTATAAAATTCAGGCCTTTGTGGAGTGTCAGGTAGCTCTATAATTGGAGTAGATTTGAATGGTTCAACTAGAGGGCGAGGGTGGGGACATGTGACTCAAGGCCTCCTTGATTCTCCCACATTCCTCTTTCCTATTTGCTTATCCATCTGGGATACTTGATTCTCCAATAGCTATATCATGTTTCCTCTTTTTTCATATTCTTTTAATACTTCTTCAAATTTTGCATTGAGTTTTAGGAACTTACGCTTTTCATTTCCAACAACCACTAAGCTGAAATCCACCACTTCTTTAGTCATCTTGGTCACTTCTTCACTATCCACTTCATCAATTTTGTACACTGTAAGAGTACCAGTATGCTTTGCATTGGAGATTTCTTGTTTATTGGTTTTATCTCTTTTTTTAATGGACCAAATTACCAATGCTTGGTGGTAATTGCTATACTTTACTCCTCTATGAGCCTGCAAAATTTTCTCTTCAGTTTTGTATTGGACATCCTTCTCTTCTCTAACAGAGTCAAAAATCATAGCATTAGCTATGTCCCACTCAAGAAATATCAAAACACCTGACTCTTTCAATTATTGTCTTCCCCCTTCAAGGGTCAATTGTGCAAAATCTTCCATGAATTTGGCTTTAACCTCCTCCTCAATCTCAAAGTCCAACTCACTTGGTTGCTCTACCTTTATTGATTTGCATTTTTCCTCAAAATTGCCAATGTTTCTTCTCCATAAGAATTGTGCAAAGGCCCTAGACTTTACAAAAAATTCATCATCAATAAAATTTTCAGATGCTTGTACAATTATTGGATCTATCTCCCTACCTCTATAACCAGTAGTAAGGTTAGAAGATGGCATAGGAGGTTCCTCAGGCACTCCTCCTTCAATATCAGTAGTTATAACAATTATGTCTCCCTCCCCTCCAATTTGCCTCATCTATTCTCTCATAGATGCCTCATCATCTATTTATAGTAGAGTCTAAGATGGTGAGTACTCTCTTTCTTGATAGGAAGATCATTGTTCTAACCTCTATTTCTTGGGGACACTTGTGTCAAATGGTCTTTCTAATCTCGACCTCTTGTAAGGAGGGACATATTGCACATTCTGAGCTACAACATATCCAACCCTTCTCTGTAATGTATACTATCCTAGATTCACAACCATTCTACAATTTATTGTCCTTTCCACCTCAATAGATCTATTTGGGTGTGCTCTTGCCAAGATATCCTTCTTCTCATTTAAAGTTTGCATTATTCCAAGAAATTTGTTCATCAACATATCCATTTTGGCTCCCTAACATTTCTTATGTGCCAAAGGGTCATACTTAGGCTCAAAAGAATTTATGAAATCCAAAACCTTGTTGTAAACTATCCACTTTTCTTCCATGATCTCCTACTCTTGCAATGAAAACATATTTCTGATAATATCCTCAAGGAAGTATACAGTTTGTATGTGAGCCTTAGCCTTACTTCTTTCCCTAAGGAATTCATAAAATCCCTTTAGATCAATATAACCGGCATTGGATTGGACCATTTGATATCTATCTAGAAATTTTCCCAAACTCCTCCATCCCTTCTTGACAAACACAAACTCATGCACAACAATAACAACAGGGTAGAATCTACCTTTAGATTTACCTAGTAAATCTCTTTCATCAATTGTACCAATCTACCACAACAATTTTTCAATTCCTACCTTCAAAGTCACTTGGTAAGGTAGCACATAGATTTTTCCCAAGAAACCATAGACTATAAAAATAGTGGAAATAGGATATGGGATGATATCACCCCAATTATGACTAATCAACAACCCCTTGGCATGATCCTTAGGTCTTATCAATTCTAATAAGGTTGGGTTATTCTAGGGCTATCCCCTCTCAACAAAAATCTAAGCCTTGAAGCAAAATATCTATCAAATCTAACAAAACTAGCATCTATGACTTCCCATGTCATGTTAGTGCTCCACAATTGAACTAGGAGTTTCTCTCCATCTCTCTCTAGTTCCAATTTCATATCTTTGGAGAAGAAAGTAACTCCTTTATACAGGCATATATACATCAATAAAGAATACCAAAAAAAAGGCCTATTAACCTTAGCTTGAGCTATTCCAATCAAACCATTGTGAATTTCCTCAGCCAAGTAGGTGACAAAATCAAGAATTGAGCTCATCCCAAACTGTAGAGTTTGAGCTATGATGAGAATAATAGAGCCTTGAATATAATCTTGCTCATCCATCCCAAATATTTTTCATAGAGAAAAATACAAGGCTTTTTCCCTAAGATTAAAATATTTCTTCAACAAGGGCTCTGGGGTATTTAGTGTGACCAAAGGTAGTGACCCAATTTTGACAAAATGTTGTTGCAATGGTCCTCCCCTTAGGTATACCCTCTATGCATCATACCTAGCTTGAAATTATTTCATATCAATTTTCTCATGCACTAAATGGTTAGGGTTGAGCTTCAAGACTTCTCTAATTAATTCAAGATAAACCCTAAATAGATTATCTCCTACATGGTTTTTTACAATTCTAGTAATTGGGTCATACTTTCTAGCCATGTATGCTAATGGGTCACTATCAAAGAAGACTCAAAGGACTATCAGTTTCCCTATATAAAATTCTCAATTTTTGTTCATAGGAGTATCTAGATTTTTCTTTGCAAACCATTTTTAAAATAGTCCCAAACCTCCCACTAAGACTTCTACATCTCTCAAATAATTAGCCTTGTCATAAAAAGCCTCACTAATCACCAACCTAGGGTTTTTGGGAATGAATTCTTTACCCTTTGTCAATTCATTAATAGATGGAGTAATTTGTTCAAGAAAGTCATCATGGACTAATCTTTTCAAGTAGTCTACCTTGCCAAAAGAATCCTTGCGAGGAGGCATTTTTAATTTACCCTAGCACAATTACAATTTCTCAAATTTTCAGAGGTTTAAGATAACTTACCTACTCTTTTCTACTTATTTTATCAATCAATTATTCTACCAATTGCTAAAAACCCTAAAGAATTTCATGGCCTAGCTCTGGAAATAGTTGTGCTCTGATAATTTTACAATTTTGTGGCTCAGTAATGGAAAATTTTGAATTATACTATAGCATTAAACTCACACAAAGTAGCATTGATCAAAATTAATACTATATAGTCACAAATTTGTGTCATATTATGAAATTTGAATTCTACCCATTGATTCTCAAGCATCAAATAGTCTTCTTTAAAATCTAAAAAGCTACATTAAAACTTTATAAAAAAAATTCCATGCATTGAACAGGTGCATTCCTGCATTACTTAAATTTTGAACACTTTCATAATATGGTGAAGTGTTGATTGTCGATTGTCCAAAGATCAAAAATCACAAAAGATCATCATAACTTTACAAATAAAGCTTTAGAATGTGACCCCACTAGCACATTCAACTCTAGCTTGGCAAAAACATGTGTTATCCTGCCAATTACTACATTCCACTTCATTACATTTTTCCACCTTGGAATGACTCGATAGTTTCCTATATGACGTTGCCCACTTTGTGATGTGTCAAATAGGCGATTTCTCACTTTGCTTAAAGTTCCTTCATTTTGATAATGTGGGTAAGCGTTATCCATTGATCTTCTCAAGATCAATGGTGTTACAAAATAATGCCCTTTTAAAATTTAGTCAATCAGACTAACCAATAAATGCATTGTGTTTGCATCAACGTGTCTGATAACTACCAACAGTACAGACTGTGTTATTACCTTTCAGAGCTGCAAGCCCATGACATAATTAGATGCCACATGTCAAATAGGTGCTTTCCTACATCATATAAACATCATTTACTTTCATATTGTGGGCATGAAATATCCATTGATCTTCTCTAAAAAGTGATGTACAACATGTGTCCTTTGAATTGTGTGAAATATCCTTCGTGATGTTATTAGGGACAGGTGTCACCAAGGTGCTTCCCCACTTTTTTTAAAGTCCTTACATCTCCATAAAGCATTAATATTCCCATCATTGATCTTCCAAAGATCAAGAGCTCCATAATATGATGGCAAAAAGCAACCCCACTACATGGCTTAACCAATGACTTTGCTAAAAAATGGAATGTGCATTGACAATTTTACAATAGTTCTAAAAAGTACTAATAAGCTCTAACAAACTCTAGTGTTTGTAGTGTAGTCATAACCCAACATCACTAAGTGCTACATGTCTCAAAGGTGCTTGCCTGCATTACTTAAATGTCATGCAATTTGACATCATGAGCAAGCACTCACCATCAATCTTGGAAAGATAAATGACAATTCAAGCCAAAACCATCATAGTTAGGATGTTTCACAGAAAATGCTTAATAAAAACAACCACGGTCAGGGTACATTCAAAAATGAAAAAGGTTTGCCTTCGCAGGAAGTAATAAAATAACTTTTGAAAATGAAAAAATTAGGATAAGCATATCTCGTGCAAAGTCATTTAAAATATTACTTTCAATCCATTTTTGAGGGTTAGGGCACAATACACAAGGGTTTATACAAAATTTTAAAAATTCAACTAGGGTTTTAACAAAAAGTCACAAATTTTAAACATAACCCTAAGGTTTTTCACTATGAGGTACAACAAAACACAAAGGGTGAAAAACAAGGCCATCATAGTCTTGGATATTGTTGAAACTTTTTGGATCAAGATTCATCAAATCATTATCAATTTGATAGCCTTTAATCTTGTCAATTTTACTAAACAAGGTTTCAAGAGTTTCCCAAGCCTCTTTAGGTGTCTTGAATGATTCTAGATGCAATTTTAAATCAAAAGAGACTAATGAACAAATTTAGCCAAGATCTTTCTCACAATCAATCTCTCATGCTTGATGAGAATTAACATTAATAGGTGTAGTAATAGATTCATTTACATATCATGTGCAACATTTTTCCCTTAGATAATTCATACTAATTTTTTCTATCATTCATAATTATATAGAGTTAGGAGTTCAATTTGTGATTTCCCCATTTGTACTACAAGAAAGAACCAATGCAACTAAAATGACCCAAGATCACCCTACCAAATTCACTAGATCAAAAATCACCCCCCCCCCCCCCCACACCCCGCCCCAAGATGCAATGATTCGGAAATTTATTATTTAGTGCATGTAAAATTGCCACTTGCAAAAATGGATCAAAGTGGGCTTTTAATTTTTATTATTACAATTAAAAATTTGAAGCTATAGAAGACTCATAAATATGGAACACATGATCACTCTAGGATCTTATCAGTTACAAGTCTTGGAAATGAGGCTCTAAAAGACCATATTTTGATAGTGTTACATCCACTTATAATTTATCCAAAATGATACCATATTTGGAAACTAGATTTAAAAAATTATTCACTTTCAAAAAACTGCACTATAAAATATGTGTATATGAGCCCTAATGAATCTCCAAGGTTATAGAATTTAGTATTAGATAGGTACAATCATAGAAAACTTTTTTTTTTATCACATTCATACACCCAAACCATAAAATAATACCACCACTAAAATATTTGGGAAATTCTACCCAAAATAAAAAATGATTGTGAAGTCTAGATGAAAAAGTTATGGTCTTTCAAAATTAGACTACCAAATAAGAAATACAAATTAGAGATGGGTGAACCAAAAAAATACAAGCTTAACCTTTATAGTCAAGTTATTTTCATGAAGAAGCAAAATATGTCATAAGGACATCAAATTTAACACAGTATGTTGGCGGCATTGTTCAAAACATTTTATCCCACATGCATAAGTTGAGTGGGTTTTAACATTCTTATAACATTGAGTAGCCAAACATGAGATAAAAGAGAAGTGGGTAGTGGAGTGGTTGCATCCAGGGTCCATTGATGTTTCACTTTTCAATGTTCACCTATGTCTTTATGTGGGAATGAGTATAGTTCTTTCTTCACATACTTTGACCAAGGCATTAGGTGTTGGGTGGTTGATGCCCTCTCCTCTACTTCCTTGTTGACCAAGAAAATATATTTTTAATTAAAAATACTCTTGGTTCTACCTCAGTTTGCATGTTGAGCTATCTTGGCAAACAAATTTGCCACAAAGATCTTTGAACTCCAAAATAGGCCAAATTATATATGAAAAATTATCTCTCAAATCTTTTGAATGCAATGTCAGGGTCTATGTTGCCTAAAAATTATTTGTTTTGTGTATTGTTCTTTATATTTGAGCTATAAGTACAAGCTTATAACTTATGGAGCTTGTAACTTATGCAAACAGACTCCTTGAAAAGACTACAATCATGAAATCAAGGTCCATGCTAAGGCATGCACACCTTCATAAGAATCATTAAAAATGTTATAATAGTTTCTACTTGTTACAATACACTTATTATATTTTATACAAATAAAAAAAATTGTGCTCGACATAGTCGACTACTAGCAAAATATACTGTAGGTTATACTATTAGAAATAGGCAATACTAAGAGAGGGGGGTGAATCGGTATTATACAAACTTTTTCCCACAGCTGAATATTGTTAATTACTTTATAATATGCATATGAAATTAAACCAACAGTGTTGAATAGTAAATATAACCATACACAAAAAGAACTCATAATGTCATATTTTGTTAACTAGGGAAACCTTGGCCAAGGGAAAACCCCAGTGGCAATGGTACCCCTAAAATGATCCACTAAACAAAATAATTGGGTTAAGGATATTCACCCTATTAGGAATCGATGAATTGTATATAGTGTCTCGATCCTTATTAGAGGACTAGGCCTTGTTAAAAGAATCAGCCCTATTAGGAGTTGCTATTAAAAAATGTATGCAAGATGATCCCACTTCCCTAACATGCAATTATACAATGTAGTTCTTATATACAAAAGAGATAGATACTTAAACCTCTTTACTGTTGTCTAATGTACTTCATGTATCTCTGGTCATACATGAGAATTTTCATCATGTATACTTCACATAGCCTTCACATAAGTTTTCATATCATATTTAGCACATTTTCATATTACACATATTTCTCCCCTTCTTTACATAATTTGATCTTTTACTTATACCTTTCCTTTTTTAGAAAACTTGCCTTATCAGCCTTCAAGCATTCCCACACTTGACATAATAAAAAATTAATTCTTGCTCACTTAGGGTTAAGATCTAGGATTTCATCACTAATTGGTTAAGTAATTATTTTGTCACAAAAATAATTCCTTAACTCATAAATACCAAATTCTTGATGTGCTCTATTCTTCTTTGTTTATTGTCTTTACTGGGGAAGCTATTATATCTAATGTTGTATTGGCCATAGCATACTACACTATTAAATATGCCATCATGGCACCATATTCTATCTATATCCAAGTGTGCATGTTACCAAAATGTCTTTGTAGACTACACATACCAAAACTATCTCTATATTTCTAGTAAAACTATCTAATACTTAGACAATTTTATGTATCTGATTGTGAGACCTTTATCTATACATTGTGTCTTCTATTCCTGAGATGTATGTTGACATAAATGAAAACTCTAACTTTTCCTACTTATCCATATTTACAAAAATCTCCCCCTTTGGCATTGATGGCAACATATGGGAAAATTGACTAAGTCCCAAAATGTTGTACAAAAATTTTCTTCAAAAATGGCCTTTACAAAATTTTCAAAACTTTAAAACGCAAAACTATGGATCATCAAGTTTATAACCATCTATCCTTATAACTCCTATTACAATAGATAAGCTTGTTCCAACATATAAGCTCCCTCTTCCTAAATACTCTTCTGAAACATGTAATACAAATTTCTTATACTTCTCTCCCCCTTTGACATCAATGACAAAGGTGTCAAAAATTAGAGTTATCTTTTCTTGCTTAACTTGATATTATTGAAATACAATATTTAAAATCATTCTTTAGTCTCTTACAAATTTTCTTCCAAGTGTTCCTCATGACCTCTATAGTGCTCAAAAGTGCACACTATGTAGGGCATGCTACCTCAACTGCATTCAGGTCAGTATATGTGAATTTCTCATAAGAAGTCTTAGTAGCAAGACATTCTTCCAATTCCTTTTGTAGCATATTGATCTTTGGTGATATATTTTCTCTAAATATAGAGAATCTATTGGTTACCCTTTCCTTATTTAGTTCCATGATCCTGAAAGCATCATGAACTTTTGATATCCCATCCTCAACATCCTCAATGCCTGCATCACGAACCTTCAATCTATATATTAGTGCTTGGAGCTCTTTCATCCATACAAAGAATTCATTATTAATATCCTTCAAATAGTTATAGGACATAGTGAATTGTCCATATAACTTCTTTCCTTCTTTCAAAAAACTCCTCAACTCCTTTATACAAACATCTAATGTATGTAGATCATTGGGCACATTTGTATCAACTATGGGTAAGTGCACAAAGTTGTGGTGCCAAAAGGGGGGTATAAGTGGACACCTTTTTCCTGAAATCTGCAAATTTTGAACTTCAAAAAGAATTTGAAGATAGTTATGCTCAAAATTTTCAGATATGACAAAAAAAAAAGTCGTAGTCCTTTGAATCTAGTTACTAAACTACTAATTTTTTTTTCAAAATGGTTTAGTTTTAGGTCCTCAAAAAAGGGGGCCACAAAAAGTGGTACTGTTTATTCCAAAAAAACATAGCACAGTACAAAGTGTGGGCCCCCTAAAATTTTAACCTTTTTTTTCAAATTTTTTAATCTCTCTAGTCAAAAATTACTTAACACTATGTAGTTTATCCCAGATTTTTTGAGTAATTTTATAATGTCTATTTTTTTTTAATGAATTTTTTAACTAGACACATCCCAAAAATGTGAAATATCTGTGTGCTCCCCCTAGAAATAATTGAAAACTAACCTAAAATCAAAACTTTTTTTTTCAAAGTGTGTAGAATGGAGTCTAGTTTCTAAAAAACTAAGTTGTTACAAAATTCGATGAACGAGCTAAAATCTATAGCCCAATTAGTACGTGGTGGTTTTTGACAAAAAATGAACATACATTCAAAAGAAATTATAGATGAAAGGCTTGGAATAGTTCAAATTAAAAATAAATTATATGGTTAGATAGCTAACACAGAGACCTATAATGCTATGTAACCTGATCTTATCGATACCCAACCATGAGAAATCTTGAAGGGGAGCACAGAAGAAAAAATAATCATTTTTTGTATGTTTTCTGGAAAACACGTCTCAGGCCTATTCATCAAATCCAAACCTTTGGGTTGGATCTCCAAGGCAAAACCAAGCCTTAGGCTTGGGTTTGATTAAGGTTTAAATAGCGCATGCACCCTATAGCGCGCACCTGCTATAGCGTGCACGCGCTATTTAAACCTCAGTTCTAAATAACGTGTGCGCACTAT
This sequence comes from Cupressus sempervirens, assembly GCA_028749045.1. Lineage (NCBI taxonomy): Eukaryota > Viridiplantae > Streptophyta > Pinopsida > Cupressales > Cupressaceae > Cupressus > Cupressus sempervirens. The sequence continues at coordinate 110,145,105 of CM053790.1, read as the reverse complement.
TAAGATGTAAGTTGCAAAAGAGAACTAGGTGGGGGGGGGGGATAGGGGAATGGCTATATGTGTGCATGAAAGAGATAGAGAGAAAGTAAGGGATAGGAGAGGGGAGAGAGTACATGATGGGAGAGAGAAAGTGAGAAAAAGTAGGGGTGGAAAAGAGAGTATAGGATGAGAGAGAGTAGGGGTGGCAAAGAGAGGAAGTGTGAGAGATAGTACGAGTGGAAAAGAGAGAGTGCGAGATGGGGAAAAGAGATTTAAAGTAGGGGATGGGAGAGAGAGGAAGTGTGAGAGAGAGTATAGGTTGGGAGAGAGAGATTAAGAGTAGGGGATGGAGGAGAGAGAGTAGGTGATGGGAGATAGAGTGGGAGAGGAAGAACTTGAGAGAGAGGAGGATGGGATTGCATGTGTGTGAAAGAGAGAGAGTATGGAAAGGGAGAGGGGGTTGACAAAGTAGCTCAAGAGAGAGTAGGGGATGGAAGAGAGAGTAGGCGATGGGAGAGGGAGTGGGAGAGGGGGAGACAGGGGGGAATAGAAATGTGTGTGTGTGTGTGTGAGAGAGAGAGAGAGAGAGTAGGGGATAGGAGAGAGTGTGAAAATTTAAGAGAGACTAGACGGTAGCAGAGAGAGAGAGTGGAGAGAGAGAGAGTAAGAGTGAGAGTGAGAGAGAGAGTAGGCAGTGGGAGAGGGAGTGGGAGAGGGACAACAAGTGAGAAAAAAAGTAGGGGATGGAAGAGGAGAGAGGGGGGATGGGTGTGTGTGCATCAAAGAGAGAGAGTCAAGAATGAGAGAGGGGAGAGAGAGATAGAGAGAGTAGGCAATGGTAGAGGGATGGGAGAGAGAGGGAGAGAGTGAGAGAGAGAGAGAGAGAGAGATAGTAGGCGGTGGGAGAGGGAGTGGGAGGGAGAGAGAGGTGGAATGGAAGCATTTAAGAGAGATAGAGTAGGGGATGGGAGAGAGTAGGCAGTGGGACAAGGACTACGAGAGAGAGAGAGAGGGGGGGAATGGGAATGTGTATTTATTTATAAGAGAGATAGAGTAAAGGATGGGAGAGAGTGTGAGAGTTTGAGAGAAAGTAGTACGGGATGGGAGAGAGAGTGAGAGTAAGGGATGGGAGAGAGAGAGAGAGAGTAGAGAGGAAGAAAGAGATAGACAGTAGGCAGTAGGAGAGGGAGTGGGAGAGGGAGAGGGAGAGGGAGAGAAATAGGGGGGATGGGAGTGTTTGTGATAGATGTAGAGAGTAGGGGATGGGAGAGAAGAAGAAGAGTGGGGGGATAAGAGTGTTTGTATCTATGAAAGTGAGAGAGTAGGGGATGGGAGAGAGTGTGAAAGTGTAAAAGTAGGGGGTGGCAGAGAGAGAGTACGACGATGGGGGAGAGAAAGTAGGCGATGGGAGAGGAAAAGAGAGAGGGGGGATGGGAGTGTGTGTGTGTGTGTAAGAGAGATAGAGTAGGGGATGGGAGAGATTGTGAGAGTGTGAGAGTAGGGGGTGGATCAGAGAGAGAGTACGATGATGGGGGAGAGAAAGTAGGTAGTGGGAGAGGGAAAGAGAGAGGGGGGAATGGGGGTGTATGTGTAAGAGAGATAGAGTAGGGGATGGGATAGAGTGAGAGTGTGAGAGAGTAGGGGATGGGGAGAGTGTGAGAGTGTGAGAGAGTAGGGGATGGGAGACAAGAGAGAGCAAGGGATGGGGGAGAGAAAGTAGGCGATGGGAGAGAGAGAGTGGGAGAGGCAGAAAGAGCTTGTACAAGATGGGAGAGAGAGAGAGTAGAGAGGGAGGGAGAGAACTTGAGAGAGAGAGAGAGATAGTAGGTAGTAGTAGTGTGAGTGTAAGAGAGAGTAGGGGGTGGTAGAGAGAGTACGACGATGGGGGAGAGAAAGTAGGCAATGGGAGAGGGAGAGAGAGGGGGAATGGGAATGTGTGTAAGAGTGACAAATTAGGGGATGGAAGAGAAGAGAGAGAGTAGGGGATGGGGGAGAGAAATTAGGTGGTAGGAGAGGGAGAGAGATAGGGGGGATAAGAGTGTGTGTGAGAGATCTAAAGAGCTGGGGATGGGAGAGGAGAGGGGGTGAGAGAGGTAGAGAGAGTAGGTGGTGGGAGAGGGAGAGTGAGAGAGAATAAAAGATGGGAGAGAGTAGGAAGAGAGAGAGGGAGGGGAGGGGAGAGAGAGTAGGGAGGATAGAGAGTAGGGAGGATGGGGAGTGATGTGTTTTGAGAAAGTAGGGGGTGGCAGAGAGAGACTACGACAATGGGGGAGAGAAAGTAGGCGGTGGGAGAGGAAAAGAGAGAGGGGGGATGGGAGTGTGTGTAAGAGAGACAGAGCAGGGGATGGGACAGAGTGTGAGAGTGTGAGAGTAGGACCAAATTCAATCATTGGATACGTGATTTGAAGAATTGTTGAATATTCTTTTAATAGAAAAGGTTAGTGCAATCCATTTTAAATATTGTTTGTCGATATATAGATACAAATTTGATTATAATTTGATATGTTATGTAATATATAGTGAATTCATTAAAAATTGTATGTTTGAATGAAATGTTATTTTTTGAAGAATTAAATATTATAGGTCAATGCCAATTATTTGTTGAAATGATGAGAAATTTTAAATTTAGGCCTATCATGAAGATTCTTGGGCTAAGAACGATGGATGATTCAAATGAAAGAAATATTGTAAAGAATCTAATGAGTGCTTATGAAAAAGTGGGTTCTAAATCACACCCCAAAGATAGTAATATCACAAGACGAGTACTTACATCGACAATAGTAAGTAGCCAAATGAAGAAAGATCGACTCATGAGAAAGACAAGAAAAACATAAAAAATTGGTAGAGGTACCTTAAGGAGAGCCATGCTAAGGTGTGAGAGATTAGAAGATCCAACAAATAATGAGTTATGGACATTTAGCGGTAGACTACCATGAAAGGATAAAGAAATTAGTGAAGCCTTAAAATCATTGATTGGAGATTTTTGAAAAAATAACACACGTGTTTCTCCTAATCAAAGAGATGTTGTAAGAAGGAGGATTCGTAGCCGAAATTGCGAGCCACATGCAAAACATTTTTTGGACTCAACTCAGACACAAGTTTTTGCAAAATTTATTGATATGTATCCTCAAATTCGAATAAATCAAAGATTTTTTGAGATGGGTAAACCTTTTTATGTGAAAATAAATCACACACACACAACTTGTTGTTGTAGGATACATATTGAATTTTCTAACCATTTTGATATTTTTAGACACATATGCATAGTTTTGCATTCTCAGTTTGTTTTGTAGGATTTTGACATAAAAGAGCCACCAAGATCTTCAAGGTAATTCATATCCAACATTTTATGTGAAATAGGGGATGGCCAAAATTTTTACAAGACATCATGCTTGGATGGTACGTGCTTATTTTGTGGTTCTTTGCAACTTTTATCAACTTGTCAACAAATGGATAGTACACATGCAATTGGAAATGAAATAATAGATTACGAAAAATTCAAGACAGTGACATATGCTCTAAAAGATGGGAAACATGGTAAAAGATGTGATCTAGTTATTAAAAAGATTCCAGTGTATGAGTTCATGAAGATTTTTCATGAAAAGATTATGTACGAGTATGCAAGGCATACCCATAGAGCTCGATGGTTGGATTTTTAATTCAAGTTGTGCAAGGATACGTTTCCATTGGATACCATTGTTTTGGTTGTAGATTTTGCAGAGAACTACACACTACAACCACAAAATGAGGTGCAAGCAAAGTATTATACATCTCAACAGGTTTCTATATTTGTTCACATAACATTCATGCATTCACCTACAAGTACAGAGGATGACAGGAAGATTTTGAGGGAGTACCATTTTTACATCAGCGATGATCGATCACATTCTACAGAGTTTGTACATGGTTGCTTTCAACTATTTTATGGAGATTTGGCTAATAGGGGCATATCATATCGTCAACACATTATTTGGTCAAAAAATTGTGCATCTCAATTCAAGAATGCATGGATGTTCTATTGGTTGAGAAGAATGCACAGGTTGTGTAGAATTCAATATATGTGGAATTTCATAGAGGCTGGTCATGGTAAGGGAGAGCACGATGGTGCAGGTGCATGCATTAAAAGAGCCTTGGCTCATGAAGAACTAAAGTACAAAGATGGAGCAATATTGATAGATGCAAAATCCATCATCCAATGGTGTAACGCTACAATGGGTCCATGTAAGAAAAGTGAGTCTATAGTTCATAGATTTTTTTGGTTGATAGATAATACTAACATTGCACCATATCAAGACTGTTGCACACTAACAGGATCTAGTGAGTTACACTCTTTTAGAAGCTCTGATGCAAGTTCATGGAGTATCCACACACGAAAAATGGCATGCTAATGTCCATCATGTGCAAAGGAAAATTGGGATGACTGTGAGTCAACTGAATGGGTGGACAAATGGGATATACCAGTTTTGGACCCAATTGACACCTATCATCCCCCACAAGCACTGAAAATGGTAGAGATGGATTCATCTATTGACTTTGACCGCTTGTCAGATTTAGTGCAACCTGGTAATATATATATATATATATATATATATATATATATTTATATATCTTTGTAATTTCAATATGTAACTTTATAACTTTTACCCAAGTATTTTCTGAATTAATGACTGCATTTTGTACATTTGTCACTACAACCATGTTTTTGTTGTTATTGCACCTGAAGGCAATGAAGAAGGGATAGATTATTATTTGTGTCATTGTGTTGAAGCCAAAAAAAAATTGGACCAATTGGTTATAGATGGTGAAGGTTTAGAGTACCATGTCGGTGCGGTAGTTGTAAGAGGCACATGGCTTAGACGATATCCTATGAAGAATCCTAACTTGTGGTTATTTGAGGATTGGCAAACAGAGAGGAAGATTCTTCATTATTCAAACCTTGTTGTCGCATCAAATGTCCACTTAATAAAATATGGTGGAAAACCACATGATAAGATTCTTTGGAAAGTTCACGAGTTAGACCATGAGGCAATACTTGAGATATTAAAATGTCGAGCAGATCCAGTTGGCTCATTAGATTGAATTGGGAGAGAGAGAAAAAGTGATCAATTGAATCCAAATACAATGTTACAACCTCTTCCCCAAGACTATCACATGACTAAGGTGGACCGTATTGTTATGATGTGTAAGTGATGAGATTTAGTTTTGATTTGTTTAGAATATAGATACATTATTTGAATTTATATTAGATTCTTTAATAAGACCCATTTTTTTAATCTTATCTTAGATTTTTTACTATGCTAATTCTTCATTTGTAGGTCACCAAAGAAGAGGGCTAATAAAGTTGACGCACAAGTGATAAAGGGTGAGATGCCAAAATCATCTGCAAAATGGTATTATCAATTCACATCCTCAATATTTATTAGTGTTCTTTGTTCAAGTACCATTGTATGCTAATCATCTTATGCCTGGAATTGCAGAGATTAAATTATGTCAATACTAAGGTTTGTAGCATCAATACTAAGGTTTTTAGCATCAATTGGTCACGCTATGTATAGTAGTTGTATCATGAATCCTTCTGAACGAATATGACTAAGATTCTCGGAAGAAGACTAAACCATATCATCTATCTACTCCCTCTTTATATAAGAGTTTGTCAAACAATGAGAATAAAACATTGATTATTACTCCCCCCTCAATGTAAAATTCTCATTGATTGCATTTTGTAAAGTTTTAAGTCACTATCAACCTCTATATCATTGTATTCTTCTTATCATCAAATTACACAACAATGAGAATATGAACGATGACTTCTTCACATGAACATGACAATTATAAATGCTACACCTTAATAAATGTTTGGGCTTGGTCTTTACCATTCAAGCTTATAATACAATACATTGGCTTCATTTTTATTTGGAAGTATTTATTATGTTTGTTCCAAAAGTCATTCTTCATTTTCCAATATGAAAATGCGACTATTATGAAAGGCATAGTCTTATAATTTATAATTTGTATAATGGTATAAAATCTTGATTGTGGGTTTGAATCCATTGCCCCCATGACCCTCCTTCTCATGCATTTATTCTATTTATTCTTCTACCTCCTCCTTCGCTTGGCCATTTTGCAACACCATCTGGATGGAACTCTAGCCTTCCTCGAAACCATTATACATGACCTCTCCTTCTTCAAGATATTCTATAAAAAGTTCCTCAACCCTTGAACCTTTCAAAACCCCAATCTCAAAGGAAGGCTTCTAGACCAAAGGAACTAGTAGATCTAGTTCTTTAAGAGAAAGAGACAAAAAATCCAATTTTCTAGTGACTAGATGGAAAATTAAGGAAATCATTTCAATTAGTTGTAAATCGAAAGGAATTATAAGTAAACTATATCAATATAATAAGTAACTTAGTAATTATATCAATATAATTTAATTACTAAGGAAATGAATTTATTACTCTAACATATAGTACATTATTTTTCAGAAAAAGGTGTTGAATTTGATGCTTAACAGATTTACATACATGTGTAATAAATAATAAGTGTTGTAGCTTTGGGATCAACACTATAAAATGAAGGATGTCATACTACATTCACAGAGGTACCAAAATATTTTATTTGATATGGAGACAAAAGAAAATGTGTTTTCTTCATAACTGCATTTGAGTCTCATGTATTATCATTTTCAACTATTGACATCAGAGATACCTTTACATCTTCATCATTGTATTGATCAACGAGCCCTTATTGCACTCACTAGTTCTAAGCCAATGACTAAGGTATGAAAGAGTTTACATTAAAATTTCATTAGTACTAAAATTCAATATGAAATTCATAGGCACAATCGAGTGGTAACTTTGATGGTTTTTGTAGGGTTTTATTATTCCTAACCATTAGTGTATCCCTGAGGTGTATATACAGAGGAATTATCAGCTAGCTGTAAGAAAATATTAAGTTTTATGTGTAAATATATATATATATATATTATATAAAATAGTTATTTATTCATATATAATTTTGATTGTAACATGTCGAGTTACAGAAGATTCTAGACTAATGGACTAGTGAGCATGTTAGGAAGACCTCGTTATATACACTGGTCATCTCCCACTTGTTGGCAATTAAAGACAATTAGGGATTTATTTTTTTCCCCTAGTTGGAAAGAGTATATATCTAATGATGTACATTTTACACCTATATGGCATTATTGGGCATATGTTTTGTATAATTTTTTCTATGTATGTCATTTTTTACATATATTTCATGTATGACATTATTAGACATATGCTTATGATGTTTCAAATTATTGATAAATGAATTATATGATATTGTTAGACCTTATGGAATCAACTTTGATTTTTTGTTATCACATTGGTTTGATGCTTGTATTCAATCAATCAACATATTTTCCTTTTAATTCTTCCACATTTTGCATATCCATCTAACAATGAACTTATGATACTACCATCAAGAAGTGCATGATTGCATGGTTTTATGGTGGATGTCCCTCTCTTTTTTAAATTCCAATTTTATTCATCTACATGAGTAAGGGAGATCAATTCCATTTCTTTCAATTGTATTTAAATGTCATTAAAGTTTTTTCAAACAATGTGATTAAATAAATATTATTCAACATTTACCTCTATCATCAAGGTTGATTCATTCCTCCTCTTATTTTACCAAATAATTTGGATGAATCACCCATGGCTCCTTACATTTCTTGAAGAAAATTTTCAAAGACTTTGCAACATGTCTTCTCTTCTTCCATATAGTTCATGTTCATTGAAGACATTTGGTCAAACAATATATATGCTTTGTATATTCTCACAACACCAATAGTCATGGTACAATGCTTACAAGATCCATAGTTGAAGAGAAGCTATGTGAAGCTTCTAGAACCATGGACCTATACTTAATTTAGTATTATTGCATCCATGTTACTTATGAAAGTGGAACTTTCACATAGATAAGTAGGGAAACCAAAATTGAAAGCCAAACTTAACATAAAAAAGTAAAGCAAGCCTCAACTATATTCTCATTAAACACTGTGAATTCAAATATCTTTGACGGGGCATATCTCGGAGCTCGTGCAAGATATTGATGAGGTTCTAGTTCTTATAGGACCATGTTGCAAAGACCTACAATAACCTCTCTCACTTTTTGGAGATCACATTTCATTTTCATTCTACAACGCCATCTCGAGTGATGTTGAAACTTGCAGTGTTGGCTAGTACAAAGTTGCCAACTGCCAAATCTCTCTCATCTTTCATCGTGGGATCAAACTGTCTGCTCCATTAGCTCTAGGTGACCGGGTAAACCCTATCCCCAACCTCATCTTGTCCCCTTCAATTCTCAAACATTCTCAGGCACGCTGAACCGAAATGTCCCTAAGGGTCACTAAATGCCACAAGGCTGCAAACTTTGACGAGGCATATCTCAGAGCTCGTACAAGATATGGAGGAGATTCTAGTTCGTACAAGACCATGTTATAGATACCTACAATAATCTCTCTCACTTTTTGGAGATCGCATTCCATTTTCATTCTACAACGCCATCTTGGGTGATGCTAAAACTTGCAGTGTTGGCCAGTACAAAGTTGCCAACTGCAAAATCTCTCTCATCTTTCATTGTGGGATCAAACTATCTGCTCCATTAGCTCCGAGTGGCTGGGTAAACCCTATCCCCAACCTTCTCTTTTCCCATTCAGTGCTTGAACATTCTCAGGCACGCTGAACCGAAATGTCCCTAAGGGTCACTAAATGCCACAGGGCTGCAATCTTTGACAGGGCATATCTCAGAGCTTGTGTGAGATATGATGAGATTCTAGTTCCTATTGGACCATGTTACAGAGACCTACAATAACCTCTCTCACTTTTTGGATATCGCATTCCATTTTCATTCTACAACGCCATCTCGGGTGTTGCTGAAACTTGCAGTGTTGGCCAGTACAAAGTTGCCAACTGCCAAATCTCTCTCATCTTTCATCGTGGGATCAAACTGTCTGCTCCATTAGCTCTAGGTGGCTGGGTAAACCCTATCCCCAACCTTGTCTTTTCCCCTTTAGTGCTCAAACATTCTCAAGCACACTGAACCGGAATGTCCCTAAGGGTCACTAAATGCCACATGGCTGCAATCTTTGACAGGGCATATCTCAGAGCTCGTACAAGATATGGATGAGATTCTAATTCTTACAAGACTGTGTTGTAGAGACCTACAATAATGTCTCTCACTTTTTGGAGATCGCATTCCATTTTCATTCTACAACGTCATCTCGGGTGATGTTAAAACTTGCAGTGTTGGCCAGTACAAAGTTCCCAACTGCCAAATCTCTCTCATCTTTCGTCATGGGATCAAACTGTCTACTCCATTAGCTTTGGGTGGTCGGGTAAACCCTATCACCAACCTCATCTTTTCCCCTTCAATGCTCAAACGTTCTCAGGCACGTTGAACTGGAATGTCCCTAAGGGTCACTAAATCCCACAGGGCTACAATCTTTGACGGAGCATATCTCAGAGCTCATGCAAGATATGGATGAGATTCTAGTTCCTACAAGACCGTGTTATAGAGACCTACAATAACCTCTCTCACTTTTTGGAGATCGCATTCCATTTTCATTCTACAACGCCATCTTGGGTGATGTTGAAACTTGTAGTGTTGGCCAGTACAAAGTAGCCAACTGCCAAATCTCTCTCATCTTTCATCATGGGATCAAACTGCCTACTCCATTAGCTTTGGGTGGTTGGGTAAACCCTATCCCCAACCTTGTCTTGTCCCCTTCAGTGCTCGAACATTCTTAGGTACGCTGAACTGGAATGTCTGTAAGGGTCACTAAATCCCACAGGGCTGCAATCTTTGACGGGGAATATCTCAGAGCTCGTGCAAGATAGGGATGGGATTCTAGTATCTACAGGACCATGTTGTAGAGACCTACAATAACCTCTCTCTCTTTTTGGAGATCACATTCCATTTTCATTCTACAATGCCATCTCAAGTGATGTTGAAACTTGCAGTGTTGGCTAGTACAAAGTTGCCAACTGCCAAATCTCTCTCATCTTTCATCATGGGATCAAACTATCTACTCCATTAGCTCCGAGTGGCTGGGTAAACCCTATTCCCAACTTTTTCTTGTCCCCTTTAGTGCTCAAATGTTCTTAGGCACGCTGAACCGAAATGTCCCTAAGGGTCACTAAATGCCACAAGGCTGCAATCTTTGACGGGGCATATCTCAGAACTCGTGCGAGATATGGATGAGATTCTAGTTCCTATAGGACTATGTTGTAGAGACCTACAATAACCTCTCTCACTTTTTGGAGATCGCATTTCATTTTCATTCTACAATGCCATCTCGGGTGATGCTGAAACTTGCAGTGTTGGCCAGTACAAAGTTGCCAACTGCCAAATCTCTCTCATTTTTTGTTGTGGGATCAAACTGTCTGCTCCATTAGCTCTGGGTGGCTAGGTAAACCCTATCCCAAACCTCATCTTGTCTCCTTCAGTGCTCGAACATTCTCAGGCACGCTCAACTGGAATGTCCCTAAGGGTCACTAAATGCCACAGGGCTGCAATCTTTGACGAGGCATATCTCGGAGCTCGTGTGAGATATGGAAGAGATTCCAATTCCTACAAGACCATGTTGTAGAGACCTACAATAACCTCTCTCACTTTTTGGAGATCACATTCTATTTTCATTCTACAATGCCATCTCGGGTGATGCTAAAACTTGCAGTGTTGGCCAGTACAAAGTTGCCAACTGCCAAATCTCTCTCATCTTTCGTCATGGGATCAAACTATCTACTCCATTAGCTTTGGGTGGCTACGTAAACCCTATTCCCAACCTCATCTTGTCCCCTTCAGTGCTCAAACATTCTCAGGCATGCTCAATTGGAATGTCCCTAAGGGTCACTAAATGCCACAGGGATGCAATCTTTGATGGGGCATATCTCGAAGCTTGTGCAAGATATGGATGAGATTCCAGTTCCTACAGGACCATGTTGCAGAGACCTACAATAACCTCTCTCTCTTTTTGGAGATCCCATTCCATTTTCATTCTACAATGCCATCTCGGGTGATGCGTATCTTAATTATATTGTTGGAAAGCGTATCTAGCATGTCATTTTTGGAAAGACAAATCATGGAACTTGGTAAATGTTTCATATGTTAATGAAATGTGTTACTACTAGATTATGTAAACTTAAGATTATATGATCTCCAAGAGTTTGGTTATGTTCTTTAGCACACCTTGGACGCAAGGTAGTGTGTAGCTTCTACTCCCTCTTTGTGAGTAATGTTAGTCACTTTGTATATGTAAATTGGTTTTTAATTGGGTATGTTATTTTCAACCTTAATGGTGATGAAGGATTAGCTTGAATCAGCTTGTAACTATCTAGCCACCAGATTTTCTGTGATTCCATCAAATGTGGGTTTTGTTTGTATTTAATTTTTTTTTTTTTTTGTTGTGCTCTTGACCTTTGAGGCTTTGAATTTAAACTTGTGCACTTTGGTTTTTGAAATTTTATGTTCTTGAGGTGACTAGAAGGTATGTTCTATGTTGCTAGTTATGTGTTGTGATGTTCTCTATCAGGTTCAATGTGAAACATTGATAGAATGTATAAGGGAGTAGATTTTGAAGAACATACCATTCTCCTTTTTGTAATACACTATTTATTATGTTTTAATTAAAATCACTTCTAAATCCTATCTTCCACTTGGACCCATTCCTCTTTTGGCAATCCCTGAGATTGCCAATTCTTATTTATTCGAGTAGAGACAAGATGAACCAAATTAATACAGTGACCTATAGATCGAAGGAGGATGGTTAAGAAATGGTCTACCAAAGATCAGCCAAGGATAAGGATAGCATAGTAAGAAAATGATTATTTATCTGGTGGATATAAGTCTTTTATATAACAAACCATTTATATGTATAGTAAAAGAACTAAATATAGATTTGAGACATATTGATCACCTGCAGTCTGATCATCTTCACAAGTATGCAACTTTTGTTTCACTATTTCATGCGGGTTTATTGAACTTTCTTTATGAGGTCATTTACAGATGAGATGTTCAAAGGTTGAGTTCCTATGGGCTGTCAATACTTTGACTATACTTTAACTCAACGATTATCAATATGGGAAAAAATGGAACTCGTTGTATTTTGAACTACTGAGAAGATGGCCTTTCCCTTCCCTAGGAGTTTTAGAAATGGGAGACATTAGGTAAGAGAGTGAAAATGTTACTATCGCTTCAATGCACATGACACAATTGGAAATGCAAATTTTGATGGTAATCATTTTTTGATAAGGGAGAGACTAGGGATGATCATTGTTACTATCTCTTTAGTAGTGGATTTTTGTTTTCTCTTGAATTTGGTGGTAGGGGATCAGTGGTAATTCTCCTTGGATATTCCTTCTTATGATGTTAGTGACAAGTGTTGCTCTTTGAAAACACTTGTAAAATATTTTTTAAATTATTAGATAAAAAAAAAGAATTGTAAGTATTAAACATGATTAGCCTTTAGTTCCTAGAAGATCTTTATTTCCCCATCAATGCATTTAGAAAGTTAAGTTTTAAGAAGATCATAAATAGAAAAAATTAGAGAAGCGATTTAAACATTTATATTGATTGGAAACATGTGAGTCTTGAGTTTCCTCTGCCTTTTAAAGAATGTTCCTTAGCTAGCATACCTAATTCCACATTCCATAAGAGTGTCATTGCACTACAGATTTAGGAAACCAATTGCTCTAAGATAAAGCTTCCCAGTCAATAATAATCTAGCCTATTGAGGTATATAATACTTCTCAATTAAACTTGTGTTAATTCAATATTAATTTTGTAATTAACTACAATTTCAGTATCTGTGTACAAGGGGTGACTGAGAAAACTATTTGAGGTCCAATTTGAAAATATATTTGTAAGGATCTCGACCAAGGTTCACAACTTCGATGATTAATACATTCATTCAGGCTAGAACCTCACTACAAAAAAATAATATATAAAAAAGGTAGTGAATAACATCATGTCTAGACCCAAATCAACCAATGAAATTCAAATCAGCATAATGTGGAACAACAATATATGCATTGAGTGGGTTGTCATAGAAAAGCTTCAAAATAAAATTCATGTCTAAAATTAAAAGACCTTAAAGAAAATTTATGCTCGTAACACAAATGGCCATTCAAAATTGAATATGATTACAATATGTGAAATAGCATTACGAGAACTTGTAATGCTCTTGTGAACATCATGTTAATTCTTGTAAGAATCCCTAAGATGCTTGTTATACTCAAAATTTTGTTGAAATTGAATTAATTTTTATCCTGTCGGTTAATTGGCTTAGGGTGATATATGCTTCTTGGATGGAATAATGAGTTCGTGATTAACTCTGTATTAAGATTCATAGCATCTTCTAGTTATTTGCAAAGGAAATTTATCAATTAAGCTAATGTCATATGGCTTGCTTGAGAAAGATGTCCATGTTCTTATTGATGGGTACTAATGACTGTCCACATTTAGTTCTTCAATATCCTATTTGAAAAGCTTTCCATAGACATTTCTTTGCCATAATAAGTATTTTTGAAAACATATTTGAGTAGAAGCACTATAGTAGATACTACATGATATTTTAACAAATAAAGTAATGGGTTAAAGACTATTATTTCCAAAGTATTATGTCATAGTATTTTAATTGTAATGATCTTAGACTAATGATATTCTTGAAGGTAACTTTGACATGCAGCAAGAAAGACAACCTACAACCAAGGCTATATTGTGCCTACAACCAAAGCCATAAATGCTCACAGCCAAAGCCACTAGTGCACATAGCCAAAGCCATGGATGCTTATAGCCAAAGTTACGAGTTTTCGTAGCCAAAGCCATGAGTACGTGAAGTCGATGATCACAATTGTTTACAACTATTCACCAGAAATAGCTTCTTTGCAATTTTTAAGAAATACTAATAAAGCAAAAAATAACATCTACTAGTTGGTAGACATAATGGCAACTCTCTAGCAATTGAATTTAATTTCATACATGCACATATCTAATTTAATGTCATACATGAACATATCTAATTTAACATCATAAATGAACAAACATATAATATAAAATGATAACCAATAATGTCGTATATGAACAAACATATCATATATTAACCAATAATTTCATACATCAAATATAGAATGTCATATGTACATCAAATGTATGTCAAATATGTCTCTTTGATGCCTATATATATACATGGGTAAGGAAACAACTCTCTCTCTCTCTCTCTCTCTCTCTCTCTCTCTCTCTCTCTATATATATATATATATATATATATGTATGTATGTATCAAATATCTCAACTACATCTTTTCCTTCCCACGAGGGGAAGGAAACAAGTCTCTCGATGTCCTCTACCATCGTGTGGAGGGAGATAGTGGAGATGATGGGGCCCTCTTGACACACTCACTTGACCTCTTGTTGAGGCTCTTCTCCAGGTCCAACTGATACAAAGAAAGTAGATATGAATCAATATTTATTATACATTGAAATCAAATATATGTACACACAACATCAATCATTTTCTTACCGCCAAAAAATAGTCACTCTGTAAGTCCACCTCAAATGCTCATGGACGATCAGGCGTGACAAGACCCTACAACAATTCAATAAATATAATCACTTATAAATAACATTAGAATTTTTGAGATTAACTATTATAAACAACAACTAAAATAAAGAAAAATCTTTCATACCTCCGTCAGTGGCTGTGAGCTAGCCACAGTTGCGGCCACTCCACTATCAACTGACTATCGCAGATGAGGAGGTGTGTCTGACATCATGAGCTGCATGTCATATAATACACATTATATCTAACATGAAACATGGAATAAATATAATCAAATGAATTAAATTAACATGAAACAATTGTACCTATGTGAAGCTCGTATGATGTCTCTGCTCTGTGTCTGTGTTAAAGGTTGAGGGTCCTATGGAGAACTGATGCACATGCATAATTTTTTTTGTCAATCCTTAATATGATTACATAATAAATATATGTATTAATTAAAATGATTAAATTGATACATACCTCAGGACTCGTCGAAGGGACAAAAAATGGGCCTGGAGGATCGCTGCTAGGCCCAGCAACACTTTGACCCTAAATTTTGAACAATTTTAATAAATGCTAATTAATTAATCATTCACTATACATATGAAATATGATCAAATTAGTAATTTACCTGTGTGTCAATGCCAAATGTCTCATTCAGGAACTCATCGGTGACAAGCCCATTGCCAAATGTGCATAGGGATTCGCATGAAGTGCACATGTGACCACGACACATAGAAGGCTCCCCCTCAACTAATGGGCTCATGGAATGGATGAGGGTCTGCGTCAAAGCATTAATGGTCCCTAGAGTGCTGGCCTCTACATGTTCCTTCACAACTAAAGGAATAATCACATGCTCGTGTTGTGGATGGACCATAGGTGCCCTAACTACATTAGGGTCACGACGTGCTCCTAGCCTCTCAAATGATGACCCCCCACCTCTACCCTGGGAGTCTAACATATCAAAATAATTGGGGATCTCTCCAAGGACAAACTCACAATATAATTTCTTCAAAAAATACATGGGGACCTCGTGATTGTTGCAAGGAGGGGCATCAAAAACCATCCACCATCTATCCCAAAAATTATTTCTAATACCATCGTGTATGCACCAATGGATGGGGAATCATTTAGTACCCTCTCTAACAATATTTGGCTCACCGAGTTTTCTAAATAATGCACATATACTACCTTTTGATATTTCTTTTTTTTTAACATCTTCATATGACAATTTATTTGCATAAAATCTTTTTTGTTCATCCCTCTTAGCCCACCAAATATCTAACTGACCACTAACTGAGGCTATCTGAGTGTTAATGGATTCGAGGGATGATGCCAATTGAGCCCTCATTAGATTGATTTGTCTAAATTCTTTCAACCAAGAAATGAGTCTTTCTAATTCAGTTTTGCCTCTTTGTATTTCATTTCTTATATTTTCTTGTGTGCCTGGCGGAGGTCTTGCAATTGGTTTGGGTTGTGGAATTTGTTGTTCTTCTTGAGGAGGGTTTTGATTTTGAGTTTCTTGAGGGTTTTGTGGACTTTTCGGTTGATTATGGACATTTCTTGATAAAAAAATGAATTGAAATCCAAATAAATAAACAAATCTAAATGAAATTTGTAAAAACCCTACAAAAGAATATCAAAAACCAATAAAACAATATGGAAAACATATTAAACAATGCAAAGTTAAGTTTATATCACTTACCTCGTCGTCGTGGGTGTGCTCATTGTCTTGGATTTCATTGATGAGGAGGCATTTTGGCAAATGGTGGTGAATTTTTGCTGTCAAACCCGCGTATGTGCTGTTGGAGAGCCAAAAAAAAAAAAAAAAATGATGGGTCGTGGTTCTGCAGCCCATCATATAACTTTTTGGACATCAAAATAGCGCGTACGTTCTATAGCACGTACGCATTATGGCTTGGGTGACCCAAGCCATAGCGCATACGTGCTATTGAAAATTAGAAAAAAAAAAAAAAAAAAAACTTGTCATCTTTTTGGCACCACAACTCGATGCATATGCCCCTATATCAAACTGTTGTGAATCATGCTTTGTTTGTACCTAGATTGATGTAATGTCCAATAGAATGGTAAACTAGGCATCAAATATTTTCACCATTTATTTTTCCTTCTACGACAAATATGGCTCTTCCACCTTTGAAGTGAGTGTATGATGCATTCTTTCCAAGACTTTTTTCAAGGTTCTTTCCAAAGTTTTCATTGTCTTGTTCATTTCTAATAACTTGCTCAAAGAAGATATGAGACCTTTCTAGACATGATCATCATCAAATGTTGTTGATAGTATTTGTATCAAGGGTGATTTATCTTCCATGGGAGTGGCTAGTATTATATATGATTCATGCTAAAAGATTACCTTATCCACCTTTGTAGTCACATGCTTAAGTTGTGGTTTGAATTAAGACTCTTGCATCATAATTCTCCAACCATGCTTCATCTTCTTCTTACTTTCCTTTTCTTTTCTTCTTTTCTCTTATTCTTCTTTTCTTTTCCCCATGTCTACTTTTCTTTTCTCCTCTTCTTCCTCCTTGGTTTTCTTTTCTTTTTCTTTTTCTTCCTATCTTATCTTCCTTTCTTCTTCTTCTTTCTTCTTTTTTTCATCTTCTACTCTTTTCTTTTCCTTTTCTTCACTCTTTCTTCTTCTTTCTTCTTCATTCCTCTTATTCTCCTCCTCTTTTCTTTTATTCTCCTCTTCCTCTTTCTTTTTTCTCTCTTCTTTTGTATCTTCTTCCTCATCAAAGCTAGAGTATCCAATTATATTACCAAAAATTTTTGTTCCATAGTCCTTAAATGTATTGTATTTGACATCAATAGTTATTTGAGTATTGTCCACTTGCATTGTTTAAATACCAATTGAGATCTGTAGACATGAGTCTGGCATCTTGGTGTCCTTGACTTCCATTACTATTGGTTTAGGTGTACTCTATTCAATAGTAATAGGGATTGCTCCCCTTAACTTTGTGCTCCTTTTGTTGGAAGCATGAATGTTGATGATATTCCTATCGGGGATTATTGTAGATATTTACATTCATGACTGAGTTTGTCATTGATGTCAACATAGCAATTTTTTGTGGTATCTGATAAAAGAATAGTGGAAAGATCAAGTTGGTATGGATGGTTAGTTGAGTATTCTCACTATCCAAGGTTATGGAAGATAATTTTAAGTATCTAGTAAATGCAGTTAACATTAGATGAATAAATGATAAGTCTAGAAGAAGTTTTGTAAGTTTTGGTGATGTTTGTTTTGAGATAGAGTTTACAAAGGCATGTTTTGGTAAACTTGTTATATCTCTTAACAGAGTTGTTATTCAGAGAATCTAGGTTGAGGATATGAATAAGAAATGTTATTAATGATGTGGCTAAGTTTTCTCATCATAATATTGTGCGTACAAAAATTTATTCAAGTTGCAAGACAAAATATTAATGTTATTGCTAGGTGTAACGTGTTCTTAATGTGCTCCTATAATGATTAATTGAGAAGGTCTAAAAATTGACTCAAGGAATTTTTTTATGGACTCGGTATAAAGGAAGGACATTTTTCTTTATCATAAAGTATGGAATTATGACATGGTGAAGTAGTGTGTAAGAAACACAAGAGAAAAATGCAAAGTTGAGCAGAGTAGAGCGGAAGTGAAGGATACTTCATTGATGAAGTTTTGTTGAGTGGTATGAGGTTTGACATTTAGATCTGAGGTTCATGACCTAGTCTACAAGTTTTGATAGTGATTGTCTTAGTTGATAGAACAAAGGAAAGAAGAACATCATAGTAAATTGCATGTTTGAGCAAGATTTGGAAACTTGTACCGAGGCAAAAAGAGATCTTTTTATGTGCAACATGAGAACTAGAGAAGCATTATTGACTGCACTTCCTAAAATTGAATCCAATCAAGTAAAGTCACTTGCTACTTCTCATTTGATTTGGAAAAAATTGGAAAATATTTTTGAAGGCGACGAATATTCTAAGAAGTTGAGGCTACAAAGTTGGATTTGTGCATTTCAAAATGCTAAGATGATAGAAGATGAATTTGTAAGAACATATGTAGGTAGGATATCAGAAATCGCTACATGTATTAGATCTTAAGGAGTAACCAAAGCATATGATGAGGTTATATGGAAGATATTAAAGAGATTAACACTACCATTTAAGCTAGTAGTTCAAATGATACAATTGTTGATATCTTGTACCAAAGATTTCACAAAGAAGACATTGCTTGGAAGACTTGAAGCAATTGAGAATGAGTTTAGACAGTCTGGAGAATTGACCAAAACTGAAAAAACTTTTAGTACCTTGAATATTTGACCTATTTTATCAAGAAGCACAAGTGCTAGAAGAGATTTTTCTAGCAGCATCAGATCTAATGAGGATAGAAAGATTGAAGGAGTATCCCTTCTGGTAAGAAGAGAAAAATGCAGTAAGAAGATCTTTGCATGATGGACTTGTGATGAATATGGTCATTATGCATCTAAGTGTCCTAAAAGAGAGAAAAAGTATAAAGGAAATTAAAAACCTAGAAAAGATAGAGAGTGTTTGTATGAAAATGAAGAAAATGATTCTGATGATCAAGCACTAAGTGCTAGTGATGATGAAATAGGATTTGTGGTAATTAAAGAAGAAAGTCTAGAGAAAGTAGCTTTGGTGTCATAGGTTGAAAAGAAATCTAATTGGATAATTAACATTGGTTATTCACATCATATGACTGGTAATATGAACAAGTTTGTTGACTTCAAAAGTTAGGCTGGAGGCATTGTAAAAGTTGGAAACAATGCAACATGCTTAGTTAAAGGTATTGGATCTATAACTCTTGATGGTAAAAATAATACTGATGATGTATATTTTGTTGATGGTTTGAAGTAGAATATTTTAAGTGTTGGACAACTAGTAGACAAAGGTTATTAGTTGTAGTTCATAGAGAAGGCATGCATGATTAGAGACAAAGATATAAAGGTGATTGGAATAGGAACCAAATCTAGAGGTAATGTATTTTAGTTGAATACTACTAAAATGACATGTTTGGTTGAAAAGGTAGATGATAGTTGGTTATGGTATAAGAGATTTTTTCATATAAACTTTGATAGTATTGTGAAGACTAGTAGTATGTTTGCAGTTAGAGATTCTAGTTGATGACTTTTCTAGAATGATGTGGGTTGCATTTCTTAAAGAAAAATATGAGACATTTGATAAGTTTAAGATATTCAAGAATAGAGTTGAGAATTAATCTCATATAAAGATTAAATGATTAAGATTAGATAGAGTAGAATTTACTTCAAATGAGTTTAACATGTTTTGTGAAGAAAATGGAATCAAAAGATAGTTATTAGCTCTGAGAACCCCTAAACAGAATGGAATTGTAGAGAGAATAAGCATGTCAATAACAGAAGCAAGAAGGGCTATGTTAGCTAAGAATGATATATCCAAGATGTTTTGGGAAGAAGTTGTGAATACAACAGTTTACACTATGAATAGAGTGCAAGTTAGGAAAGACACAAACAAGGCCCCTAATGAATTTTGGTTTGGTCACTCACCTATAGTTAAGTATTTTAGAATTTTTGGTAGTAAGTGTTATATCAAAAGAGATGATGATATTGGTAAGTTTGATGCTAGAAGTGATGAAGGTATTTTTCTTGGTTATTCATTGAAAAGCAAGGCTTATAGATGTTATAATCTGAAAACTAAAACTATTATGGAAAGTGAAAATGTGAGAATTGATGATAAATTCAAGATACAAGAGAGAATAGTTGATTACAATTTAGATGATGATGTTGTTACTAAGCCAAGGAATGATGAATTATTTCTTGAGACTAACAATAATTTTTAGAATGAAGGAGAGCTAAGGTAGGAAAAATTCTTAGAACCTTCAGTAGAGCTAAGAGTTGAGATAACAACTCCTACTTTGGGAAAGGATATGATAAAGAACCACCCATCCGAGAAGATCATCGAAAGTATAGATAAAGGTGTGATGACAAGAATCAAAGTTAATGAAGAACTATGTTTGATATCACAAGTTGAACCTAAGAATGTAGATGAAGCATGTAAAGATAACTATTGGAAACAAGTTATGAAAGAGGAATTGGATCAAATAGTAAAGAATGAGACACAGGAATGGATCCCTAGACCAGTATACAAGAAAGTGATAGGAACTAAATGAGTATTCAGGAACAAGATGAATGAGCAAGGCAAAGCTATAAGGAAAAAAGCAAGATTGGTATGTAAAGGTTAGTCACAACAAGAAGGAATATAATACAATGAGACATATGCTCATGTGGCTAGAATAGAAGTAAAATTATTCTTAGCCTATGCAGCAAAAAATAAATTCAAAGTGTATTAGATGGATGTCAAGTCAGCATTTTTGAATGGAGAACTTGAAGAAGAAGTGTACATAGAACAACCTAAAGGTTTTCCTTTGACAGATGACAAGGGCATAGTATGCAAACTAAAGAAAACATTGTATGGCTTAAAGCAAGCACCAAAAACTTGTTATGCAAGGTTGGACAAGCATTTGACAAAGCTTGGATAGAAAAAAGGTATGGAAGATAGTAATCTCTATTGGAAAGAAATTGATGATGGTTTGATGATTTTGGTAATATTTGTTGATGATATCATATTTGGAGGAAATGATGATGAAAGTGACAAGTTTGTAGAAGAGATGAAAAGGGAATTTGAGATGAGTATGATTGGAGAAGTGAAATATTTTCTAGGATTATAGATTGTATAAAATAAAGAAGGAATCTTTATCTCTTAGACTAAGTATTTGAAAGATTTACTGAAAAGTTTTGGTTTGAAAACATGCAAATCCATTAGAACAACTATGGTAACTAGACACAAGTTATCTACAAAGGATGAGACACCTAATGTTGAACAAAAAAGGTACAGATCTATGATCGAAGTATTGCAATATCTGACTCACACAAGGCTGGATATAGCAAATATAGTTGGAATTATTGCAAGATTCCAAGCTAATCCCAGAGAAGCACATTATGCATTAGTCAAAAGGATATTTAGATATATGAAAGGAATATTAGAGTTTGGATTGTGGTGTGATAGATCTAATGATTTTACTCTAAGTTCTTATATTGATGCTGATTGGGCAAGCAGTATGGATGATAGAAAGAGCACCAGCGGTGGAGCCTTCTTCCTTGGAAGAAGATTGGTTTCTTTTCTAAGCAAGAAGTAGGATTGTACATCACAAAGTATAGCAGAAGTAGAATATATTATAGTAGCAAACAATAGTAATCAAGTTGTTTGGATGAAGTAGGTGCTAAAGGATATAAGGATAGAAATCAGTGAACCTATCATCATACATTGTGACAACACAAGCACAGTAAATATGTCTAAGAATCTAGTTTTGCATTCAAATACCAAGCACATTTATATTAAGTATCACATGTTGAGAGAGAAAGTTGCAGAAAAGGAAATTAGATTGGAGTATGTGAGCACTAAAGAGAATATTGAAGATATATTCACTAAGCCTCTTCCCAAAGAGACTTTTGAGTATCTGTGAGGTATGCTAGGGGTTATGCCCCTTTCTACATTAGAGTAGTAGATATAAGAGTGCATAGTCCAGTGTGACAAAGCACTATTATTGTCTAGACTGAATGTTGATGCTTCTTGTATGGGGGAGTATCTAGAACTATTGTTGAATGTTGCTTTGAATAGTGTCTTTGGACACTTGAGCTAGTAAGAATTAGTTGTTGTAGAGTTTGATGGTTGTTGAAGCCTTTGACATTGATGTTAATGGGGGAGAAGTTTGACATGAAAAACATAATGAGAATATCATGAGGAAGAACAACATGTTCAAAAGAAGTATAGTGTTGGTCATGTTTTTACCTTATGCCTTCATGAACTTTTTGTTATGAATTCCTAGTTTTTGTGAACAAATTAGGGTTTGGTTTTGTCAAATATGGTTAACCCTAGGAAAAACCCTAATTAAAGAAAGATTTGTGCCTTAAGTGAAACCTTAGGTCATATATATTATCACCTTTTAAATCGAGTGAGAAAAATATTTTGAAATAATATGTAATTTTTGGGAACCTTTCTAAGAAATTTTGTTTTAGCTCAATGGTTCCCTGAAATTTTTTGCATTGTTAGATCACTTTGAAATCTGTGGTAGGTGTCAAATTGTGATAGTAATTTTCATGGTTTTAAATACATGTGACATAGCGACCTAGTGGGACCCTAGTTCTTAAACATGGTTCTAAAGGTAAATTGCCTATGCTATTGGATCTTCCAAGATCAATGGTGGTCACTATGTCATGACTAGAAAACTCAAGGTTATTTCTGGTAGCAACATGGTGACCTCCCATAAAAGTGAAACACGGTGGGCCCAAAAGTGGATACGATGCTGGGATTTTGTTTATCAAAAATAAGCTTTGCCAACATGATGGGTTGTCAGATGTTTTCAAACACAATAAAGGAGGTACCAAATAGAGAATGTGTTTACTTTTCACAACATTGGTTTTTTTGCCAAATCATGGTCGTCGCTATGTCACTACTTAAAAACTTATGATTTTTTCCAGTAACAACATTGTGCCTTCCTATGAAAATAAGACACAATGGAACTTGAATTTAAAAAGTAGCACCAAAAGGTTAAACTTTATAACTACCTTGCCAGCATGTGAAAATGATGTCATATCACATGCCATGTGGATTCACACTTAGAAGGACACATGTTGTTTGGATTCATTAGATCAAAGATACATCAATGGCAGGCATCATGTCACTATGAACATTTCAATTTTTAGCACGCACAACATGGTGACCAAAGGGAAAATAGGAAGACCCACCAAAATTTTCATAAAGTGTACATTGTCCAATCATAAATGCATCAACAATGGTTACTATGTTGCATACATGAGATGCTCAATGTTTATGCATAGCGACATAGCGAGAGTGTGACATGTGTCCATGAATGCTAGTGGGTCCAACTCAAGTTGCTAGTAGTAGAGAGAAAGGCTTACATGGAGAAACTCGATTGGGTTGATTGCCAACCTAGCAAGTGGAAAGTGAGTCACTCACAATTTTTTTCTTGGATCATCGTATTTTTTGGAATGAATAGTGTGTTTTAAAAATAGAAGGTGATGCCACCCTATTTCTCCTTACGATTCATTTATGAAGATTGAAGGCTCCCCATGTGAACTAGAAATAGAGTATATTGCAAAGATTTCACCACTTTTTCTCTACGCAAATAAATTTTAGACTTTTAGAGAGCTTAGAACCATTGAAGAATTGTTCTTGGTGTGATTAGAATGTGAAAGAATTTCCAATATTCATAATGTATTGCAGAATTGTAGTGAAATAGAAGCATTTAGCTAAGTATTTGAATCCATTAGACAATGAATAATTTTGCTATTTTATAGCAGTAGTAAACATGCCTCCAAAGAAGGTTTTCTTAGGATAAGTAGATTACACAAGTAGAAATATACATGATGATTTTCTTGAATTATTGCCTGAGTCTACAAATGAGTCTACCCAGATGAAAAAGTTAATTTCTATAAACCCTAGGCTCAAGATTGCAGATAGTTTATATGACAGAGGGAATTGGATTAGGGATGCTACTACTACTAAGTTAGGGCTTTTTCTTTTTAAGAAGTGGTTTTTAGATAGGAAACTATTTTCTCCCCATGGAAGCATTTGGAATTTTGATTTGGGAAGACTAGTGGTCCTTGGTGTATTCATGGATGCCAACCTACTCATGGCCATTGCCCAAAACTATAACTCTACAGCTAGGATAGTGAGAAGATTAGATGGGGAGTGCTTGATAAGTATAATTGTTGAAGAAATTTGAAAGTTTCTTGGTTTGGAGCCATTTTCAGATTACCATATACCCATTGACCTACTAGGAATAGAAAGGGAATACTTATCAAAGAAGGATAAGGTCAAGCAAGGTGCACTGAGGGCACATTTGGCCCCAATAGAGAATCTTCCATTAGTCACAACATCTACAAAAGAGCATTTTAAGAAGGTATTTTTCACCTCTAGAGCCCTAGAAATATATATGACTTTATATAGGGTTTTTGGCAAGGATGAATAGAGTTTGATGCTAGTAAAATTTATGTATGTGATGGCTCAGATTTCTTCCTTTGGTGTGGATTTTTTTTTTATTTTGCATCCTATATAGCAGAAGAAATCCATATAGGGTTAGTTGGAATTGCCAAGAGAAAGGTAGAAAATACTTTTGGCCACTCCTTATTATTGATGCACATGTTCTTGTTTAAAGGAGTTATATATTTTGAAAAAGAAATGGTTTTGAACAAAGAGCATGAAGGGGAGGCTCTTCCAATCCAATTATGGAGTGCAGATATGACCAGGGATGCAGAAAAGGCTAGTTTTATTAAGTTTTATCAATATTTTGCCTCTAGATTGAGAAGCCTCTTATTAAAGGACAATCCCAAAATCTCCAAGGCACTGTTGAATTTTATTAGATGTATGGACAATCCTTCTGATTTGAAAGTATCACATAATTGGGTTGATATCATACCATACCATGTTTCAATAGTTTATAGGGTTTATGGATTCTAGGGGACCCCTCATTTATTTCCCTACCAAGTACCTTTGAAGGTGGGAATAGCTGAGATGTTATGGTAAATAGGGGGATTGGAGGACGCATATTTAGTGAGAAGAAACATAGGTTCAATTTTCCCCACTTGCATTGTAGCCCACCATTTCATAATTACAAAAGGCGGATGGTTATTTTTGTATAAATTTATAGACCAATACAAGATGGTTGTGTCTCATTCCCATTTTTGTGATACTGAGGGATTTTTTGATATGTTTAGACTAAGGACTAAAGTTGGCTCCAAAAAAAATGAACCTTACTTCCCTAAGGATATAATAAGGAATGAGTTCTCTTTGCAAGAGCAAGAGATCAAGAAAGAGAAATGGAGAGCTTATTCTAGAGTTTTGGAATTCATCCATTATTTTGATAATAATTACAAGCCTCCTATTGATGCAAAAATAGAGGCAGAAAATTTGAATAAATAAACTCAAGACTACTTTTCTTAAAATCATGGAGGTCATGAACAAAAAGAAACTATTTTTTATCAATTATTTCCCAAACAAAGCCAAAGAGGTCATGAGGAGGTTATCTTTCACTCCTATGATAGGCTCAAGGTAGTTGGTTGTCCAAAAGAGACTTGGCTGTAATGTGATCCAAAATAAAAGAGCCATTATAGATAAAGGGAAATAGGTAATGGGATCAACCAATGTTGTTCTTGAAGAAAGACCTGATGAGCCCTCACCCAAGAGGCAAAAAATAATAAAGGAACAAACACCTCACATTAAGGAATATTCTCCTACATAATCCCCATTACAAAATTGGAGATGAATAGCTCACCAAGGAGTAGATGGAGTAGTTGAGATCCCAATGGGGAGTATTCATCACTCAAGCAAAGTTAGAAGAGGGAAATCCTCAAGAACCTCCAATGCCAAGCCTTGAATTAACTATGGTAGATTATAGAGGAAGGAAGTTGGACCCTATGATGGAATAGGTTTGCCATGAGTTTATCTTTGATGATGATTTTTTTAAATCCAAAGTCTTCTATCAATTTTCTTGGAGAAAAAACATGAGAATGTTTGAAGAAAGATGCAGCAAACTGAGAACAAAGCATCTAGAAATGGAGGAAGAAGATTAATAGAATCAGTTCAAAGAAGAAATGATGCAAGAATTTAAGAATGTGACCCCTGAAGAGGGAAGAAAAATGGTAAAAGTATTTGGTGTTTTGTTGCTACCCAATTGGGATAAGCAGATGCTTTGGTTTTTCATTCTATTGCAGGTAGACTAAATATAGAGGATCAAGGGAAGAAGGAAATGAAAGGTGCTAAATTTAGCAAAGACTAGGCATTCTTGGTTACTTGGTCAGTAAGGAAAGGATCTAGGACTGGCTCTTCCTAGCTTGATGATACTGGGTTGATAGGCAACCTAATTGTGAAAAGAGTTGAAGAAACTACTAGTGTAGAGGCTACACATTTGGGTGTTGGAATAGTCCACTTTACCTTAGCCACAACTCTAAGGGATGAAAAAGAAAAGTTGGAGTTACAAGAAAGATATGAAAAGGTTCTAGATGCATACAATAAAGAAGATCAAAAAATAATTGAACTTGAGAATAAAATGATGGGATGATCCACTAGGCCAAGAATCACCTACTCTCACCCATTAGTGGAGCCTTCTAAATCTAGTCCCTTTATTGAGATTCCTGATACTCTACAAAGGCCAAAATTTTATACTACTAAGGAGTTTGAGGAAGAAAAGAATAAGATATGGGCCTTGCAAGATGAGCTAAATTATAAGTATGGAGAAAAACTTAGAAAAGCAATCTTATATCTGGTAGATAAGATTGATTGGCTAGCATTGTATAAACAATTGGTGAACATATTGGATATGTAGAGGGAAATAAAATTTGATGAGGAGGTTTTGAAACCTATCCTAAATAAATGGGATGGAAGAGATAAGGATATCACCCTCTTGTACATTTCTATTATTATCTTATCTTTTGAGTAGATAGAAAAAAATTTTGATATAACTAGAAATCTATTTGATTTTGATAATAAGAGGGTGGTAGTGCAAAAAATAATAATAATTTGTCTCTCAAGATATTTAGGTGAGAAATTTGATCTCTTTCCCCAGGCACTCAAAGAGATTGACATAATAAATGAGAAAGAAGAGTGGGGAAAAGAATTAAATGATTTATGGTGTCAAAGTCATTAATGAAGAAGGACATTTGCTATGGGCTAGGACAAATGAAGAATTTGTTAAAGTGCAATTTTTTTATAATTCCCTCAAAGAGGAATTTTTTGAAATAAATAAATTAGGGGATTGGGTGGTTAAGAAGCAATGATAAATTTTGAGCTTTGATTGGCCTGATGATACAATCTTCAACAAATGGATGGATGATTTTGTCCATTCAAAGAGAATGGATATATTAGAAGATGATGTGGACCAGGATGAGAACCAAATAGATGATACATTAGTGCATGTAGAAGAAGACAAATAAGAAGAACCAACTCAAGGGGAAAGCATAGTGGCCCCAAATAATGATGCAGCAGAAGAGGACTTAGACATAATTGTTGTTTTAATAGTACATGATGATGCAAGTGGAGATCCTTGAGTTGAAGTGAATTTGCATGAATCAAAGCCAAACACATCATTAGCAACCCTAATGGCTACATATTCTAAGGAGTCAGAATAGTAAAAGAGCCAATCTTACAGGATGTTGATGTCTTGTCTTGATTCATTTTGAGTTTTGTTTAAATTTATACAATTTTTAGAGGAAATTAATACAAACAAGAAGCGTCCCCATAGCTTTTTTTGCTGAATCTTGTCTCCATTTTATTACCTGGTCATTTTGAAGTTGTATGAGAAAAGCTCATTCAATTGAAAGCAATTTAATCAAGTTGTATGTCAATTCACTATTGCCTTTAATTCAATCAATTAAGTAAATTCTTCAGTGAAGTTGATAGGGTTTGCATATTAATAGGAAGGATATCTGTAAGAATGATTTTTAGTGAGAATTATTGATAGTAATGATTGCAATGTAGTCAATTAGATCTAAAAATTGAATGGACTCTGAATCCCAATGGATGAGAAACTAATTTATTAATTCAATCTGTAAATGGAGAAGTCATGAACAAGCATCGAGATTAAAATAAAAATCAATTTTACTTCACTATTTAATGAATGTCAAAGTTGGTCAGCACTTGTTTGCATTTAACCTCTAAGTCTTAGTTAGCTGCTATTGCTAGAAGTATGTGTAAATCTAAGAAGAATTGTGACCAAATCTACTTTAAGGGATGTGTATTGTTGCAAAATGTCATGGAATGAATAAAATATGTAGTATCAAATTGAAAATTTTCCATCCCTCAGGTATACCTGCCTTGGTTCTATAGAGCCTAAAGAGTAGAAAATCTATCTTGATTTTGTTGAAGATTGGGTCTAGATATGAAGCACATATAATTATTTATGGGAAGTATTTGATCCCTAGGTTGTTGTGATCTTTATTATCTTGGTATTAAGTATTTTGTTGCTTAATAGTGGAAAAATATGAACATACAACATGGAATGATACTTTGACAAAAGGTACATTGAGTTATATCAATGGGGAAGAATGATTGATGAAGAGGATTTTAAAAGAAAGATTAATAGTCTTTTGCAGTTGGTATTTTTGGAGCTAGATGTTTTTTATCTATGTTGTCATCAGTGGAAAAGGGGGAGATTGTTGGAAGCATGAATGCTAATGATATTTCTATGGGGGAGTATTGTAGATATGTTACTATGATGATATGTTATATTCATGACTGAGTTTGTCATTGATGTCAACATAGTAGTTTTCAATGGTATTTTACAAAAGGACAATAGAAAGATCAAGTTGGGACAAATGGCTAGTTGAGAATTCTCACTATCTGAGGTTATGGGAGATACTTCTGAGTATCTAGTATATGTAGTTAATGTCAAATGAAAAAATGATAAGTCTAGAAGAAGTTATGAAAATTTTGACGATGTTTTTTCTGAGATAGAGTTTATAGAGGCATGTTCTAGTAATCTAGGTTGAGGATATGAATAAGATATCTTGGTGATGACATGGCTAAGTCCAATTGTCATAATATTGTGTGTATGGAAAGTTATTCAAGTTGCAAGATAGAAGATTAATGTTATCACTAAGTTTAACATGTTCTTAATGTGGTCCTATAATGATTAATTAAGAAAGTCTAACAACTGACTTAGGGAATTGTTTTATGGAATTGTTATATAAAGGAAGGAAAATTTCCTTTATCATGAAGTATAGAATTATGAAATGGTAAAGTAATGCGTAAGAAAAAAAAGAGCATAATGCAAAGTTGAGAAAAGTAGAGCAAAAGTGAAGGAAACTTCATTGCTAAATTTTTGCTGAGTGATCCAAGGTTTGATATTTGGATCCAAGGTTCATGACCTAGTCTACAAGGTCTAATAGTGATTGGCTTGGTTGATAGAACAAAGAAAATAAGAAAATAATAGTAAATTGCATGTTTGAGCAGTGAACTCTTCTTGTAATTGAAATGGCATGTTTGAGCAATGGGCTCATCTTGCATACATTTTACTACAACTCCTAACAGGGTTGGCACAACTCCTAATAGGGTTGGAATCTCCTTACAGAGATTCAAATTCTCCTAACAGGGACTCATATGTACTAAATGTTGTAATAGACTCCCAATAGGTCCATCCTCTAAAAAAGAATATTTATATTAGTACATCATCTTGTGGGCATTATTCCCACTGGGTTTTTCCCTCTAATCAAGGGTTTCCCTAGTCAACATATCTAGTGTAATTGTCTATGTGCATCTTATTATGGTTGTTGTTTACTTTGGTTGAATGGTTAATTTTATTTAAGGAAGATAAATGTTTTAATTTTTGGATAACTGATTCACCCCCCCACTCCCAGTTATCTCGGCAAACTATTGTTTCTAACAATTCTCTACAGTACCAGGTACAAAAGTCATATATTTGAAAATGGCTCCCTTTGTCTCTTTATTCACTTCTTCATAATTCCCTCCCATTAAAATAATGTCTCTTGTTTAGTTCCTCAACAAGAGCTCAATAACCCTCATTATTATACTCATGTCTTCATCATTATTAACTTCATAAAACTTCTTTATTAGATTTTCTTAGATTCTTTTTTCTTCATCAACAACTCTTCTTCTCCTATTTAGAAGCCTATTATATAGGTCTAATGGAATAATATTTTGAATATCCTTGAATCTTTCACTCTTCAAAATAATATTCTTAACTACTACATTTTCTAACTGTAGTCTATCCATATTACTATACAAACTATAATACTTGTTTAACTGAATGAAGTTATCACTATCAATGATTTGAATGTTTAGATTCTCTATTTTGGGTTTCCAAGCCTTCTTTCCATTTGATGTTCTTCCCTCTACAACTACCTTCTCAATAGGTTTTTCCTCTATTTCTTCTTCTTCAGCATCAGACTTAGACTCAATCATTTGTAATGTTTTTCTTCTCTTTCCTAGTCCACTAGACTATTGTTTGACTCTTTTTCTTGATGGGAACTTAGTAGGTTTTGTCCTAACTTTAGAAATTCTTACAAATTTCCTTTTTATCGACTTCTCTTCAACAACTCTAACTT
The DNA here is from genome assembly GCA_028749045.1 of Cupressus sempervirens. Classification (NCBI taxonomy): domain Eukaryota; kingdom Viridiplantae; phylum Streptophyta; class Pinopsida; order Cupressales; family Cupressaceae; genus Cupressus; species Cupressus sempervirens. The sequence continues at coordinate 110,114,409 of CM053790.1, read as the reverse complement.
CTTCTTCATCTTTCCTTGACTGCATAGGTTTTACAAAAATGGGTTTACTTGTGCAACTACAACATAAGGGGTGGTGGGGATGTGACTAGATAGCCCTGCTACTATATTACTTTCTGTAGGTCTTGCAACTGCAAGATGTGTAGCTGCCAAAATCTATATTTTTTGACTTGCTTTAATTTACAAGGAAATTCCTTTAACTTCATTGAACTCCTCTCTGGTCATATAAGATTCTTTCAAAATTACTTATATATTTTTGTCAACTTTATTCTCGATGTCGTTTCTATACAATTCATTGTGAAATTCTTTCATCTTTTTATCAAAAGTACCTCATCTAGGGCATTCCTTATCTCTGACAAACTCCAAAATGATCTTCACATAAATTTCTATTATTTCTTCACTCATTTCATAACTCATAGGGTATATGAAATTAACTCTAGCTTCTACTGCTTCCATACAAGTGACATCAATTTCAATCATGAAACATATGTCATCTTTGTACTTCTCTACCAACAAGGGAAGAATTCTAAATCTCCTTTTCATTTCTAACTAGAAACTCTTCGTCATCTTTTTTATGTCCTTAGTAATTCTTTCCTCTGACTATCTTCTATAATACTAAGTAATCCAGTTCATTGTGCACTTGTTTCCAGTCCATTCATAGTCTAGCATACCTAAAGACTTTATGGTAACTTGAAAGAATAGGTGAGTTATTAGTTATTCAAATATGAAAACCACATTCTTTGTCCTCTTTAACTTCTCAATATTGTCAAACAATTGTTGTTTCACAATTTCACTCATATTAATTTTCTATTTCTTTACTATCATTAGATATGTTGCATGGATGAATCTAGCAGGTATGGAATTTACTCTTGAACTATGATTCATATGATTCTTACATCACCCTCCTTTATCAAGTTAATTCTCATATTTTTCCCATCTGACTTAGTCTTCAAATCGGTTTCAATAATTTTCTTTACATTCTTTTCATTCACTGGATTGCTCCCTTCATTTCTTAATCTAGTAAGCTTATGGATCATGTCATTGTCAATCATAATAGGAATGTCTCCTACCCAAAACATTCGCTTGTGAATTCTACTCAATATGATTATGGTCCACTCATGGTTATCAAACTCCATATAAAAAATGTGTCTAATAATGTTCAACTGTTCTAGGTTCTGAAAACCTTGCTTCAAAGACAAATCATTATTATATACCATATCCAAGTCCTTATGAATGTCATTGTCACCAATAGTCAAATTTGTAGTGAATGTGTGCCCTTACATCCTCCACATGTAACACATTTGGAGAAACTTGCAAAAATTCTCCCAAAGGATCATCTTCCAAGGATAAAAATGGGTGTTTCATGAATTTGTATCATGACCTCTTATTAGCATCACTCATAGTAGGGTTTGCCATTACTTTGATTCAAAAAGCTTTGAAATTTTCAACCAAAATTTTTAAGAATACCTTATTTATGTGTAGCTAGGGATTTTTTAAATTAACACTTGAAAATACTTCAATTCACCTTCAACTCACTATCAAATCACTCTTGAATGATCCTTAATTCTTCACCAAATCAAATGGTACATACAATCTTGTTAGCATCCTTTAAATCCTTTCAAGTTGAACTTCGTATTAATTGCACAACTACTCAATCCACAAAAAGTTATTCCTGAATATTAGAAAACCTTTTTTCATTTGTACATCCTCATGTAATTTCTAATTAAATTGTGCTCTTAACTAGAGATTCGTTATGATCTATTTTTACTTCTATCAACTTTACAACTTCTAACTCATTCTCTAACCTCTGTTCTATCTTTTTGGTACCATCTTTAATAGGAAAGTTCTTAATTCAAATAAGATGAATAACACACAATAGATGACTTCAATCTCTCATCACATGCATCAAAATATTTTTCTTCTAATACCACATGTGATCTTGATGGATGTTTTCCTTCACAAATACCTCATTTAATTCTTCAACATTTTCTTTGAGTGCATCTTTCTAACTGCTATTGCTATTGTCATTTCTATTGTTGTTCCTTTCGAAGTTTGGGTTCCTATTGATGTTCCTCATATCCATTCTAGAAAATCTTGCAATGTGACCAAGTTTATTGCATAATTGACATACAGGTGTACTCCTATTCTAATTAGGTCCATTAGTTCTTAATTCAAATAAGATGAATCACACACAATAGATGACTTCAACCTCTCATTGCATGCATCAAAATATTGTTCTTTTAATACCACATGTGATCTTGATGGATATTTTCCTTCACAAATACTTCCTTTAATTCTTCAACATACTCTTTGAGTGCATCTTTCTGACTACTATTGGTATTGTGATTTCTATTGCTATTCCTTCTAAAGTTTGGGTTCCTATTGATGTTCCTCATATCCATTCTACAAAATCTTGCAATGTGACCAAATTTATTACATAACTAGCATATAGGTGTACTCCTATTTTGATTAGGTCCATTAGTTCTTAATTCAAATAAGATGAATCATAAACAATAAATGACTTCAATCTCTCATCGGGTGCATCAAAATATTGTTCTTCTAATACCACATGTGATCTTGATGGATATTTTCCTTCAAAAATACCTCCTTTAATTCTTCAACATACTCTTTGAGTGCATCTTTCTAACTACTATTGCTATTCTCATTTATGTCGTTGTTCCTTCTAAAGTTTGGGTTCCTGTTGATGTTCCTCATATCCATTCTACAAAATCTTGCAATGTGACCAAATTTATTGCATAACTAACATATAGGTGTACTCCTATTCTAATTTGGTCCATTAGTTCTTAATTCAAATAAGATGAATCACACACAATAGGTTACTTCAATATCTCATCGTGTGCATCAAAATATTGTTCTTCTAATACCACATGTGATCTTGATGGACATTTTCCTTCACAAATACCCCCTTTAATTCTTCAACATACTCTTCGAGTGCATCTTTCTAACTATGATTTCTATTTTCATTTATGTCATTGTTCCTTCTGAAGTTTGGGTTCTTGTTGATGTTCCTCATATCCATTCTACAAAATCTTGCAATGTGACCAAATTTATTGCATAACTGACATACAAGTGTACTCCTATTCTAATTACCTGTCCATTAGTTCTTAATTCAAATAACATGAATCACACATAATAGATGACTTCAACCTCTCATTTTTTGTATCAAAATATTGTTCTTCTAATACCACATGTGATCTTGATGGATATTTTCCTTCACAAATACCTCCTTTAATTCTTCAACATACTCTTTGAGTGCATCTTTCTAACTGCTACTGCTATTGTCATTTATATTGTTGTTCCTTCTAAAGTTTGGGTTCCTGTTGATGTTCCTCATATCCATTTTAAAAAATCTTGCAATGTGACCAAATTTATTACATAACTAACATACAGGTGTACTCCTATTTTGATTAGGTCCATTCTGATTAATTGGTGCTTTGCAATTCCTATCAATGTGTCCAAAGTGGTTACACTTATAACACACAATGTTTCTCCTTGTTCCATTAGCTCCTTATCTTTCATTAGATCTACTTGAGGATCTCCTTCTTTCATTACCTATAGGTTTAGTATCCCTAAACATTCTACAATTATCACTATTACTATCAAACTTAGGTTTCCTACAATCAATTATTTTATGACCAAAACCATGACAATTATAACAATAAAAATTAGTAATAGGTTTGAAAGACTTACCTATAAAATCTCTCTTCATATGACCAACTACATTACATATAAATAATATACCTTTGAATTTATATCTTACCTCTTTGGGTGGTTCAACTTGCTCTATTTTTTTGGGTTCATCACATTTCTTAGGTTGACTTTGTTGCTAAACTTCTTTAGGTACTTCCTTAGATTTAATTGGCTCAATTTCATTATGATCATTCCTCTTAGGTTCAAGGGTTTCAACAACTGGATCTGATTTTATTCTAGCTTCAAATTTCTTTGTTGATTTTCCTCAAATGAAATATCCAAGACCTATCTTATCATAATAGAATCTTTGATAGAATATTTGTTTATCAATTTTCTCACTACCAAAATATAACTTCTCTAATTGTTACTTAGCCTTGGTACATTCTCTTTTGACAATAATATTGTACTTTTTGAGTTCTGCATTCTCTATTTTGATATAATTGAGTTCATATGTCACTTTTGAAAGATGAGATCTTAGATCTACATTCTCAAATTTTTGATCTAGTTCAGTCTTGCTATCATCCTTCTTCTAACTTAGTTTTAGTTCAACAATCTTCAACTCATGTTTCAAAATATTATTTTCTTTCTTTAAGCTCACTACCTCATTACTATCATTTATCTACTCTCTAGGTCCATTTCTATATTTGAGATTATCAATGTTATCTTTTAGTTTCCCAATGTAATCTTTTGCATCTTCATAGATTTCTTTCAAGTTGTCTCTTTCCTTAGTAAGAAGATCAATTTGCTAAAGGGATTCTTCAAGATTCTTCTACAACTATTCCATATCTATAGGGATCTTACTCAAGTTGTTAAGCCTCTTTTGAGTAGTTGGGCTCTAATACAAATTGTTAGAAATAGGTAATATTGAGAGGGGGGTGAATCAGTATTCTACAAATGTTTGCCCACAACTAAATATTGTTAACTACTTTATAACATGCATATGAAAGTAAACCAACAATGTTGAATAGTAAATATAACCATACACAAGAACTTATAACACATAATTTGTTAACTAGGGAAACCCTAGCTAATGGAAAACTCCAATGGGGATGGTACCCACAAAATGATCCACTAAATAAAATATTTTGGTTAAGGATATTGATCCTATTAGAATTCTATGAATTAAATATAGTCTCTTAGAAATTGTTAGAGGAATAGGCCCTGTTAAGATCCTTAACCCTGTTAGGAGTTTTTTTAACACTATTAGGAGTTGGTATTAAGAAATGTATGCAATATGAGCTCATGCCCCAAACATAAAATTGTACAATGTGGTTCTTATATACAAATGAGCTGGATACAAAAACCTCTTTAGTGTTGTATGTTGTACTTCACATATCTCTGATCATACATGAGAAAATGCATCATGTATACCTCACATAGCCTTCACATAAGTTCACATATATTATATTTAGCACATTCACATATTACACATATTGCTCCCCTTCTTTGCATAATTTGATCTTTTAATTATTCCTTTCCATTTTTTACAAAACTTTCCCTGTTGACCTTCAAGCATTCGCACGCTTGACATACTACAAAATTAAATCTTTCTAACTTAGGGTTAACATCTAGGATTTCATTCATAATTAGTTAAGTAATTATTTTCTCACAAAAATAATTCCTTAACCTATAAATACCAAATTGTTGATGTGTTATGTTCTACTTCATTCACTGCCTTTACTAGTGAAACTATTATATCTGATGTCATACTATCTATATTGTAATGTACTCTTACACACATCATCATGGCATTATATTCTATCTATATCCAAGTGCACATCTGCCCAAAATGTCTTTGTAGACTACACATACCAAAACTATCTCTCTACTACTAGTAAGACTATCTGATACTTAGACAAGGTGAGACCATTATCTATACATTGTGCCTTCTATTCTTGAGATGTATGTTTCCATAAATGACAACTCTAACTTTTCCTATTGCCAACATATACAACAATGATCTTTCCAGAATAATCCCAAAAAATTTCTATAATGAAACAAGTATTTTACCACAATCTAATCTCACTAACATTAATTCCACCTCCCCAATAAGGTACAAAAAATATACATTCAACTATCTTTGACATTATTTTGTATACATTGATCTGATACCATTGTTCACCAAACATATTGTAAATTATCTACACATAAGATCCAACAAACATAGATGTCATATCTATACTCATTCTTCTACACAAATCTAAGATCACAAAGCTTAACCTATTACACGAAAACTTTGTTGTGCTAACAAACATCTTAAGATATACAAAATATATGTCTATCATGATCGCAATAAAATATGTTGTCATTATTGACAAAATTTATTATCAATACAACACATAAATAGTACATCCAAGTGCCAAAAAAACCTTTACTTCTAATAGATCCTTCTTAGTCCCAAAGTCTATACCATTTCCTCATATACAAGGTTATATGTACTTCTAGCATCCATTGTCACTTTTCTTCTACATAAATCTAAGCTTACATAGCTTAACTTGTTACATGCCAACTTTTTTGTACTAACAAACATCCTACAACATACAAAGTCTATGTCTATCATGGTCACATTAACATATGTTTTTATCAATGATAAAACTTATTCTCAATAAAAATTATAAATAGAACATCCAAGTTCCAACCAAACCTCTATTTCTAATTGATTCTTCTCAATCCCAACTTCTGTACAATCTCCTCATCTACAAGGTTACATGTACTTCCATCATTCATTATCACTTTGCAATATTTTCCACCAAAATTGCAAATAGTTCAAAATAATTTCCTTCTTTGAATAGGCTTTGGTTCCTTCTTAACATAACTCTTACAAACATCATATATTCTCCCATTTTAGGTGCAACTTGTCTTTCCACAAGTTCACCCTTCCCTTCTTGTTCTTCATGTACCACTAGGTTCTTCTTACCATTCTTGAACTAAATGAACATTGGAAAGACCTATGACCAATACTCCCTCATTTGAAACATGAGAATTTAAATTATCCATCATGTTTCTCCTTCACTAAATATTCTCATCAGGTTTATCTTTAATCACAAGTTTATCATTTCCTTTATAAACAACTACTTTATCCCTAACCCTAGGGCTAACTTGATTTCTAATCATACTCAGACCTAATTTTCATCTTGTAGAACTCCTATGTCTAATCCTTCATTGTTAGATCTTTCTTCTTTAGACTATATAAACTTTTAAATAATCCAAGTTCATAATCCTCTTGTATAGAATTATCTTTAAGTCTAGAAACCATAACACTCCATTAGGTTATCTTAGGTTCACTATTATCTTTACTATATTTTTGTAATTATTTCCACTATAAGGTAGCATGAACCTTTAACTTAGTATGTGTTTACCTAACTCTTTATGGATCCTTAAAATCTTCAAGAAAAAATTAGTTATTTAGTTCATTAATCCAATCTACTAATTCTTACAACAAATATAAAGAACTAGAAAAGGATGAAGCATATATTCTATGACTCTTATCCATTTCTTAGATAGCTCTAAACAATATTTCCTCCTCAACAAGAATATTAAGTTCAACTATCTCTAGATCTTCAGTTGGTTCCTCAAATTATTCTTTGTTCTCAAGGTTTCTCCTATCCCTAACTAAAGCAATTTAGACCTTAGTCCTTATCTAATTTCTGAAATTCTCCATCATTATTTATAGTCTTATAGTATTCATTCTTCTAAGTGACATGTTTACCAAGATGCTAATGTACGATGGAAATCTAATTATAAGTGTTGATTTTCCTAATATGGTTCGATAATCTACCAACATCAACAATCTACCTGAATTAATTAGGTCTATTTGTTAACCAAAATACTTATCAACTTGATTGACCAACCAATACTTCTTGTGAAACCACCAGAATTATAAGTCAAATCTAATCTTATACCAACCCACAACCAGGTTCACAAGTGTGATCTAAATCTTCCAATAGTCAATCCCTCTTTTGTCACCTTGCACTAGCCTCCAATTGATCTAGATCAAAGCTTCAACTTCTACCACTCCATAAAAATAAGAGATGCAAGTCAAAATAAAGGATCCCAAGAGATTGCAACCATAGGAAAACTAACTCTAATACCACTTGATGCAACCAAGGATAGAGGATTTCCAAAGGATATGTCTAACCTTGCAACAAGATGCAATAATGCCCAAAAAAACTAACAAGAAATGAAGGTTGGAAGAAATATTATTGAATTATCATCAAGTTGGTCTAAACTTGCATATCTTACATCATAATTGTTATTATACAACTTTCATAGGTTCATAGTTGATCATTTTTCCAAAATTATGAACTTAAAAATAAACTAGAGTTATCAAGGTTGTCTCTAAGATGTATTATACATCTTGATCATGTAGCATAATTTTCCTTGCTTCCACTACCTTTTCCTACTTAAAGCTAGAACCACTACTCTACATATATACACGATTTTCAACCATAAGCTATCTTATCTGATCATTCATTTCCAAGACAAAGAAAACATATTACAAATAGATAGATTAGGGCCAAAATCGTAAGAGCAAACCCAAATGAATACATCATTCCATGTAAACATACAAGAGGATTAATGGAAAGTATTAAAACATAGAACAATGTGTCATTATGCATCACATGTCATGAATATCCATCTCAAGTTGAAACTTTCCACCTTGAACATTAGAATAGCAGAGCTAGTGTAGGATTGATTGCAACATAAAAAACAAAAAAAAAACTACCAAAATGAACAATAAATAGATAAAGTAAAATGATTTTTTTGGGATGATACAAGATCTCCAATGATGGAAGGATGATAATGCATTATTATAGCATATATCCATAAATAATTGAAGTATTTCCTTCTATATATCTATGTTCTTTTTGAAAGGAAGAAAAGGAGTTGTGATGAAGGGTGATCCCCTTAATTCCATAAACCATAATAGAAAACAAAGAAATAGCAACAAATTTGAGAACAAATTATGGACTTCATATTTGCAAATGCAAAATTATAGAATTCACAAGCACAATATGCTAACCCACATGGGTGCCTTCACTACAACAATTTGCAAGATAAGTTGCGAACTATCACCCAGAGCTCTCCTAGACAATGTTCAAGCCCTTCTTAAATAAGCAATTTTATGTCACCTGAAAAGATTCCAGATGATGAAACTTAATACCTAGGGCTGACAGAGCCTAACAATACATATAGAGTCACCCAAATACATCTTTGACAATTATTTTAGATATTTTGGGTAGCCCAACTTTAGAAGGCCATAACTCTTGAATTGTTGCTCTGATTAGCCATTATAACCACTTTTCAAAAATGCTAGCTCTTGATCTATAGGCTCGAAACTAAGCAAGCACCCTTCTGTTGAGTTGTCAGACCTCATTTGGGCACTCTAAGGCCCCCAATGGTGAGCCTAAATATTTTTCTATAAATTTTTCACCTAAAAATCCACAATAACTTCTCTAATGCTTAAGTTGGAGCAATGAGATTTTTATGATAGGCTTATAACTTTAAAATGAACCTTCCTATAGAAAATGAGAACAATCTAAGCTCATATGACAAACTTACTAAAAATAGAAACTTCCCATAAATAGTAACCACCCTATCTACTAGTCCTTATTAACATAGAAAAGACTAAAAAGAAAATATTTTTGGGTGATGCAAGATTTCTCTTATACCCAAGATGCTCCTACATCAAACACCTAAGGTAATTTGAGAAGTGACTCCATCACATCTTAGGTATCTAGAGGAAAAAAAATATGGTTAACCTCCTCCCTTGCTAGCCATGATGAATCCTCTACTGGCCTCTATTTCCATTTGACTTGGTATTCCTCATAAGTTCTATTCCTAGTACTTTTACCAAGACAACTATCTAGGATCTCCTCAATCTCCTTTATAGCCAAACTAGATGCTAGAATACTCCACTACACTTCTAAAACTTCATATCCATCACCTCCTTCATAATACTCTATCAAAATCTAAAATGTTAAATACTAGTGAAATACTCAATTCAATAGGAAACTCCACTTCATACACATTTCCAAAATTATTCCTTTTCACTATCTTGCTTGGTTCAAACTTCTCCATCTTTAGCTTATTATATGTACCCACTGAAAAATGCTCCTTCCTCAAATGAACCATGAAATCATCTCCAATTTGAAATTCCTTATACCTCCTTTTCACATCTGACTTAGCCTTATACTATGTATTCATCTTTATGATGTTCTTCCTCACCTCCTCATGAATGTTCTTCAAGTGTTCAGAAAATTCTTCTGCTTCAACACTACTTATCTCTCCTTTATCTAACTGCCTCAATTTAGAAGGATTTCTGGGACTACTCCCATATACAATCTGGAATTTTGATTTACTAGTACTCCTATTGATAGAATTATTATATGAAAATTCTTCTTGTCGTAAAGTCATATCCCATCCTTTTGGCTTGTCTCCAACCAAACATCTCAACAAGTTTCCCAAACTACAATTCACAACTTTTGTCTGTCCATCAGTCTATGGATGATGTGATGAACTGAACTTCAAATCTATCTTCAACTTCTTCCAAAATGTACACCAGAAATACCTAACAAATTTGGTATCTTGATCTAAAACTATACTCTTTGGAAGACCATGTAGTCTCACCACTTCTCTAAAAAACAACCCTTCCACATGAACAACATCACTAGTCTTCTTGTAAAGAATAAAATTTGTAATCTTTGAAAACTTATCAACCACCACAAAAATAGAATCATGCTCACATTGTGTACTTGGTAATCCAAGAAAAAAATCCATGCTGACATCCTCCCTGAATTCTCTAGTACAAGTAATGACTAATACAACCCTATATTTTTCTTCACTCCTTTTGCCATCTGAAATACTCTACAACCTTGTACAAACTTGTTCACATCTTTCTACAACTATGGCTGGTAATAATTCTTAGCAAACAAAGCTATGGTTTTATCTCTGTGAAAATGTCTAGCCAATCCTCCACTATGCTTCTCCTTGATGAGATTCTCTCTCATTGAACTTCTAGGAATGTACAACTGGCTTCCTTCAAACAACATGTGATTCTAGATCATGAAATCCAGTCATTTTATCCTATGAAGTGTAACAAGTTATGTACAAGCCTTCCATGCTTCACCAAAATCAAGAGCATTTGGATACAAAGTACTGAGTTCCTTGAACCAACCACGTCGATCTACATTTTTGTCAACAAAAGTTGTCTTCTACTAAGAGCATCTACAATTGTGTTAGACTTTCCACTCCTATGTTTCAAAAAAAATGTATAACTTTTCAAAAGCTCAACCCACTTTAAATGCCCTTGGTTCAATTTCCCTTGACTATTCAAATAATACAAAACTTGATGATCAGTTTACAAAAAAAACTCCTTAAGAAGAAGATAGTGTCTCCACTTCTTCAATGCTTGAACTATAGCATAAAATTCTTACTCATAAATAAAATATTTTCTTTTTGCATCATTCAATTTCTCATTGAAATAAGCAACATGTCTACCTTCTTGGCTCACAACAGCTCCTATTGCAATACCACTAGCATCACAATCTACTTGTAATACCTTGTTAAAATCAAGAAGTTCTAAAACAAGCTGCTCAATAACTTTTTATTTTAATAGATTAAAACTCTTATTTGCTCCTATAGTCCACTTAAATTCTTTCCTATCCCATATTATTGTTTCAATCAAGGGTCCACAAATTCTACAAAAACCTCTTATGAACTTTCTATAAAATCTAGCCAGTCCATGAAAAGATCTTACCTCTATTGCACTCTTTGGAGTATGCCATTCAAGGATAGCCTTCAATTTCTCTAGGTCCATTTTTAGACCTTCTACTGAGACTACAAATCCTAGGTACACCAACTCCTTCTTTATAAAACTACACTTCTTCAGGTTTATTAGTAACTTTTCTTCCCTCAACTTATCAAACTCCTTTCAAATATGAATCAAATACTCCTCCAATGTCTTACTAAAGATCAATAGATCATCTAGGTAAACAGAGACAAACTTATGCAAAAAGCCCTTCACTACCTCATTCATAAGCCTCATGAAAGTGCTTGGTGCATTGGTTAGCCCAAAAGGCATGACTAACCACTCATATAGTCCTTCTTTGGTTTTGAAAGTAGTCTTCCACTCATCACCTTCTCTGATACAAATTTGATGGTACCCACTCTTTAGATCTATCTCTGTGAAATACTCATCTCCACTCAAATAGTCCATAATATCATCCATCCTTGGAAATGGAAATCTATACTTTATTGTGATCTTTTCGATTGCACAAGAATCTATGCACATCCTCCATTCTCCTTTCTTCTTTAGTGCTAATACAACTAGTATAACACATGGACTTAGACTTTATTGAATCAATCCCTTCTACAACAATTCATGAACTTGTTTTTTCAACTCTTCACTTTCTACTAATGTTATTTCATGTGCTACCTTATTTGGCAAACTAGCTCCTAGAACCAAATCCATTTGGTGATTGATCTTCCTCATTGGGGGCAATCAATCAGGTATGTTATTTGATACAATACCAAAAAATTCTCCCAACTTATTTGCTACTTCTGCAGGTACCTCCTCTACTTCTTCTTTACTATCTTTTGGAATTATAGAAAAACACATATTCTCATGCTTCATACCTTTGAGAATCTCTTTTCTATAAACAAAATATATTTTGGCAGCACTACATACCTTTTCTTCTTTCTCCTTTAATGACTTCAACTTATGTTTCACTCCATCCTTGGTTAGTGTGTAGGTATTTTCTCACCCATCATGTACAACATGCCTATCAAACTACCATGGTCTACCTAGCAACATATGACATGTGTCCATAGATATGATATGAAAAAATACCTCATCATGGTAGCTTCCAATATTAAGCTTCACTAAGCACTGCTCATTAACCATGACCTTGTGGTCATCTTGCACCTAAGCAATACAGTATGGATGCAAGTGTTTCTGCCTCTTTAGCTTCAACTTGTTGACCATTATTTCTAAAACTAGATTGTCAGTACTTCCACCATCAATGATCACATCACAACACTTATCTTCACATCTAGACCTTGTGCAAAATAATCTCCTTCTTTGATTAGGTTCACTCTCACCACTCAATAGGACTCTTCTATTAACTAAGACTTCTCCTCCTTTAACATCTTTAGAATGTGACGATCTGGCATCTTCATCAACACATACAACTCTAGCCTAGCCTTATATTCTTTGATCTATCCTTACTTGGCACTAGGAACATTCAAATGCTCTATGCCCTTCTTCTCCATAGTGAAAACATTTCCCATGGAAGCTTCCTCTTCTAGATCATTGTCCTCTACCTCTTCCTCTATGATCTCTATTATTTTGATCATGAAAATGGTTGGAATTGTTTCCCCTCTAGTTATGACTACTACTTCTAGCCTAATCCATGTTCTTTTGATCATCATTATGACCTCCATAAGATAGTCCACCAAATCTTCCACCATGACCTCTTCCACTATTCTTGTTATCAAAGTTCTTGCTTAGTTTCTCCTCAAACCTTAGGGAAAATTGGTATGCCTCCTCAATACTAGTCACTCAAAAAAGACTAATCTCATCCTAAATTCTTGGTCATAACCCATTAAGATAACAGGCAACTTTCTCCTTATTAGCTTCTACACAGACAATTCTAATGAAAAATTGGTAGAACTCTTCAGTATACTCTTGAACAAATTTTCTCACTTTCTTCAACCCTTGCATTTTCTTCAATAGATCAAGCTCATAATCTACAAGAATAAACTATCACTTCATTTTGGCTACCATATGATCCTAAATAACTAGATCTCCTACTACCAGATCTTTGCATAACCCTTTAGTTTGGCCTTTGCAAACATGAACCTATCTAGATCTTCAATACTTCATATTTAAAGTACTCTTCTAATTCATTGATCTAGTCCATCAAATCCTCTAGGTTCAAATTTTCTAAAAATGTGGGAACATCAAACTTAGGTCTTTTTCCAATATCCTCTAGGTTAAGAACTTCCTCTACTGCATCTAGGTCCACATTTCCTTCTTCTTCGCTTTCATCCTCACTTTCATCATCTCCTATGGAAAGATTCATTCCTCTACAAATCTATTCTTGCATCACTTTTATTTACCTCTAAAGGGTTCTAAAATCCTTAGGTAGAACACCTTTGACTCTTCCATCACACTCTCTTCGTGGAGGCATTTTTGTACTTCTATTGAAACCCTAGTGCAAACTACTTCACAATCGGTGATCTATCTACATGCTTAGCCCAAAGCATAGTTCTAGTGTGAACTGCCTCATAGTCGGCAATTTATCCACACACTCAAGAACTCTAGCTTTGATACCACTTAATGAAGGGTGCTCCCCTTAATACCATAAACCATAACAGAAAATTAGAAAAAAACAACTAATGTGAGAAAAAAAATAGACTTCTTATTTGCATCACAAATGCAAAATTATAGAATTCATAAGCACAATATGATAACCCACATGGGTGCCTTTATTACAATAATTTGCAAGACAAGCTGTGAACTATCACCCAGAGTTGTCCTACATAGACAATGTTTAGGCTCTTCTTAAATAGGCAATTTTATGCTGCCCAGATAGGTTCTAGACAATGAAACTTAGTACCTAGGGTCGATAGACCCTAACAATACATATAGAGCAGCCAAATACATCTTTGACAATTATTTTAGATATTTCAAGTGGCCCAACTTTGGAAGACCATAACTCTCAAATCATTGCTCTGATTGGCTATTATAACCACCTTTTGGAAATGCCAATTCATGATCTATAGGCTTGGAACTATGCAAATGCCCTTTTGTCAAGTTATTGGACCTCATCTAGGCACTCTAAGGCCTCCAATAGTGAGCCTAAAGATTTTTCTGCAAATTTCTCCACCAAAAATCTATAATAACTTCTCTGATACTTAAGCTGGAGCAATGAGATTTTTATGGTAGGCTTATAACTCTAAAATGAACCTTCCTATAGAAAATGAGAACATTCTAAGCTCATATGAAAAACTTTCTAAAAATAGCAAGTTTTCATAAATAGTAACCACCCTATCTACTACTTATTAAAATAGAAAAGACTAAAAAAAATATTTTTGGGTGATGCAAGATTGCTCTTACACCCAGATGCTCTTGCATCAAGTCAATTATAGGGAGGAGATCTACATTATTCATTCTTGTTCCTTCCTCACATCAATCATTCCTACATCCATGCTCTATGAATTGGACAAGCATTAATCTCTTGCATAAATGAAGACATCCTAAAATATATATTTCTACATTTTACATACATACAAGAAAGTGGACATCATTATGGTTTAAGAGATTTGGATCCATCTACTAGGGTATGAAAAGAAAGGTATACTTACATTTATCTTGATTTGAATGTTTTACTCATGTCTTTTCAATATTAATTCCTATATAGGGGATTAACCAAGGTAAGGTCCTATTAGAGTGGGCTTGTCGTTGCACCAAAAGATTGATCTGTCAATGCCCGATACAACCTCTTAACTTATAGTACATAGGAGGTGGTTAAGCCCTTGTCATGAATCTCAAGGGGAGCACTAAAAATATTTACAATAGGTCCTTCCCTAAAATAACATTCCCAATTCTCTTGTGTGTTAGTGCATAATTAAAGACTTTTACATCCAAACATGTATATATAAAGATGCAATTTTAGTCATAATCTTGAGAGCTCTATTTTCAAATATTTCAAGTATAGGTCACCCTAGGTCAACTTATAGCAATATAGTTCAACCTAATTCAACCTATTCTTAACATATTCATGTTAGCATAGTCAAAAGTTACAACTCTTTGGTTTCTAGATCTTAGTCCATTTCCACTTTTGATACAGTCTAACGATATTTCTTTAGATCTAAAGTTGCATCCTCTATTAACCCTCAAGGTGATTAAATTTCTCCCTTTTATATTTCATATAACTTACTCTGATACACTAGACCTGACATAGTGCAAGGCAAGAGAATCCCCAAAGGAGATGTCCTAGGCCCCAACAATAACCATACAACAAAAACACAAAACAATATAATAGCAATGCACAATCTGATACCAAATCACAACTCTTTATTTATAAAATAATTTTTTACATGCAATATGACCAATTGTAAGGCCTTCTGAGTTACAACCAAATACAAAAACAATTACAATAATAGATTTGCAAGATCCCTAAGATCCAATCCAAACCCTAGCTGGTCTAGATTTGTAACATAACAAGAATCTAGTAAGAATCTCCAAGATCTCAACTTGTGCTCGCAAGCCACCAAGCAACCTCCTTGTTTCTAAACCACAGTCACTAGCTCATTAATCCAAACTCACAACTCTACCACAATCTTGTTGTAAAGTGCCTCACATTTGGCACTCTATCCATGGACTTAGGAAAAATTGCCCTTCAGCTACTCTCCAGACTCACTCCTTTGAAATGAATGAATCACTCCATGAATGCATGACTAAAAGACTCCACAAGACCCCCTACTTATACCTAGCTAAGCTACAAGTCAGCTGAGAAATTATAATTTGAATAAACGCCTTGATTAAATGCATATTTAAGCCAAAAGTCAGCTCACAAAAAATATTAAATACAAAATGTTAACCCTCATGTTAACCCATAGTTAACATGTGATAACCACACCAAATACTTAGGACAAGCCTCAAGTTTACAATACAGATTTAAATGTACATAGAAGAGATAACCAAGACCACAAATAGGTCTACACAAACTCTTAGATCGATTCATGTCATGACCACATGCTACATGCATTAAATGCACCAAGTACTCTAGTGGGCACCAATAGACTACCAAGTGATAGAAAACTCTCAAGCATCACCAAAATCCCAATACATGTGAAGCACAATAGACCATGTTGAGATCTAAGACCATGTTGAGCTCCAAGACCATGTCAAGCTCCATAGACCATGCTGAGCTCCCAGAGCATGCCGAGCACCAGTCCTTCTTTGACTGAGTACTAGTCCAAGCACCCTCCAAAGAAACTATCGATCCTCCTCCCATGAACTCCAAAGTAGCCACCGAGAAAACCCAAGATGCTCCTACATCAAGACTATTCTCTTGTTGTACATTTTCTTTCTTTACTTACATGTCATTCTTTATGCATTGACACAAATTGAGTTAAGAAGAGACCTTAGAACTATACATTCCCAAGAGAACTAAGATTTTTCATTAGCACCCCTACACCCATTTGGGTCATGTTTATCTATGTTTTCCTTCAAGGGATTTCATTTAAGGGTCTCTCTCTCTTTCCTAATCTACATATAATTTGGTGGTCTAATATTTATCTTCATTTTTATATGTCACATTTTTCTAAAACTATCTCTTTCATGCTTCATACCTTTTAATTTTGATAGTTAGTTATATATTGTAGGCATTATATTTATTTGAGTACATTATATCTTATCTCCCCTGTCCTTCATTCCCTTGTGTATGATCTTTATCACTTTAAGTCTAACCTATAGCATTTTGAATAGAAGAAGTCATAGACTCATTGTTTCCTTTGATTCTAACCCTTCTTTATTTCTCTCAAATATCAACAATAGAACTATTCCTTTTAATGATACTAATCCTATAAATAAGAACAAGTCTTATTATTCTTCCCATGTTGAAGGTGAAGCCCTAAGAGTTCATATTTATCAAGTTGAAAAAATCACTCATGATTTTGAAAATTTAGAATATTGTTTAGCTCAAGAGAATCATATTCGTGAGGCTATTTCTACTTTAGAAGGATTAAGTAATTGTTAGAAATAGATAATATTGACAGGGGGGTGAATTAGTATTCTACAAAGTTTTGCCCACAACTGAATATTATTAATTACTTTGTAACATGAATATTAAAGTAGACCAATTATGTTGAATAGTAAATGAAACCATACACAAAGAGAACTTATAACACCATATTTTGTTAACCAAGGAAACCTTGGTCAAGGGAAAACCCTAGTGGGGATGGCACCCACAAGATGATCCACTAAACAAAAGAATATTGTTAAGGATATTGACCCTCTTAGGAGTTTATGAATTACATATAGTGCCTTGGTCCTTGTTAGAGGACTAGGCTCTATTAAAAGACTCAACCCTGTTAGGAGTTGCTTCAATTCTATAAGGATTTGGTAATATAATTACAATTGTATGCAAGAGCCCACTTCCCTAACATGCAATTATACAATATAGTGCCTTCATACAAAATGAGATAGATACAAAAACCTCTTTATTGCTAATTGTTGTACTTCATATAGCTCTAATCTGACATAAGAATTTGTATTAAAGATCTCTTATAAAAGTTTTCATATCATAGACATAGTTTTCATACTCATCATATACTTCACATTTGCATTGCATCACATATAACACATATCACATACTTTGCATGAAATGATTCTTTACTTATACTCTTTTCTTTAATAAAAACTCTTGTGCAGTCAACTTGATGCAATTTCACATTATGCTAACATAGGGTAAAAATCTAGGATGTTTTCCCTACATAAATAAGTAATTATTTCATGACTGAAATAATTCCTTAACGCTTTATTCATCTATTTCTGTTGTACTCTATTATGTTGTGCATACTAACCTTACTAGTATTTGACCTATAATTTTGTTTGTACTATCCATATTGATCTATGCACTTAGGTACATCATCATGAAATTCTTTTATACCTTTCCTTAACTTTTTACATGTCAAATATCTATGTAGCCTTTGCAACATCAAAAATTATATTTGCACTACTAGATAAATTGGCTAACACAGACAATTTTTTGTCTTTGACCATAGAATCTTCTATAGTATAATTTTCCATCTCATCCAGAGATATATGTTGCCATAATTGATAACCCTAACTCATCCTACCTAGTCATATTTCCAACTATATCTCCCTTTGGAATTGACAAAAACATATGGGAAAATTGGCTAAGTCCCAAAATGTTGTACAAAAAGAACTTTTCAAACTGGCCTTCAAAAATTATAAAATTGTGTGGATCATTAAAATTATAACCATCTTTCTTATTTCTCCTAATACAATATAATACTAAGTATCATTTCTCCCGCTTTGTATATAACAGTTTCTATACATCTTGTTACTTTATACAATTTTCTTTCTTCTCCCTCTTTGACATCAATGACAAAGGTATCAAAACTTATTTACAAATCAAAAATGTGTTTCATTACCTCTTCTTAGGTTGACAAGTGAGAAATAAAGTCACCAAAACTAACTGTAAGACTCTTCATGTTCTCCCATGAGTCCTTGATTCCTTCTAAAGTGTTGATAAGAGCGCACAATGCATAAGATGCTATCTTCGCTACATTCAAATTTGAGTACACAAAATTGCCAAAAGATGTCTTGACTGACAAAAAATCCTCCAACTAATGCTCAATTTTGCTTAATTTCATAGATAGGAATTTTCTTAGAAGTGAGAACCTCTTTGTTATCCTTTTTTTCTTATCGTCTAGTAGACTTATCTCATCATAAGTCTTGCTAACTTGTGCTTCAATTGATTCAATTGACACAACAGGTTGACTTAACTAACTAACCAATGCTTCTATCTCTATGCAGTTTCCTTTAAGTTCACTATCAATGTCTTTTGTGAGGCTAAAAGACATCGCACACTTTTCATATAGAGATTTTCCTTCAAGCTTGCATTTCCTTAATGTCTAGATGCATGTATCAAGAGCCAATAAGTCATTTTTGATGTTTTGACAAACAATGTCAAGCATCTGTGCATCATGCTTGACTTGAGCATGTGTTTTTGAAACCTTTGACAAACTTGTAAATTCAGCATAAAACACTTGAATCACAACTTTGGTGCATGAATTCTAAAATATATTCTATCATCTCATCCTGAGATATATGTTTCCATAAATGACAACCCTAACTCATCCTACCTAGCCATATTTCCAACATGAATCATATTCATCATGATGAACATGGACTTCACCTCTTGAATATTATCTCTAATCTCATTTATTCTAATGATAAACCTATTTCTAAATGTGCTCAAGAATTAGATTATTGAATAGGAAGAAAATAGGACCTATCCTCAACCAAAATTCCTAAAATGAATGATCAAAATTGATTAACCACAAGGAAGTGATCAATGCACAAATGGATATTTCTATTTGAGAAGTATGTGCTTAAATCTTGAAATAGAAAAAAGGCAAATACTAACCTTGAAGTAGGATAAATCTAGAAAATGCTTATTTCTGATGTCTATGTATAGTTTCAAGGAATTATGCAACCTATTCTAGACTAGAAATGTCAAGATAGAGAAAACCCAAAAAACTTTTGTCCTTTTGAAGGGAGGTCAACCTTGACCCAGATAGAGGGGCACAATCTTACCCTAGGGCACAATTGTGCCCCAAAAAGTTGATCTTACCTTGCACTACTCTGACAAACAGGGTATCCAAATCTACACTTTAATTCATTGTTCCACATATGTACTGTAAGAAATTTGGTTTTTTTGTTTGGATGAGGGGTTTTCCTTGGTCAAACCCCAGTTTGGAATCAACCTTAATAATGGAATTGAAATAGATAATTCTAGCAAGTAGTAAAAGTAAATCTAACAACAAATTTATGATATTCAATAGATATGCAATTGTATTTAAAATGAAAAAAAGTATATTGATATGAAAGCTTGAACATAACATTAGCAAATTTAAATCAAAACCTCCATGATTGTATGCTTGCAATCCACCTTGATAGAAGAATGAATAGATCTCAAATATAAACAAAGGATCTTGAAGGAAGATCACACCACCATGATGGTTAATCCAATGTTTGAATGATGAATCTTGGATGCTTGAACCAAATCCTTTCAAAGGCTTGAATGCTTCAATCATTGATCTTCAATGGAAAACTTAAATGATAGAATGCTTGATAATATATCCTTATGAAAATTAGGTAATCGCTCATAGTAAGTAGATAGCCATTCATGTGTGATAGATCCTAGATGTCAAAATGAGGAAAGAAGGTTTCCTTATATAGAGATCTAGGGCACAAACTCCTAGAGAAGGCTAACATGCGAGCATTAAATCCCAATAACCTTAACCCCTAGAAATGGATCTAGATTAAATGAAATTTAAGAGTCTACCATTCTGAAACTTGAAATAGCTGACCCTGAAGAGGGAAAAAGAAACTTTCCAAAGCTTGATATCCTAGAACTCCTAGAAATTAAAAAATGGACTTGGGGTCAAAGATTAGGTTGACCCTGCCCTAGGTCAAGGTCAAGCTCATCCTTGACCTAGGTTAGGGTTGAGGTCAACCTTGACCCAAAAAGTTAAATTCCTCATATTCATAGAGAAATTTTTTTAAAATAGGCTAGAAATAAAGAGAGAGAAGCAAAATAGAGGTAGAACAACCAAATCCATGCAAAAACCTACTCAAGGTGCTTGACATAACCCCAAACCACTTACATGGCGGGCTAAACACTCTTAAATTTTAAGACAATACAATTGTATTCCATCTACTACACATGTTAAAACTTTTTTTTTTCTATTTCCACTTCCATTCCTATTGTTTATACTTATGCTTCCCTAATCCTATTCTTCCTTCTCTTCCTACAAGTATCTCATGTGTTTCACTTCCTTAATACATTACTTCTTATCACAATGTTCCCTTTTCATATTTCAATATTTCTTTAAAAAATTCTCCTAACTCTGTGCTTTATGTTTATTCAAATACTCTCCCTACTTCAAACAATCTTTCTAACATTTCCAATATTTCTTCTCTTATTATTTCTTCTATTGATTCTACCATTAATAACATAACTCAATTTTTGTGTTTTTTGCAACTTACTTTTAAACTCAATCCAAATTCAATATTCCTACATTTGATATTGTTAGTCCTTTATCCATGGATAGTAGCTAAGTTATAATCCCACCAAATGTTGGTATTCCTCATATTGATACTTATAATGGCAGGGGTGATCATGTTACTTATGTTATGACTTTCCAAACCTTGTGTAGTGATTTTTCTCATGACTATAGTTCCATGACTAAGTTATTAACCTTTCAAGATAAAGTCTTATAATAGTATTTATGTTTTCCTCCTTGTTCCATTTTGCATGAGGTCAACGACATGAATCCATAGTATAATTCCTCTCTTGAAAAGAAAATCTTTTTAAGGATCCACTCCAAGGTTCAGTATTTGTCTTGCGATGTACCAAAATTGGCTAAGTAGAAGATAAATGTGAGTGTTCACAAGGAGGCCTTTTCTAGTTCTAAAAACTCTTTTATCTTGGAATTGAGCTAAAATTTGTTCGTTGTCTCAAAATATCACACCAAAAGAACAATGTTTTTGTATTTTTCTATTTTTCAATGTATGCAAATTTAACAATGCAACTAGTATGAGGTCCTACTCTAACAAGGGGTTAGCAAAGAAAATAATGACACTAAAAGCAAATAACATGAAATCAAATGACTTTGAAATTGAAATTCCTAAATGGACATAAGCTATAGGACACAACACACTGCGAGTTAAACCTTCAAAAAGATCAGTAGGAAACTAATGAAAATAGGAGCAGGGCTTCCTGCAATCCACTGATGCAATCATCGGTGAGAATCTTTAACAAATTGAATGATGTTTTACTCTTCATCAAATTGAAAGGCCATGGAAAGTGCACTCATGTGAGATAAAAAGCTATGTAGACATAATCGGGTGATCTCTTCTCAAGCTCGTTACGTCAGTAGAATTCATATATCTGTAGCAAACACCAGAACTAAAAGATTACACAACCAAAAAAAATGCAATAAACCTTTGGCTCAATCATAATCTCATGAATAAAATCCACAGAACAATGACACATTTAGGTAAGAATAACTACACTCTGAATGCTAGCACCAAAAGTATAATTTTATTGCATAATAATGGCGGCCTTTCTTACATTTTACAATGGAGAATTTATAAGAAATCATCTCCTCAATTTTTGTTGAGAGTGAGAGATATCTTGATGCAATAAAATGCTTTTAAAACATTTAAACAAATTAAATATATACAAACTGATAATCTAACTAGTGCTTAGAGGGACTCCATCCATATTTTACTCATTATTCGGATGCATGAGCCCTTTGCATGTCAAAAATAATGAAAGCATGAGAGAGAAAGTAGGAGGAAGCCATCAGTTGAAGTGGAAGTGCATGGAGCTGTCAAAAATGGAAATTGGCCCTTCACTAGGCATGTGTCAGAGTTAACTTGCCATTAGAATGTGCTCTCGATGCATGGAAAGTGTTATTTTTGGAACTGGAAGTTAACTGTAAGTGCACCTTTAAATTACAAAGCTACGGAGCTCAAAAATGTGGATTTGTAGACCTTCATACCTATAGAGCTCAAAAATGTAGAGTTGTGGACCTGCATACCTGGGGAGCTGCGCACCTCGATAGCTCAAATCACCAAAAAATCAAAGTTGTTAATTTTGAAAATAGTTTTTGGGTTTTGCTCAAATAGGGTTTTAGATCACTTTTTGTATATATTCTTTGCCCATTTTTGATGATTTATACCCTCTTTATAGCCAATCACTTTCATAAACTTGAACTCCTGCTTCTTCAATCTAAAATCATAAGGCACTTGTGTTGAATCTTGTCATTAATAGCTGCAAGATGAGGAACCTATTCTGCTTCATGTGTCCAACCTCTATATCTTCAACCCTGTCTTCTCTACAACTACCCTATCCTTCTCGACAAGAAATTAAGTGATCCAAATGATCAAATGTTTGAAAAAATTTCATATTTTTTCACAAATTTTTCTAGGCATTTTTAAATGCCTTTTTCGGAGGTCTTCAGCTCAAAATTTCAAGTTGAAACTTTCATTGGTACCTAAAATTGGGTAGTTGAAGCTTCACTATTTTAGGGATTGAAATTAGATCTTTAATTCTTCTTTCCAACAGTGTAAGCGGTTCTGAATTTTGAGGCCCGAGTCAAAATTTATGACCCCAACAAATTAAGGATACCTTTTTTTACCTACACAAAGAAGCAAATATTAGTTCGTAGAGATGATAACGCTTAATTAAGACAAATTTTAGTGTGCTATGCATGTCCTTTATTTTATTTTATTCTTTTTTTTTTATTGGTTTTTTGAAAAATGTGTAGGTGTGTGGTGCAAAAGTGTGCATGGAGGAGAGCATGGAACTCATGGCAAAGGTGTGCAGTTTGTTATTATGGGTGCATGCACTAGCAGGGTGTGCATGGCACACCTTCATGAGGGGCGTGAGTAACACTGCCATGAAGGGCACACGCTCTGCACCTCCATGGGGGGTGCACACACTGTGCACCTCCATGGGGGCATGCATGTGCAGCCATGGAGGGCGTGCACCATGCACCTCCATAGAGGGCACGCACATGGCGCCACCATGGAGGGAATGTGCGGCACCTCCATGGATGTGTGCACAATTTTTTTTATTTTTTTTGGTGTTTTTTTGACTATTTGATTCTAAAATTCTAACTTCTAACCAAATTTTCTTCTCCTGACTCTCGAACTACGAGTCTAGGAGTCAAAAAAAGGTAGGGGGTCCCCATTCCTTGATGAGGAATGGGGCATGTGTTGTGGACACCACAAAAAATAGCCCCCAAAAAAGGAATAAATGACCAAGGCATTTCTTCATCAACAAACATTCTGCCAACATGTGTTGAACACCAACCAAACTCTAAATATCTCAAACTTATTTTGATTGACTTAGTAGTCAAAACTTTCAGGACTCAAAATCTTCAAGTTCAGTATGTGCATTATGTATTTATTCATTTTGATGCTTTAGGATGTAGTTTACCAAAGTTTTTTGATAACTTGAAAATTATCTTCTACTCCCCCTAGCTCATTCATTCAAAATCTCCATGAAGACTTTTGTTAATCAATTGGTTGACTAGATGAGAGAATCAATCGAGGGCTCTTGGTGGGATCTCACACTCTTTTATTTAAGAATGCTAGTTTTGATGAAGCAATACTTTGAATATAAGATATTATGTTTTGAGAACGTATCTTTTTCCATTTCAAATCTTTGGAATCCTTTAGTCTTAACATCATATTCCTCCCTTCTTCTTCTTTTTAAATCTTTTGTATCCTGACTACGCTTAGACTGTGTAGTTAGGACATTGTGTCATTTCTTAGATTCGATCTCTTGTGAACATCCCTTGCGTTGCTCTTTTAGAAACTCTCACACCAATCAATGATCTTAGCAATCTTTCGAGGAGACCCTTCTTGTTTGAACTAGATGAAGTTTGGATCATCTCTCGTCATCTTTGACTTGAATTCAACAACGCCAAAAAATGATCAAATCTTAAAATTTTCAAAGTGTTGAGAACTTGTTAGTCTAGAGTCCTAATTTTTTGACTGAAAATCCCTTATTTCCACAAGAAACGTTTATTGCTCGATTGGTATAAGAACAGAATCATCCAAATGTTTTGACAAATAAATACCTCTTCTTAAAATCAAGACCAAAGAGTGGTTAGTAAAACCTTAAGAAAAATCCCAAGTACACCTTACCCCCTAGGACTAACACAACTTTGAAAATGAAACACACAACTAAAAGGAAACACACGACTGAAAGAAAACACACAACTTGAAAGCAAACACACTTGCAAAAATGAAAATCTAATCTAGATGTAGAAATAAAATCTAACTATTTTTTTTTTTTGTTCTTTTAGGCTTCGAAATAATGTTTCAGAAATTTCCCATTTACGGGCAAAGGTAGAAATTCCCCTTGTAAGGAACTTAGCCTAAAAGTGTTTTTGTTGAGAATTTTCACAATTTTTTATGGGCCTATCCACAAGCGTTGAAACTTGGTATGGTTTCCTGACTTTTCTTTTGCCTTATCTCATAGTAGAACAAGGGCAAAAATCCTAAAGGATTTTATCTTGGCCCTCTTGTCGAAACATCTCTTAACAACAGCTTGATGTTTAGCCATGTACTCTAATGCAGCTATTCATTTCCCATCCATTTCCAAAAGATTTATCAATCAGATTTGTACTCTTTCAATTTCATCAGCATACCCACTCATGAATTTTAAGACAGGAATCTTAAGATTGAGTGGGAATACTGGTTCTTGCCCATAAACAAGTAGATATGGAGAAGTCCCCAAGGCATTTTTAACTCTGACCTGATCTATCCACAAGGCATATTTCAATTATGTATGCCAATCCCTAGGATTCTCATTCAACAATCATTTTATCATAGTGATTAAGTTCTTATTTGTAGACTTCGCTACCCCATTTCCTTATGGGTAGTAATTTGAGGAGAATTTGATAATGGATTTTTTTTCAAATGCCCATTGTGTCAAGAATGTAGATGCAAATGCAAATCCATTGTCACATACAAGAGCGAATGGGATTCCAAATCTAGTAACAATATGTTCTTTCAAAAAGTCAGTCACCACCTTAGTAGTGCAATTTCTGAAAGTCTATGCCTCTGTCCATCGTGTGCAATAATCTGTAGCTATAAGAATGAATGCATGTCTAGTTGATGATGGTGGGTTTACTAGACCAATGAAATCCAATCCCCACTTTGTAAAAGGGCGCACCTCATATACTGGTTGTAGTGGCATTTCTGGGTGCCTCTCTTTGTTAGCACTGGTTTGGCATATATGACAAGAACGCACATGTTCAAAAGTATCCTTGAATATCAAGGGCCAAAAATAACCTGATCTTAAAATCATGTCAGCTATTGCTTCTACTGAACCATGTCCCATACCATACTTGTCATAAAAATGTTCCAAGACATCCTTAGCTTCTTCATGTCCTAAGCATTTCAAATAAATCCCTTCGTAGTTCCTTTTATATAGCTTGTTATCAAGTAACTTATAAGACTCACATTTCATCTTAAGTCCCCTATGTTGTGAACTATTCATCCATTTGGGGCATTGATCTTGTAAGAGATAATAGACAATATCTTGGTACCACACATCTATCACCACACCTTGATTGATATCAACTTGTGATATAACAATCTTCTTTTGGTCATCTTCATCTATTTCATCATCAAATTTGAATTCCTTTTGATTTCCATCTTGGTTATTAGCTATCATTTTTTATAACCCTTGGCCTCTAACTAATCTCATAGATTTAATTTTTTGATCAAATTCCTGAAGTATTTCCATCCACTTTCCTCTTCTTTCACCAAGTTCATTCTACATCAAAAATGTATTCACTGCTGGGTTAGGTACAATTGCATACACCTTACTTCTGAGTATGTAGTGACAAAATTTCTTTACTGCCTTGATTAACAAAAAGGACTATTTATCAAGATTTGAATATTTTAACTCATCATTCTTTAGAGGAGAACTCTTAAAAGCAATTGGTCACTCATCTTCCTTTTCTCTTTTTTGTGTCAAGATCCCTGTGCGAGAATGTTTAGAAGAAAAGGAATAGATCTTGAATGGTAACTCGTAATCTAGACTTACCAAAATTGGGGCTATAGAAATGGTAATCTTAATATCTTGGAATGATTTCTTTATCTTTGGTACCCATTCTATTTTAGCCCCCTTTTGAGTAAATCATTGAGGGGATGGACTATCTCTGTGAAACCACTTATGAATTTGCATACAAAGTTTATCTTTCCAAAGAAAGATTTCAATTCCTTTCGACTGTGTGGAGGTGTTAACTTCAAAATAGACTCAACTCTATCTAAATCAATGGAAATTCTAACTTCAAAAATGACATGTCCCAAGAGCTTTCCTTTAGTAACATCGAATGACCATTTCTTGGGATTGAGTGATATGCCATACCTATGACATCTATTGAATACCTGCCTTTGATCAGCAATATGAGTACTTCGGTCTTTTGAAAATACAATCAAGTCATCCATGTAGATGACTATACACCTATTTATCAATCCTTTGAAAGCTTCATCCATTGCTCATTGAAATGTAGCTCCCGCATCGATCAACCCAAAAGGAATCCTTCTATAAGAAAATGTTCCCCACTTGGTTGTGAAAGAAGTCTTTAGCATATCTTCTTTGTCAACCATCACCTGGTTATATCTTGAGTAACCATCCAAGAATGAAATCATCTTTGAACCATTAATGATTTGCAATACCTCATCTAGTGAGGGTAGAGGGTAGTTGTCCTTCTGAGAAGCTAAATTCAAGTTACGAAAGTCAAAACAAAGATGAATCTCTTCAGTCTTCTTCCACATAGGAACCAAATTTGCCACCCATGTGGAATGATGGATAGGAAATATGATCTTAGCATCTAGAAGTTTCTTAACTTCTTTCATTATCAGTGGTTCGATAATTGGATTTACTAGTCATTGTCTTTGTCAGAAAGGTTTAGTGTATGGTTTCAATGGGATGTCATGTGTGATAATCTCAAGATCATAAGTCTTTAACTCTTAATAGATCCAAGCAATAACATTTTAATACTCAGTGAGAAATTTGAGAATGTCATCCCTTTCTTGTTGATTCCATGCTTTTCCTATTTGCACCATTTTTTGTTCTTCATCAGTACCCAAATTGTAAGAGTCACATTCTTTGATTCCTTTCTCTTGAGTTTCCCTTCTATTGAGTGTTGATTTTTCATGATCAAAGATGTGTTCAAGTTCAACCATTACTTTTGGAATGGTGTTGGTTTTCAAATTAAGGATTCCATCATCATCCTCAAGCTCATCATCTTCAGGCTTGTCCTCAAGTGTATCATCAATCTCTTGTCCTTGAAAATGGCGACTACACATAATAAACTTGAGTATATTTTGATCATCTTGAAAGACTTGAAAGTTAGTGATATTGTTGGGAATGGAAGGAATGGAATCTAATTTGACTAAGAATCTTTTTAGCTTTGTCTTTTCAACTGGTTGCAAAGTACTAGCTGAAATAGAAAGGGCATCTGCTACCACATTCTTCCTTCTTGGAATGGATTTGATGTTTAGAGCTTCAAAGTTATCCATTATATCCCATACCCTTTTCCTATAAGCAATTAGTCTTTTATCGTTGCATGAGTATATGGATTTTACTTGTCATATAACCAGTTGAGAATCCCCTTCAATTATAAGAGCGGTGACTCCTTTTTCCAATGCAAAGAGAAGTCCTCAAATCAAAGCTTTGTATTCTACACCATTGTTAGTACATCTAAACTGCAATAGATATGCAGCATAGAAAGACCTACCTTTTGGGTTAATTAGTTCAATACCTACATCGGCTCCTAATTTGCATCTGGAACCATCAAAGAGGAGTATCCAAACTGCATTTTCCTTGGGTTTTTTGACTTTTTTCTTATTCGTCCTTAACTTTTCTTTTACTTGAGCCTTGAATGACTGTTTCTTGGGAACCCATTATAACTTTTCTCATGTAGGGCTTGATGAATCTCCTTCATATCCTATGGATAGAGGAAAATTTTTTTTTTCTTGCTTCTCATGAATTTCCCCTATTAGCTCACTGATTTGTTCAACTTTAGGTTCAGGATGAATGACTACTGAACTCCATCCTTTACCTTTGACATATCGTCTTCTTCTTTGAACTTTAATCATCCTTGGAGGAGGAGAAGATAAGCCTCCACCATCTGAAGAGGTATCACTGTATGATACATTTAAATCTTCACTTTCTTCTTCAATTTTTTCAATAAGGTTGGATGAATTCACTGAATCTTGACTTTCAGTAATTTCATCTTTTGAGGTCTTTGTACTCTTGTTTTTCATTATTTTTGTCAACACCTTTGCTACTGCTTCTTGGCATATTGAACATTCAAACTCTGAATGACTAACTTTGTGCAACCAGAAAAATCCTAGAAGGAGGAGGATATTAGGGTCAGCTTCCTCTCCTAAACAATGTAGATTAGTCACCATACTCCCTATGAATTGTGTCATAGTCTCACTTTTAGGTACCAACACCTTAGGTTCTTCATTTTGATCTTGAGATGTATTGTTTGGAACCATATTCAATTCCATCACTTTGTATGAACCCAAATCCAATTGTAAGAATACTATCTCATTTGGGGCATTATAATCTGTGATCATTGTTTTCAGTTTGGGCTCAGCATCTATCTTGATTTGATTGTTCAATCCTTTCCATGGCAACCATAATTGAGTGAAGTCTATAGAGAACATCCTCTGAGACATTTTTTCCATTCTCTTCTTAGGAGTAATCCATATGTCTTTGAGATATCAACCACATGTATGTCAATAATATCTTGGATCTAAGGATCAACTATTAATTGTAGTTGCATATCTTTCAATACTCCAATGACTTTTACCTCTGTTTTATCCAACTATATTACCACTCAGTTAGAGGGTTGAGGATTAACTCCTAGCTTTTGAGCTATTGATAATGGCATCACATTACATGAAGCTCCTAAATCAATAAGAAAATTGTGAATATTCTTCCCATATATCCATATGCTTAGCAAAACTAGGGGTAACTCCACTTTTTCCTTGAACATAGTGGGCATTGCTTCTGCAGCATTTACTTGTTGTGGCACCATCTTTTGAGTGACAACATTCATATTATGAGAAACCTTTGTATTATCCAATGTCTTCATGAGTGCTTTTTCTTTCTTGTGGACAATTTTGCAACATGTTGAACATGGACATATTGGCTTTCATTTTCTTTAGATCTTCTACTACATTATACTTTTCTGTAGACCAAGCAGGGTTCTTTAGTATTGTTGGTATGTTCACTTGATTCTGATACTATTGTCCTCCTTGGGCTGGCCTTACCGGTGGTGGATTTTTGTTTGCTCTAGGATTAGGTGGAGTTGGCTGCAAACTAGGATGAATTCCATCGATCAAGGGATTCTTTTTATTTTTGAGATTATATGTATTTCGATTGTCATTTTGAAAGGCAAACATCTCATCATGTTGAAGATCGGGTTCTTGAATAAATGGGAATGAGAATTCTTCACTTGCTTGTTGTTCCACTTGTACATTCTATGTAGAATTGTAAGATTCTAATAGCATTGCATTGAATTGAACAGGAGGAGGATTACCATTTACTTGTGGGTTTTGATTCACCTCCTGATTACCATTATAATATGGACCATCACTGCTAGGCATATTTTGGCCATCATCATACTGATTGATATCAACATACTGAATGTTGTTGTTGTTGTTATCAATAGGAATGCTTCCATTATTTGGTCAAGTATTCCATTGTCGGTTTTGTCTTTGGAAGCCATTATTGTGATCAGGAGGATTGAAGTTGTTTCCTCTACCATTGTTGTTACTGTTATTGTTAAAGTTCTTGTTATAATTCTAACCAAAATTGTTGTTGTAGGGGCCAACATTATTTCTTTGGAAGTTGTTATTTTGTCCTTGTTACAATCTAAGATGTGTCAACTCATTGTTCATTTGTGACATGGTCTTCTTCATTTGACCAACTTCTGAAAGGAGATTGTTATCTGCTTCCACAGGAACCATTTCTTTCTGTTCAAAGAGAGCTATTTTTGGGGGTTCATACCTTGGATATGTTATCGCTCAAGTTTGTGGAGTGGGTGCTTGCTGCAATGGAACTAGGTTCATAGGTATGAACTGACTAGGCACGGTGGGTGCTCCCACAGGGTACGTTGGCATTGTAGGGACTGTTTGTGCTAGAAGCATCATTCCTCCCCTATTAGGATTAGCTTGCTTTGTGAACGTGATCACTTCTGCAAAGACTTTGTCCAATGTATCAATATTTGTTGTAGGAAGTCTTCTCAAAAAGATCCCAGTAAGAGGGTCCATAGCATTCAAATAAATTTGGATGGTGGCTTCAATTAGTATTGTGTATGGTGTTTCCAACTTGTAGTAGGCCATATGAAAGTGATGGTTGAAGCATGAAACTATCTTAGTTGGGTCCCTTTTCATTGATATGAATTGTTGATGTATCACTGTTGGATTGATGAATGTTTTGAATTGTTCCAAGAACAATTTTTTGAAAGTGTCCCAATCTCCAACACATCCTAGTGGTAGGCTCATGTACCAATTGAAGGCAATTTCCCCCAAAGAGTAGGGAAATAAATGAAGAACCACATCCTCATTAGCAATTTTCTTTCAGTTGCAAATTTCCTTAAAAACCTTGACATGATCTTCAGTGGTTCTTGTTTCTCCGTAAATGAATCTTGGACAAAATTTCTTGAGATTCTTAGGGAGGTCATGGAGTGCACCTCTCAAGTTAATGGGTGAATCAACTACATTTGCAAAAAAGGCCATTGAAGGATTTTGTGGACTTAAAGGTGGCTGGGATGGTGATGGGACTGTTGGAATATGTGGAGGTCCACCCGGTGGTTGAATGGGTGGTGGAGTAGAAGAAGATGATGAAATGTCAAATGGAAGTGATTGAACTCTAGGTATTCCTCTATCACTATGTGGCTTATGAAAATGAGTAAGCTCTAGAAATTCTTGGGCACTTGGTGAAGATCTTAACACTCGCTAGAATGGGGATCTTGGATCAATATCCTCCAGCTTGTATCAATTATAGAAAAAGCACACCTCTGTAGAAGTACACTTCCTCACTTCTTCTTGGATTTTGTACACCACAGAGTTTTGAAAACCTACGGATCTATGGACCTATGGACCTGTGTACCTATAGACCTATGGACCTACATACCTATGGCCCTATGTACCTACGAATCTAAATTTCTAAAAAATTTAGAAGTGATTTCTAAACTTTTACAGAGTGCAAATTATTGCAAGGGTGCAATAATTTTGAAACTTTATCAAATCTTCCTTGTTTCCAATAGTAGGTTCTTTGTTTTCAGGCCCTCCTTCTAGCACCACTTCTATTGGGCATTAATTTTGCATGAGGTCAATGGCAGGAATCCATAGTGTAATTCCTCTCTTGAAAAGCAAATCTTTTTAAGGATCCACTCCAAGGTTCAGTATTTGTCTTGTGATGTACCAAAATCTGCTCAGTAGAAGATAAATGTGAGTGTTCACAAGGAGGCCTTTGCTAGTTCTAAAAACTCGTTTATCTTGGAATTGAAGTAAAATCTATTCACTGTCTCAAAATATCACACCAAAAGAACAATTTTTTTGTATTGTTTTGTTTTTCAATGTATGCAATTTTAACAATACAGCTAGTATGAGGTACTACTCTAACAAGGGGTTAACAAAGCAAATAATGAAACTAAAAGAAAATAACATGAAATCAAATGACTTTGAAATTGAAATTCCTAAATGGACATAAGCTATAGGACACAACACGAAGCAAGTTAAACCTTCAAAAATATTTGTAGGAAACCAATGAAAACAAGAGCAGCGCTTCCTAGAATCCACTGATGCAATCATCGGTGAGAATCTTTAACAAATCAAATGATGTTTCACTCTTCATCAAATCACAAGGCCATGAAAAGTGTGCTCATGTGAGACAAAAAGCTATGTAGACACAATTGGGTGATCTCTTCTCAAGCTCGTTACGTCAGTGGAATTCATATATCTATAGCAAACACCAGAACTAAAAGATCGCACAACCAGAAACAATGCAATAAAACTTTGGCTCAATCACCATCTCATGAATAAAATCCACAAAACACTGACACATTCAGGCAAGAATAACTACACTCTGAATGCTAGCACCAAAAGCACAATTTTATTGCATAATAATGGCGACCTTTCTTACATTTTATAATGGGGTATTTATAAGAAATTGTCTCCTCAATTTGTGTTGAGAGTGAGAGATATCTTGATGCAATAAAATTCTTTTAAAACATTTAAACAAACTAAATATATACAAACTGACAATGTAATCCGTGCTTAGAGGGACTCCATCCATATTTTACTCATTATTCTGATGCATGAGCCCTTTACATCTCAAAAACAATGAAAGCATGAGAGAGAAAGCAGGAGGAAGCCATCAGTCAAAGTGGAAGTGCATAGAGGCATCAAAAATGGAAATTGGCCCTTCACTAGGCATGTGTTGGAGTTAACTTGCCATCAGAATGCACTCTCAATGCATGGAAAGTACTATTTTTAGAACTGGTAGTCAACTGTCAGCGCACCTTTGAATTGTGGAGCTGCAGAGCTCAAAAATGTAGAGCTACGAACCTACGTAGCTGTGAAGCTCAAAAATGTGGAGCTACAAACCTGTGTACCTACGGAGCTAAAAAATGTGGAGCTGCGGACCTGCATACCTGCAGAGCTACGAACCTATGTACCTACGGAGCTGCGCACCTCGATAGCTCAAATCACCAAAAAATCAAAGTTGTTAATTTTGAAAATAGTTTTTGGGTTTTGCTCAAATAGGGTTTTAGATCACTTTTTGTATATATTCTTTGCTCATTTTTTATGATTTACACCCTTTTTTATAGCCAATCATTTTCATAAACTTAAACTCCTACTTCTTCGATCTAAAATCCTAAGGAACCTATGTTGAATCTTGTCATTAATAGCTACATAAGATGAGGAACCTATTCTGCTTCATGTGTCCAACCTCTATATCTTCGACCTCTGTCTTCTCTACAACTATGCTATCCTTCTCGGCGAGAAACCAAGTGATCCAGATGATCAAATGTTTGAAATTTTTTCATATTTTTTCGCAAATTTTTTTAGGCATTTTTTAATGGCTTTTTCAAAGGTCTTTTGGTCAAAATTTCAAGTTGAAACTTTCATCAGTCCCTAAAATTGGGTAGTCGAAGGCTCGCTATTTTAGGGATTGAAATTAGATCTTCAATTCTTCTTTCCAATAGTGTAAGCAGTTCTGAATTTCGATGCCCAAGTCAAAAGTTATGACCCTGGCAAGTTAAGGATACCTTTTTTTACCTACACAAAGAAGAAAATATTATTCCGTAGAGATGATAATGCTTAATTAAGACAAATTTTAGTGTGCTATGCACATACTTTTATTTAATTTTATTCTATTTTTATTTTTATTTGTTTTTTGAAAAATGTGTAGGTGTGTGGCACAAAAGTGCACATGGAGGAGAGTGCGAGGCTCATGGCAAAGGCGCGTGGTTTGTTATTATGGGCATGTGCACTAGCAGGGTGCACGCAGCGTGCCTTCATGAGGGGTGCACACAACACTGTCATGAAGGGTGCATGCGCGACACCTCCATGGGGGGCCGCACGCATGCTCCACCATGTAGGGCATGCACTGCATGCCTCCATGGGGGCACGTGCGCCACCATGGAGGGCACGTGCAACACCTCCATGGATGCACACGCAATTTTTTTTATTTTTATTTTTTGTGTTTTTTTGACTTTTTGATTCTAAAATTCTAACTTCTAACCAAATTTTCTTCTCCTGACTCCTGAACTACGAGTCCAAGAGTCAAAAAAAGGTAAGGGGTCCCCATGTGTTGTGGACACCAAAATAGTTCCACTGATTCATTACACAAAATTGCTAATCCTTTTATCAATATTTCCAAAATATTATGGGCCTCAAATTTTCTTTGAGTGATTTGATGCATTGTAGACAAGGTGTTAAAGAATAAGTCAGTAACTTTATTGGTAGATTTGAGAATTTTCATGCTCAAACTTCTTATAATGTTTTTATTGTTGATATTAGATGAATTTTTTTTACTAATTTACAAAAATACATTAGAAATAAGATTCTCCTTACATTTTTTTCATTTTCACAATTGTGTGCAATACTTCATCATAAATTGCTACAATTGAGTTAATTTGGAAGAAACACTCCAATGGCTCTTTCTCTCATTGATAAGAATGATATTGCATCTAGATGCAAAAAATAATCATAAACCTAAGAGCTATATCAAAATTAATAAATCATCCAACAACATTAATGAACAAGTGGAAATAACATCCAAAGGCTCCTTTGTCCTCTTTATTTAGATCTTCTTGTATAGTGACCAATTCTAAGGTAACTAGATCTAAGAAGATTAGTGCAAAAAAAGTGATGAAGGAGAACTAATACAAGTAAAGATCTAATGGTTATATAATTAGAGAAAGAATGCAAAAGTCCATAAAACTCTAGTGTAGAAAGATCTATGAAAAGATAATAGTTTTGTAAAGTCAATAGGCTAAAATAGAGACAGAAATCAGGATTCTCACCTTGAAAATGAAGAGGAATATTAGATATAATTTTTTCATGTTTTTGCAATGCAAATAAGTGAATAGTTCAAGATCTAAACCTAAAAC
The DNA here is from genome assembly GCA_028749045.1 of Cupressus sempervirens. Taxonomy (NCBI): domain Eukaryota; kingdom Viridiplantae; phylum Streptophyta; class Pinopsida; order Cupressales; family Cupressaceae; genus Cupressus; species Cupressus sempervirens. Next base: position 110,078,703 of record CM053790.1, on the reverse strand, counting down.
TGTGAGATCTTTGAAACTCGCAAATCATTTAGCTATTTGGAAGAGTCAAATTTTGTCAACAAGGATGACTATGGAAAGAGGGATGAAATGTGTCCCTACTTAGCAGTCTCTAAATGCAAAATAATTTCTTAATTTTTAAAGTTTGATGCAAATGTTGTCCAAATCCATAACCTATTTTCCTTTTTGATATTTGCAACCTACAATAAAAAATAATTTTATTTTGTTGATAGGGGTTTTCCTTTGTCAAACACCAATTTAGGAATTAACCTTGAAATTAAAATAATTGAAATGCTAGAAATATAAAGTAAATGCATGAATTCAACTTATAATAGTAGGATCTCTCAAATCAAATGTATTGATCTTAATTTACCAATTAATTTGGATCAAGAGGATGAGAATTTAGAAGAAGCGTGAATCTAGAAACCCTCTCTTGATGGAAAGCTCCACTATCATTAATGAAGGAAGCTAGGTCTTGAAAGGTTGAATTCCCCAAATGAACTCATTGAAGATCCTCAAAATCACTTTGGATGTAAGAGATCTCCTCTCTAATGACTTGCAAAAGGACCTCCTAGGATACACTTGAAAATGGTTACTTGAACACTTGAATACTTGAAGACTTAAAGGCTAGAGTACTTGAGCATAAATGCTTGATAAATACTTGATTGCTTGTGCATATGAATGATGCATGAAAATAAAAATAAAAATAGGGGGACTTATAAAGGGCTTAGATTAAAATTTCTCTCACATGTTCAATAAACCTCTAAATCAACTCCCCAAATCAATCTTCAATATGGCCAAAGAGGAGGACCAAAAACGGGTTCCAATAAGGTATGCACTACATCATTGAATCAGGTAGAAAGGATGTACTAAATCCTAGATTAGAAGGGACACATTGTGTCCCTAATAAATAGGTCCCATAATCTCCAAGAATCCCCTAGGGTCCTATAACAAGTCTTGGCTTTTTGAAATTAGGTGTAGTTTTTGAGAAAAGTCAATTTTGGTATTGAAAACAAATTTTAAGTGATTAAAGGAAGGCAAGAGAGGACCCAAGTGGATAGATCCTACCTTGATATTTGTGCCATAAAAAAGGAATACCAAGGAGGATCTATTAGGTTGTACCTCATTCCCCCTCGTAGAAATAAGAATATGTGAGAGGAAAGGGGAGAAGTGAAAATTAAATGTATGTCTAACATTAAATGTCACTAAATATGTTCTAAATCATCATTGAATTGAAGATCTTCCAATTTAAGATGATACATTTAGCCCCCACTTTAGTGAGAGTATGGACTCAATTTAAATTCTTGGTAAGTAGACCTTGGGACATGAGATGATCTTATCACAATCAAGGAGACAAAGAATTCATCAAGCCTTCAAGGGATCAAGTCTTTGCTAACTCCAAGATTATAATAAAAGAGAAATCACTAATTGGGAGAAGAAAATGAGGGGTGTGATTAATTCCTCAATTAGAAATGTACATCTCATTATGAATCCAGTAAAAATAAAAAATAAAAAATGTGTTACCTATGTATGGGATTTAGCATGTTGAATGTGGATGTGTTACCCATATATGAGATTTAGAAAATTTGTATGTGCAACCCACATGTGAGATTTAGCATGTATCTATGTGCAAAATAAAGAGAGGCCTAGGGTCAGTGCAAGAAGTTGGGTCTCACTTTTGGCCAAAAAGTGAAAGTGTTTTTCTTGTTTTTGAAATTTTTTGTCAATTGATGTCAAAATTTGAGGTATTTAGAGATTGAATATTAAAAAACTCCAGAAATAAAAATTTTAGTGTTTGGAATCTAGTTTTTGAATATGTAATTTATTTTTGCACCCATATGATAGATTTTTTTTTTGGTATGGATCTTTAAAAATCACTTTTTCGAAATGCCTGTTTCAAGACCATACCATGCTCATGTACAGACACCATAATTTGACACAAATAAATGAATTTTTGCAAATCCTTTTAGAGGGAGTTACCTAATACACCTAAGATTGATGAGAATATTTTTTCTTAATTTTTTATTGAATAATTTTTTTATTATTAATTATTAATTGGCTATAAAGGTAAATTTTAAAACCTCTTGTGTACGGACCACATAATTTGATCAAAATCTCACTTTTTTCAATTTTTTTTTTTAACATCAAAAGAATTGTATGTAGATTGATGACATATAAATTAATTTAAGAAAAATTATAAAATAGAAAAGTTATTAAAGTTTTAATGAATGTCACTTTTTAACGTTTAGGAGATAGTTTTGATTAATAAATAATGGAAAAATAGAAAATAAACTAATAACACTATAAAATTTACATTTTTGAAATTAGAACAGTAAGACCTATAATGGGTTTTTGTCTCATCAAAAAATTTAATAGGAATGACTATAAAAAAATTACAACAATACCAGAAATTGTCGATTAAATGCCTTAGAAAAAAAAAGGATCACAAAGGCATGGCTTGGTGGGACCAAGCCTATGCCATGCCTTTCCCCAAGGAAAAACCCCATGCAAAAGTTGGGAGCCATACCAAATTCTTGCTCACGTCTCACAAATCGGGCACCTGATTTGTAATTCAAAAATTAGGTGCCCAATTGCTTTGAACCGTTGTACCCAATTTCTTAAAAATTGGGCACCCGATTCTTTTAAAAATTGGGTACCTGATTTATAAATCGGTACCCAATTTTTAAAGAATCGGGTGCCTAATTTTTAAGAAATTGGGTACCCGTTGGGCCCCAAAAGCTACCCCACCGACCTAATTTCAATGATTGAACAATAGTTTTGACCTACAACACCAGATTTCGTCACGCTTATTCTATTTTCTTGTCCTCCTATACAATTTGCAGGCTATTGATTCAAATTTAAAATTGGTGCAAACATGGGATCAAAACAATGAAGAAAGAAGAAAGCAAGAGTTCTGACAGATGAGGAGATTGCAGCAAATAAAGAGAATGAAGCACAACGTCAACGAGAGAGAAGACATAGAATTAGAGACTTGAAGAATGTTTCAAAGGAGAAAGACATTGAGGATACCATGATGGATGCAGAGGTCAAAGAAAAGAACTCAATACAAGAAAATTTAGGTGCACATTCTAATCATGCGTTCAATATAGGTGTGTCTCCAAACCCACGAATTTTCTCTTGTGATGAAATTGGTGATTTTTTAGAAGAGGTTATGATTTAAACAATTTAGATTTTCTTCATGAGAAGCAATTGTCAAACGATCGTGCATAAAACACTCCAATTGAAATGCTTGCCCCGAAAGAAATACCAAGAAAATTTGAAAATGATATTCAAATCCCAAATAACAGTGAAAATAGTAAAGTGTCTGAAAATAAAAAGTGCATAAATGTAGACATAGAAACACCAACTATTGAACAAACATGTCAGGATGATAGTAAAGTATCTGAACATAATTTTCATATTCCTAATGATGTGTTAGATAATCTTGAGGGATTGGTTTCATGGAGACAAATTAGGACACATGCTAATAGATTGTATAGGCATTTTTTTTATAATAAGAAACTTGGGTTTCAATGTCAGCTAATGTTGCAACTAATTAAAATGTCTAAAATGCGAAAAGTAATGAGAAGGTTGGGAATGTATGCAAAACCCAAGAATAAAAATGAGTCTTTAAAACAAGTTGTATCCACTATTTCTAGTGCTTTTAATGTTATTGAAAAGAGAAGTCGGTCTAAAGATAAGAATGCAGCACGACGAGCAATAACAACAGTTTTAGTTAACAAATCAACATCTGACAAAAGATTGATTACCAACATAAGTGGATATCTTAATGTGAATCATAAGACTTTAGAAAGAGCTGTAAAGAGAAGGGTTAACTTTGAATGTGATCCAACAAATATTTTATGGACTTCTAGTGGTAGACTCCCGAGATGTGATATGAAACTTACTAGTGAAATCAAAAGTTTGATTGAAAATTTTTGGCATGATAATACAAGAGTATCACCTAATTCAAGAGATGTTCTTAAATTGAGAATTGGGTCAAAAATACGTGATCCACATCCTAAACACCTTTTGGACATGACTCAAACTGAATTGTTTAAGAAATTTGTAGATGGTAAGGTATTAAATATTACCATTAGTCAAAGATCATTTGAAAAGTGTAAACCATGGTATGTAAGGATTAACAAGGAAAGAATCACATGTTGTTGTAAAACTCATATTCAATTTCATTACCATTATGATGTATTTCAATCTAGACATGGTACCATGCAAAGTAAAGAAATGTTGCAAGAATGCGGTATAAAAATACCACCTCAAACTATAAAAGATTTTATATCAAGTTTTTTTTGTAAGCCACCTAATGATCAATACTTTCTTTTCAATGCATGTCTTTCTAGTACATGTGATATGTGTGGCAATCTTTCTTTGTTAGATGAATGTTTGCATGAAAATGCTTTGACTACTTTTGGACAACAATTAGTTGAGGTAAAAAGATTCAAAACTATTGAATATCCATTTAAGGATGGGAAGATTGGAAGAAGGTGTGATCTAGTTACAGATAAAGTTAGTTGTCATGCATTTATGGATGAGTTTAAGAGTGTGATCATACCAAAATATGTTAAACACTCTCAATATTCTAGATGGCTTGATGAAAAATTTTGCATATGTAAGAATACATTTTCAATTAGTACTATACTTTCAGTTGTTGACTTTGCAGAGAACTACACGCTTGCACCACAAGAAGAGGTACAACCACAATATTACAATTCAGTGCAAGTAACAATATAGTTTATAGGCATGCACCTGATACTACAAAGGAGGATCGAAAAATATTGAGAGAGTACCATTTTTATTTAAGTGATAATAAACTCCATTCATCTGAGTTTGTCCAATATTCTTTCAAGGTCTTTTATGATAATTTAAAAGAGAGACAAATCCAAATGACACAACATTGGATATGCTCAAATAATTGTATAGGACAATTCAAGAATGCTATAATGTTCTATTGTTTGAGTAGGACACATAAGAAAACTAACATCCAACATGTGTGGAGTTTTTTTTGAGGATGGACATGGTAAAGGAGAACATGATGGTGCTGGTGCATGTGTGAAGAGAGCCTTTAGTATAGAGCAATTAAAATTTGAGGAAAAAGCTAAATTCAAAAATGCACATGAGATTGTCGAATGGTGTAACAAATATTTATACACGGGATCAAGTCAAAACTCTACAATCAAACGTTTCTTCTACCTAGTTGAAGAAAATAATATCCCTTCAAGATATGATTGTGATACAATTAGTGGTTCAGCTAAATGACATTCATTTAGGAGTTCAGATTCTAACACTTGGACTATATGGATTAGGGAGCTTGCTTGTTTTTGTCAATTTTGTCTTGCAGGTGAATGGGAAGAATGTGAAAATACAGAATGGGTTGAAGATTGACAACAAATATGATTAGCACCTATTGACATGCATTTTGAAGATGATATAGTAAATGAAGGCTAGAATGTTACTTTTGCATCAGAAGACTATGATCATATTTCAGACCTCATAGAACTTGGTATGCACAATTTAATTAGATTTTTTTGCGATCTCATGCTTCAATTTATATAATTTGCATATGTACACTCATGTGATTAAAGTGTTTCTATACTTTATCTTATCTTGTAGGACATGTTTATGTTGTTATTGCACCTAGTGATAATGATGAATAGACAGAGTATTGGCTAGCTAGATGTGTGGAACCTAAGAAAAAATTGACATGTCATTAAGTAGACGATGATGGTTTTGAGTATCCAATCGGATCTGTTGTTGTAGCTGGCACCTGGCTACGTAGATACCTAACAAGAAGAAATGGTTTGCCAGCATTTGAAGACTACCAAACTGAAAAGAATATTTTACACTATTCTCATTTGGTTGTGGCAACAAATATCAAATTAGAAAGATACAAAGGGAGACCTGCCAATAAGGTATTATGGACAATTTCAATGGACAAGAACGAGACAATCATAGATGCATTGCAAAAGAGAGAGGATGTAGATGGTACAGTGGGATGACTACATTTAAATCAAACACATGTAATTTTTTCATTATTGTATTATTTTTATAAATATGTACTTATATAATTTAATTACATGTATGTTTGTGTTTTCAATACCAATTTAGAGAACTTATATACCTCTTATTCAGGTCTCAATTACAATTTATGCAAATTTAAATGTTAAAGTGGATCGAACATCAACATCTTGTGAAATTTCACATAGTAAGTACATACAAATTACACATATATATTTACATAGTTCAGATACCTTGAATATTAATTTATGTGTTTATTAACATGTGTGTTTTTGTTTTACATTTTTATTTTACAGGACCTCATTTGAAGAGATGTGTTCAACCAATTTTATGTTTCAAATGAGTTCACTGAACTATAAATATATCATTGACATTGTCTTACATATATTGTGAAATATGTTGTACATGTATATGAGCAATGTTAGTATGCTAACAGAAACCAAATTTAAATAAAGCTTCTACAAACTAAACAAAATTCATAAAATTCAAGATAGACTAAGATGAGCTCTCAATTAAGAATATGAGTCATTAATGGGCTCTCTCAATAAGAAGTTCTCTTGTTGAGTGGCTTTGTCTAAATAGATAGGATGTATGCTCAAGCTTATGCTTCAAAAAGGGTTTCAAATGGAGTTGGAATTTGGGTGTGAGTGTATGGTTTTGATGTAAAATGGCTTCTTAAAATGGCATTATGACTTTACTTTATGGATTGTGTTAAAATGGCTTGGGAGAGGATTCCTTAAATAGGCAAAGGGCTTGAGGGATCAAGGGCTAGGATGCAAGGATGGGAAAAAGCTTATGGAAGGCTCAGATTGCATGAGAGGAGAGCACATGGATTGTGCTTCCTTACAGCCAATTAGGGAGTGACACATGTCACAAGGTGAGAGGATGGAGGAAAGGGGAAGGATGAGTCAACAAAGGAGGTTCAAGGGATAAAATATTCATAAAGACCCTCATAATGGCTTGTAAGAGCAATAAAAGGGCTTGGAAGAGTCATTTATGGCCTAGTGGGCTTCATAAAGTTTTATGGTTGGGATATTTTGAAGGAGATGAGAGGAATTTTGACTTGGGCTTGATTAGGAAGGTTTTAAGCTTGCTTAGGCTTGTGCAAATGATTAGAGGATGGATTAGGATGGTTTAGGATTAGCTTAGGGATTGGCAAGTGGATGGCATTTAATGAGGGGGGGTGAAGGAGGAGATATTTGTTAACTTTGGCTTGGGTTAGTAAGTTTTAACCCATGTTTAGGGAATGTGACAAGGTTAGGAGGGGATTAGGATTAGGTTTAAAGACATCTTCTAGAAAAGTCTAGACTTTGGATGAGGATAAAGACTTTCTAGAATAGTCTAGAACTTCCTAGGATGAGGATGAAGACTTTCTAGAAGAGTCTAGAACTTCTTAGGATGAGGATAAATTAGATTTGTAGGAAATTAATTAAATTTTATTTATTTCAAGGGTTTGGGTTGAGGAGATATTTATTAAAACTTTTTTAATAAACATGAGGATTAATATTTAATCTTAATTAAATATTTTGAGTTGGGATTAGGGGTAAGAAATGATGGGATTAGCTTTTAATCAAAATTAAAGAAGGATTAGAAGATTTTGGAAGAGGTTAGTGGTCTTAAGGAAACTGGCCAAGTTTTGGGCAAAAAATAAATTTTTTATTTATTTTGGGTTTTTTGGTCAATTTATTAATTAAATAATTAATAAATAAGGAAATAATGTTTAAATAAGATTTAAACATTTTTGGAAGGGATTCCTTAATTAAATATTTTTAATTAAGATAAAAGGATTTAATGGCATAAAAATAAATTAATTAATTAAATAATTAATTAATTAATAAATGATGATGTCATCAGGAATTTTTTAGAAAATAAAAATACTTTATTTTCTAAAGGTTTTTAGGTGTCTACAGTACAAACTAATTCAAAAATAAGAGTTTACTTCTATTTGAAAGTTAAAGGTATGTGCACTTGATAAATTATAAATTAATTGTCAATTTAAGTAATGACCTCCTATTTTGTTCTATTACTTTTACATTCAAACATGTTTAAATTAATGTTTGTTTGAAGTTTCAAATTACTATTGATTGTAATATTAAAAACAAGTCACTTGCACATGATAATTTAAAGATCATTACTCATTGTATTGATTATATGTTAGATCATTACTCATTGTATTCATTGTATTGATTATATCTTACATTACCAAACAACACATTAAGATCACTTATGATGTACATTGTTAGGTACGTTATCCATACATGTGTGTCTTAAGGGGACATGGGAGTCCTAATAGGTCATGTTATGTCTATTATAGGCTATGATAGGTATCTCCTACTTATCAATTGATGAGATTAAGGGGCTTTCTAATGAATGGTTCATAAGGCGCAACACTTGGTGAAGGTTTTGCAAATGGGGTTGCAAGCTTTGGGTTTAACTATGGAGGAAACTCTGTAGTTAAGCGCGCTCAGGCTGGAGTAGTACTGGGATGGGTGACCTCCCGGGAAGTCCTGGTGCTTCACCCCTGTGAGCATCACCTAGATCCAATGAGTGCTAAGTGTTCCATTTATTCTCATGAGAGATGGATTCATGTTGAATCACTACTCATGAAATATGGGTCATCGAGTTTGACTCAAAATCACACAGTTAAATCCTGATATTCATATCACAGGTATTCATATGTTTACTACCGCATAATAGGTCTTATTAGGTGATAATGAGTCTTACATTACCAAACAACACATTAAGATCACTTATGATACATTGTTAGGTATGTTATCAATACATTTTTTAATCTAGTAGGTCAATTTTATTTGTATGAATCTCAATGCATAAATTTGATGCGATATTTATCCAATAATGCTCTATAGATTGTTAAAATTATTGTTCATCTTGCATATATAATTACAAAATGTGTCATATGTTCATGAATAAAATATGTTAGACTAAAGAAAATGGTTTGAATATACTTAAAACATGGTGAAACATAGTAATATATGTACTACATACACAAGCATAATAAGAAGTCGTAAAAAATAGTACATGGTCTAACATACATCATAACATGATCTATGAAGTGAAAAAATACATGGTCTAACATACAATTTTAACTATCCTAACACAAAGTGTATATATCATAAATAATATATACATCATAAAAACACAATCTATAGGTGCCAAAAAGACCTAATCTATGTAATTGAATTTCCTCTTTTCTCCACACGAAGAGGACTCAGATGGGTCATCATGTATAATATGAGTCGTCTCATCATGTCGGACACCTTGTGAGGTAGATGTATCACCCTGTGTAACATGAGGCATGTCTCATCATGTACATGCTTAATTGAAATGGGTCTCAAAATCTAACTTGCAAATAAATTAAATATTCACTACATAATAAAATAAATTATACCACATGAGATGGGTGTCCCTCAGTAACGAGAGGAGGTGCACTGTTAAAACTACCAAATGCAGCAGTGATGAGGTCCTATAATTTAAAATACATACATTTTTTTAATTTGATTTTAGAGCATAATGAACTGTACATTATGTACATAAATCACAATACTGACCTCAAATGACAATGTAGGTACCTCCATTTGGCTAAGTCCTATGCTCTCATCAACACTCGTGGTGACGTAGTCCTAAAATTATGGATACATAAATGTTTAGTCAAAATTAAATATACATGAATAATTACAAAGTACATAATTTGTACACTACATTTTTTATACACTATAAATTTAACATGTATATATAATGTATATATCATACCTGAGTGGTAGCCAATGTCACAAATGTGTCTACAGGTATGCTAGCACGATAATCATAAGATGGAGTCAAAAATAGACTATACTGAGGCCTATATGGATGAGTATGATATCCATGCTCCTGTTCGTAAAATCAAAACACATAAAATATATATACATGTGAGTCAAAATTGTTCAGATTATAAGTTAATAATAATATAAATACATAAAAATAATACAAATTATTTGTCTTCAGTCAAAAGTTCACACCGCATGTATTTGAGGCTATGCCTCAGTGGTAACTGGAGTAGGACTTGTACTAACATCAATATGTGTAGATGCAGACAATCCCTACAAAATCAAATAAAAATAACATATGAGCACATGTTATTAAATTCGAATTTGAATGTACATTTTTATAGTGTAATTCAAAGTGCATACCGTATAAGGGATGCCAATGTCTGTAGGTCTTAGAAAAAGACTATACTACCTCCTAGGAGGAACAGTATCATCCATCCTCTGTTATTTGAAAAGTAAAAATTAATATAGTTAATACAATTACACATGTATGTAGAAAGTAAATAATTATGTACACTTTATACTTATATTGAAATTAAAATTTTACCTACTGCATGAGGTCAACAAATGATAACACGTCTATCTCATCACTACCATCACCACGGGCAACATATACATCATCATCAAAATCTACACCCTCAGCATAATGGCCATCGTGTGCTGCACCACAATCACTTTGGGGGCCTGTGCATATGCCTCCATAGCTAGTACAAACATGTCCAAGTGGAGGAGCATGTACCGCCTGCATCCACTATTGTACTAAATTGCCCGAAAGGGAACTCAAATGGGTAAAAGTAGATGAAACTGCATGATGATGGTGAGGAGCAGGAACAACAGGCATAGGAAGAGGTACAAGGGGCTCAGCTCGCCTATGATTTCTCATTCTGTCACTCAGATTTGCCCCAGGCCTATCCTGAGGCATCCCTCTACCAACCCCCTGAAATGCTTTCATATCAAAATAGTTGAGTTTCAAACCCAACTCAAACTCAGCCCATAAATTCCTAAGGAAGTAAATGGGCACCTCATGGTTAGTGTGTGGTGGATGGTCAAATACCATCCACCACCACTCTCAAAAATGTGCTGCTATGCGTAGATGTGTACACCACCTAATGGAAATGTGAGGCTTCTTATCACTAATTGGTTCACCCATCTTAGGATTTACAAAATAATGTTGAAAATTCCCTTTACCTATATGTAGGTTATAAACATCTTTGTATGATAAGCCATCAGAGTAAAAGGCATGCATGCTTTCCCTCCATGATCTAAATGAATTGATTTCTAAATAAAAATGATTGATGGAGTCAACCACACCTTGCATGCTATCTGCAAGATGTATCACTCATGAGGTCATTGAGGTTACGCCTCATGGTCTCACGGAGCTCATCTGCGGTGGGTGGTGGAGGTGTGGGTGGAGGTGGAGGTGGAGGTGGAGGTGGAGGTGGATGTGGAGATAGAGGGGGTGGAGGTGGGGGTATGGGAGGGGGAGGGGGTGGCGGTGGGTCCATCAAATATAATCTGCATATATATTTAAACAACATAAAACATAAAACATGACAAAAATACATCACAACATAGTACATGACAAAAATACTATTTAATAAAATTTAAATCTAAAATTTATCAACTAGATCTATATAAATGCACATATCTTTATTAAAATCATATCAATTAAATAAATAAAGTTAAACACTTAAGTCAAATTAAACATTAAATACTAAATTTTTAAGTCTAATCATAAAATAATAGTCCAAAAAAATATATCTAGGTTAGTTCAAGGTTTCTTTTCTTAAAATAGGAGCCACCAAGCTAATTTTTCTTTCATGTACACTTATTTTGTGACACTAGGGGATTGTATGAACTCATTATGGATTATACATGTTCATGTCTCAGGATGAAACAAAGTTAAGATTATGACAAGGTTATGGCTTACAATTTTGTTATGTTAACAGTTTTCATGATGGCTAAGCTTAAGATTATTATAATGATTGTGATCCTTCAATGTTAGGGAACTTACCTAGGATTATGGTTTTAGTTAAAATTATATTTACCTATTTCAGATATTTATTATGGTCCTATTGTTTATAGGATATATAATAGATGGCGTTAAGATGAGAGTTAAGGTTACAATTATCTAATGAAATCTTAGAGATAGAATTATTATTTGATTAAAAAATATTTATGATTGTAGTTTGAATCCTAACTATTATCCACTTTTTAATGCAAACTATAAGTGTAGATCATGTTAGGTAATGAACTAATACATGTGAACTCTATCTCTAACCATATAATAATCCTAATTATAATCATAATCCATAATTCATTACCTTATGAAACTTTGGCTATCCATTTTATTGCCAGAGTAATCCCTTGGCTATCCACAAAATGTTCCTAATAGATTTATATAGAAGACCAAATGGATTTAAATAAAATGAGCAGGAAGAAAATAACTTACACCCAATATTCAAGGAGAGAATCTTTTAACATACTTGAATTCTACCAACCAAAGTGAGATAATTAGAGTTCCAATTGTTGAGTTTTCCAAAGATATTCTTGTTGATATAAAGACACATTTCATTAATATGTTAGGGTTTACTACAAATGGAATCCCTAGGTACCTAACCACCTAAATATGAAATCTCCATCCAATACCATATTTACTACACAAGGTAGGGGACTCAATATTTAGCCCCAATAAGATAGATGTAGAGACATAAATCTTACTACCTAATACAAAGAAAAGAGGTCCAATTTGATCATTAAATGACTCATGTTGCACTCTTCTAGCTTAAAAAGAATACAAATATATTATCAACAAACTATGTACGTTAGATACTTATTAATTATTTGGGGAGTAGATCCTCTAACTTTTAGAGACAACTGGTTATCTCTAAGGAGATAATGTAATGAGTCAATGTTCAACAATAAAAAATAAAGAGGATGCAAGAGGACACCCTTTCATAATGGATCTAGAGAGTCCTAAAAATTATGATATAACCCCATTAATTTCTTTACTAAAACCTTGACACCAATCATAAGAGAGGACACCATTTGACATTTAATATTGGATGGAGGGCTTGCAACATCATCATAGTGAAACTCCATTCCACCCTTTTGTAGAGATTTTTATAATCAATTACTTGAGCATGCCTACACTCTATCCTAGAAATGTTTCTCAATCCACAGTCTTCCAATAGGTTATCAAGTTCTCCAATATGCATAAATATCCTTAACAAAACACTTTTGTGTAGGCTTAATGATCTTGGGTAGGATATCTTCTAGTCTAGAGGCTAAGACCTTGGCAATAATTTTTTTGTATGATATGTATTTAGGAGTGTCCTGTCTCTAATTTTTAATGAGATTCTTATCTCCCCTTGGGGATCAATTGATTACTTGACCTAGGTATTTTATGAGCCCTCCATTGATCACTTGATCAATTTTATGAGCCCTCCATTGATTACTTGACGTAGGGATTTCTCATTACTAATTTTTTGGATGGAGGAGTTGATTTATGATAGAAATGGGTTTATCACTTCGAATAATGCATCTTCATTGTAGGAATGATGGTTTTCATTTTATCCCTATCTTCTAAATCATTTTGAACTATCATCGTCTTCTAACCAAAAAAAATGATAGTAAAATTAGCAAAAAGATCTTACTATATATATCACTAGGGGGTGGGTATTTCTTTTTATAGAATAAGGCAATATTTTGTTATGTGGCCTTCCATTCTGCAAAGGTAATAAACAGTTAGGCTACCCATACAGGAAAATAGGAAACAAATAGGGGAATCTCCAGTCTCCAAAAAAAAATTTAGGCACTTCCAACCCAAGATAAATAGAAATTAGTCCACCCTAACATAATTATCTAGATAGGGATTGGGGTGTTAGAGTGCTTCAATACCCTCCTAATTAGATATTACATGATGAATACTCACTTAGGATATAAAGGTTTAGGCATCCAATGGAAAGACAAGTTATTCACTTCTTTAGATATATTCTTAGGCATCCAAGGGTCTAGTTTGGGCTACTACTCGCACTGATGTGGACACCTCCACCTCTTGATGGTCAGGGAGGGTTACTTAATTAGATGCCTAATTCGTTCAAGTCTCTTCTAATTTTTTTATGATGTATCATTTTGATACCTTGATATCAATGTTTAATTAGTTTTAGGATTAGGGTTCAATTTGGTTTGTACTGTTTGATTAGCTTTACATGCTTAGGTTTCAATTAGGACAAGAGTTAATAAATTGAATTAAGTTTTAAAGTGTTAAATTTGGTTTTAGATATAGAACTATAGTTAGAGCTTTTAGATTAAAAACCAACATTAATTCAAAAAAGTTAGGTTTGAATTTTATTTTAAAGTGTTCAATATTTTATTGAGTTCTAGTTTAGGGTGATTTGGTTTAGTCTTAAGGTAAATGTTTAACTTGGTTCAATCTTCTAGGGTAATGGTTCAATTTGGTTAATGGTTGGGGAAAGGATTTTTAAGGTTAAATTCAAGGTTTCTACTCTTAAGTTGGGATATATAATTAGGTTTATGATCATGGTTTAATTCAATTTGGTTTATAAGTATAATATTAATTAGTTAAGGGCCAGGGTTACTTTCAATCTTAGGGTTTGACATTTATAAAATTAGTACTCAAGGTAAGATAGGAAAGTTATTTAATTATTTATATATTACCTGGTGTAGGTTTTAGCAAATTAAGATTAAGGTTAAGATGATAGTAAGGGTTATGATTAGAGTTAAATTCAATACAAATTGACATTATAGTTAATCCTAAATGATGCCCAGCCAAGGGATCCAAAGAATTAATCAAAAGTTTTACTAAGTAAGCAATAACATACATACAATAATTTACATTTATAAAAAACATAAGAGATTGTATTCCTTAATGAGTACATTTACATTTCATTTTTAAATAATTATAAACTACTAAAAGTAAAATAAATAACACATCCACATGAAAGAATATTAACTACTTCAGTTCAATCCATTTAAATAATTTATATACATTTGTTTCGAATGCCACTTGGAAAATTAATTCGAAATGCACAATCATCCACTGTATATGTCATAGGGTATGAAAGGTTGAAAGAATATACATTTATAAAATAGTTTACATCATCCATTTTTGATCCATGAAATAAAGTAAAATACAATTTAAGTAAAATCATTTTAAATACTATAAGTTTTTTGTTTGGATCCCTTGGCAGGCTGTTATGTGATTAAGTACTTTATATATGTTTAGGGTTTTATTTATATGGTTATGTCGAGATTATAGTTTAAACAATGAATTTAGGTCGAGGTTATATGGTTTTAGGTTGAGGTTATATTTATTTGTAAAATTACATGTTTAAACAATGAATTTAAATCTAATATAATCATTCAACATTGTAATAAATACATAAATTAAATACATTTCAAAACATCTAAAATAATAATTTTTTAAATAAACATTTACGAAACTATATTTTAATTAACAAATACAAAAATTTAAACATCTAAGTTCATTAACAATGTAAATTTACAATTTTATGTACATATTAAAAGTGAAAAAACAATAAATTAACATACATATTAAATTGAAAATTGAAAAAAATAAAGTAAAATAGTATAAAACATATTAGAATACCTGGTGTATCGAAAACTAGCAGCAAGGGGGTAGTTGGTAGGGCTGAAAATCAGGCTTGCCAAAAAAGTGGTTATATAAACTTTTACAAATCGGGTACCTGATTTGTAAGCAATCGGGTACCCAATTTGTAAAAGGGCGGGTGCCTGATATTTGAGTGGCTCGGGCACCTGATCTGGTTTTCAATATCGGGTACCTAATTTTTAAAATTTGGCTTGGGTGCTCAAAGCTTAATTTTAGAAATGGGTACCCAATTTTTAAAAAATCGGGTACCCATTTCTGAGAAGTAAAATTCCACGGATCTAACTTTCGTGGAATTGCGACCCAACTTCTTGCAGTCACCCCCTAATCTTAAGGATTCTTGCTTCCTAAATGGAATGTTTCCATGAAGAATATATTCTTTAAGATTTTGCATAATCCATAAAGGGATTTACAAAAAAATTTTGCAAAAAGGTGATGAAGCAACAATGCATAGATTTGAGGTTAACCAAGAAAGCATACCAAGCCTATTGTGATGTGAAGCCTAATTAGATTCAAAGGTTTATTCAAAATGATTTTCCCCACAAATTATTTCTATGGGGATTTAGGGGAAGCACCCCAAGATGGGGTCAAGGGGTCGTGCTCCTTGTGGAATCAAGGGGCAATGCCCTTGCAAGGGGTTTTGGAGGGCAGCACTCCTGAAGAAAAAAATGACCCTACTATTGTAAAAGACATCGACTACTATTTTGCTATTGGATGAATTATTGTAGCCCTAATTTTTTAAGTGGAAATTTTTTTTATAAAAAGGATTATGGTAAAGGATTTTAGAATGTACGATGAGATTGTAGTTTCTTGTGACAATATTGAGCTATAAGGGATTGTGGACTATAATCATTAGATAATAATAATAATAGTGAACTTGATGTTGGTAGATGTAGCCCAATGATTATGTAAACCACGTTAAATCCTTGTGTCTTGTGTTCTCTTTTGTGTGATTTATTATTTTATAATATTGGTTATATTTGTATGTAACTATTATTTATGTCTATCATTAATCTTAACAAGTGGTATCAGAGCTAAACAATTGTCATTTTTTTTTAAGCCCAGACCATTATCATTTATTTATAAAAGCTATCCTTTTCAGGATGGTCTCATGGTTGAATTAGAGTCTCATGGTTGAGTGGGAGAAATGGAAGACGAGGATAAGTTGAAGGTTGAGAAGTTTAATGGGTAGAACTTTCAGTCATGGAAAATGAAAATGGAGGACTATCTTTATCAGAAGGATCTATGGAAACCATTGGAAGGAAAAGACAATGAATAGGGAACTATGATAGATGAGGAATAAGAGATTTTAGATAGAAAAGAACTCAAAAGTATTTGATTATGCTTGGCACTATCAATGACATTTAACATTACAAAATAAAATACAATGAAAGATTTAATGCAAACCCTAGAGAAACTATATGAAAATCCCTCCACTTCAAACAAGGTATTTCTCATGAAGCATTTATTTAATATGAAGATGCAAAAAGGTGGATATATTGTAGATAATCTAAAATAGTTTAATACACTTACTAGTTAGTTATCTTCTGTGAATGACAATTTTGATGAAGAAATTAGGCCTCTCTTTATTTTTTGTTCTTTTCCTAAAAGTCGAAATGGCTTGGTAATGGACCAATGATGGTTGTGCATAATTATGTTTCTATATCTAATACCCTAAAATTTTATAATGTGATTGGTGTTATTCTGAGTGAGGAAACTTGTAAGAAAACCTTAGGTGGATCTACATCAGGAAGTTCTTTGAATGCAAAAAGCAGAGAGAAAATGACTAAGAGAGAAAACAATTCTATAAATCATGGGAAATCAATAGGAAAGTCAAAGGGGAAGAGATCTCAACCCAAAGGACCAAAATATTGTTGGTACTATGGGAAACTAGGGCATACGAAGAAAGATTGCTAGACTCAAAAGAACAACAAAGGAGATAAACCATAATGGAACAAGGAGGCAAATGTGGTAAGTAACAAATTTTAAGATGATGTTTTTTTTCTTTCTTTAGAAAGTATCAATGATTCTTGGGTTTTAGATTATGGGGCTCCATTTCATGCTACACCCCATAAAGCTTATTTGATTAATTATGTCCAAGGGGATTTTGGGCTCGTTTATTTGGGAAATAATGAACCCTAACATATTGTTGGAAAGGGGAAAGTGAAGATTAAGTTTTAGAATGGGAATCATTGGCTACTACATGAGGTAGGACATGTGCCAAGGTTGAGTAGGAATTTAATTTCAATAAGGCAATTCGGTGATGAGGGTTGTGTAGTTAGTTTAAATGAAAAAAACTTGGAAGGTTTCAAAAGGTTTCCTTGTAGTAGAAAAGGATATGAAAGTAGGCACCATATATATTTGTACATGTCATATTATTTCTTTTTCTTTAATTATTTTAGAGAAAAAATATTGTTCATGAATAGTTGTCATAGTTGAGTAGGGAGAACAAATAGTTGTTCTAGATTCTAATACAACACTATTGCACAACAGGCTTGGGCACATGAGTGAGAAAGTTATGAAATTAATTCATTCAAAGAAAGTCTTACCAAGTCTAAAATGTGTCAATATGGATTTATGTGAAATATTTATGTATGGAAAACAAAGGAGAGTGAGTTTTGTGAAGAGTGGGAAGGACAAGAAAATCGAGAAATTACAACTTGTGCATACAGATTTATTAGGACCAACTCAGGTATCTTCCCTTGGTGGCTCTCATTATTATGTTATGTTTATTCATGAAGCAACTAGAAAAGTATGGGTTTATTTCCTTAGATAGATATCTGATGTATTTCAAAATTTTAAGAAATGGAAATGCATGGTTGAGAATGAGACTAGTAAAAACCTAAAATGTCTCAAATCTGATAATGGTGGTGAGTATTGCAGAAAGAAAGTTTAAGATTATTTTTCCTCTAATGGTATTTTTAGACATAAAATTATTCTAAGAACCCCACAGGAAAATGGAGTGGTTGGAAACATGAACATGACTATTATTGAGCATGCATGAAGTATGGGGTTACATGTTGGGCTGCCCTTAAACATGTGGGTATAGGCTATCAACACTATTATATATTTTACTAATAGAGGTCCCTCTACTCCTTTGGGTTGTGGTATTCCAAAGGAAACATGGACTAGTAAGAAGGTGAGTTATTATTTTCTTAGAACCTTTGGTTGTGAAGCATTTTCACATATTGATTCTAAAAATAGAACCAAGTTGGAAGCTAAGTCAAAGAAATGTGTATTTTTTACCTATGGCATTAATGAATTTGGTTATAGGCTTTGCGATTTTGAAAATCATAAAATTCTAAGAATAAGGGATGTTATATTCAATGAGAAAGTGTTGTACAAAGATCTGTTGTGGTGGCATGAGAAGAAAGAAAATGATTATGTAGTGTTGGATGATACTCCAAAAGATGATGTTCCAGTAGTCCCTCATGCTTTGCAATAAGTGCAATAAAAAATACCACACACCCTAGTGAATGTTAGATGGTAAACAAGGCTAAGTAGACCTCCAAAAAAAATTTATCCCTCTTTGTATTCTATTTTATTAATAGATGTTGGTGAACCTGAATGTTATGATGAAGTTGTGTAGGTGGATACAAAGATTCAATGGGAGTCTACAATGAAACATGAAATGGACTCAATGAAAAATCAGACATGGGATTTATGCAAGTTGCCTGCAGGTAAAAGGGATTTACAAAATAAATGGGTTTACAGGTTGAAAGAAGAGGATGGAGGTAAGAAAATATTTAAAGCCAAGTTAGTTGTCAAAGGATTTGCACAGAAAAAGGGCATTGATTTTGATGAGATATTTTCTTCTGTTGTTAAAATGATTTCTATTTGTATTGTTATAAGTATTGTGGCTACTAAAGGTTTTCACTTGGAGTAGCTTGATGTTAAAACAACTTTTCTTCATGGTGATTTGGATGAAGAGATATATATGGCATGACAAAAGGGATTTGAAGTCAAAAGTAATGAGAACTTAGTATGTAAATTGAAAAAAAGTTTATATGGCTTGAAGCAAGCACCTCGACAATGGTATCTGAGGTTTGATAGT
Organism: Cupressus sempervirens; assembly: GCA_028749045.1. Classification (NCBI taxonomy): domain Eukaryota; kingdom Viridiplantae; phylum Streptophyta; class Pinopsida; order Cupressales; family Cupressaceae; genus Cupressus; species Cupressus sempervirens. The sequence continues at coordinate 110,059,145 of CM053790.1, read as the reverse complement.
TTTATGCATGAGCATGGTTACACTAGGTGTCATTCATATCATTGTGTTTATTTTAAGATGTTGGATGATGACAACTACATTATAATATGTTTATATGTAGATGGTATGCTTGTAGCTGGGTCTAACATGGATCACATTAAAGAGTTAAAAAAATAGTTAGCACATTCATTTTATATGAAGGATTTGGGGCAAGCAAAATAAATCCTTGTTATGAAAATTTGTAAAATTTGTTATGATTATATTGTGAAGGTGTCACAATGTTTGTCTATGGAGAATGCTAAAGTTATCAACACACCTTATTTGGTCATTTAAAATTGACTAAGGAGATGTGTCGCAATACACAAGAAGAGGAGGATAAGATGTCCAAGGTACCTTATGCTTCATCTACAAAAAGTTTGATGTATGCTATGATATGTATAAGGCAAGATATTGCACATACAGTGGGAGTTGTTAGTAGCTATATGATTCATCCAACGCTTGAGCATTGGAATGTAGTCAAATGGATACTCAAATATTTGAGAGGAACATCTAATAAGTGTTTACATTTTAGGGGCTCTACTATTGATTTGCAGGTCTATGTTGACTTAGATTTGGTAGGGGATATTGATACCAAGTGAATTACTATAGGTTATTATATCTATTGTTGATGGGGCAATAGTGAGTTGGATTTCTCAGTTGTAGAAGGTTAATGATTTATCCACTACAAAGGTAGAGTTTTTTGTTGCTACAAAGGGAGCCAAGGAGATTATATGGCTTTAGTTCTTCATGGAAGAATTGGGATCACTAGAGGGATAATTATTTTTTCACAAATAGCCAGAGTGTCATTCATCCTGCAAAGAATTTTGCTCTACATTCAAAGATAAAACACATATAGTTTTGGTACCATTTCATTTGGTCAGTATTGGGTGATGGATAATTAAAGCTAGAGAAGATAGATATAGATGATAATCTAGCAGATCTATTTACAAAGGTAGTAAAAAGGGAGAAGCTTAACTCCTCTTCAACTTTGGTTGGTCTTCTAGACTAAATAGATTAAAATAACAACAATGTCCAAGGTGGTTTGATATTCTATTGGGAGCTATAGGTTTAGTGGTGCTATGATTAGTCTCCAAGTGGGAGGTTATTATTGTGGAGTTCGATTAGTCTCCAAGTGGGAGATTATTGTGATGTGGAATCTAATCATACTCAGAGGTTTATTCAGAGTAGTTTCCCCCCTAGATTATTTCTATAAGAGTTAAGGGGCGGCACCTCTTACAAGGTCTTGGGGTAGCTTCCCAAGTGCACTCCCTATCACAGTACATGGTGGGGTCAAAAGACAATGCACCTGCAGGGATTTTTGAGGGTAGTGTCCCCAAATGCAAAAATGACCCTACTATGGTAAAAGGCATTGGCAACTATTTTTTCTATTGGATGAGTTATTCTAGACCTTATTTTGTAAGTGGAAAAAGATTGTATAAAAGGTCTTAGGGTTAAGGATTTCATGATGTATGATAAGATTGTAACTTCTTGCGATGATATTGAGCTATAAGAGATTGTGTATTATAATCATTAGATAATAATAATATTGGACTTTTTGTTGGCAGACATAGCCTAGGGATTAGGTGAACCATGTTAAATACTTGTTTCTTGTGTTCTCTTTTGTTCAATTTATTATTTTTTGATATTGGTTATATTTGAACGTAATTATTATTTTTGTTTGTGGTTAATCCTAACAAAGTCCCCAAGACTAAAGTAATCTAAGAAATACTTAGAATTTTTATTTTCTACTCCATTATTACAAGAAAAAATGTGACAAGAGTGTATGCCCCATGTTGGGACTCAAACATGCAAGAGGATTTTGAGTACCTATTTGGAAACTTTTCTAAAATGAGCCCTTATAAAAGTTTTTTGTACCTATGTGTCAGGTTTCTAACTTGAGTCATATCATTTTTTCCAAATTCACATTATATTTCATTTAGCATATTAATCTATCCTAGGTTGTTAATTTGAAGTTTTAGATCATTTGGTGAGGTGTTGTTTTGAGCACTTGTCATAATGTACATTTTGTCGAAGTGTCAAATAGAGTTTATAAGCCTATTTTGCAATGGAATATCTTTTACTTGGTTAATTTTAATGAATCACCACTTTGGGAGTGTTTAGTATGCATATCAAAGAGCCCATGTTTCAAATTTTAAGTCATTATGATATGTTATGATAACGTTTTGAATTCTCCAAAGTCGGTTGTTAATCTTTGTTTTGCTGATGTATTTTGCCCAAAATTACAAGAAGCCATGTTTGACCTTAAATAAATTTGACCTATTTAATTCTATCAAGAAATTTCTTTCACTATTTTATTCTAGAGGTTAGAGACACCTTATGTTCCAAATTTGAGCCTATGTTGAATCTATTTGATTTGTGTTCAAATGTGATTCTGTTTGCAATTTCTAACTTTGTAATGTAGATTAGTGTTAGAGATTGATAGGTAGCCCTATTCAAGAAGCTATAACTTTGAATCTATTATAGATATTCCTGCACCAATTAGACCATTTTTTTCTACTCTATAAATACTCTAAGAGTGTGGATTTTTAAGTTTTCATGAATCCATTTACACACTTTCCTAGATCCATTCCATATGCAAATATCATTGTTTTATAATCATTCACAATTCTGCAATTCTTAGAAACCAACTTTACATGCCTGCCAAATGTGCTTGGTTTTTAGTCATGAGCCCAAATTTCACATTCATATTCTTTATATGACACTAAACCTATGTCCCAAGTTGTAGATTCTCAAGCTGTCAGTTGACTAGTTTTCAAATAATTTTAGCAGTATTTCAAATCTCTTAACAGAGTAAGCTTAACATCTATTTGCCAAATCCTCTAATTAGATGACATTTCTAGATTGAAGTGTCTAAGGTCCTCTAACAAGGCCACTCCTAATAGGGTGATTAGATCCTTTAACAAGGTCACACCTAACAGTGTGTTTTCTAACCTTTAATAGGGTTGGCTCCTAATAGGGCTCACTTTAAAAGAGTGAAAAATAGTAACTAGTTGCAATTGGTGGTTTTCCCCAAATTGGGTTTCCACATTAAATCCTGGTGTCATGTGTTCATGTTATTTTCTTTTTATTTTCAACTAAGTTAATTGTGATTAATCACATTAAACATCTAAAGAAGTAATACTTCAGTGCTTACCGCATTACAATAATTCTTAGTGTTTTCTGAATGATTCAATGCTAACGAAGTTGCAATAGTATTTTCAATTTCAATAGATTTTGGTTTTGATTTGTATTGACATCTAAGGGATCTAAGATTTATTTTTGTGTTAATTGATTCACCCCTCCCCTCTTAGTCACTCCTCTTATATTTCCAACAATTGTGATATTAAATATTTCTCATAAGATGTACCAAAGATAGAGGTGTGATGATGTTTTAGATGGTGGCTTGTTTTGAAATAATGATAAGGAAAAATTGTGAATTTTCAATGTTGAAATTTGTCCCCAATCTACAAATGAAAGAAATAAGAAGGGGAAATTGAAGAGAATGCAAGTGTTTTTAGGAAAAAGAAGAATGATGAGGAGGGAAGTATAACTTACCTGAGGAAGCCTCAATGCTCATGCTTGTAAGGTCTACTTCACCAACATGGCCTTGCCTATGAAACTTATAGATGAGGTTGAGAAAATTATTCATCTGAAAGCATTGGGAGCATGAACTTACTCAGAAAGTCTAGTTGTATTATGTGTGCAGAAGACTTGGACAAATATGCCCATGATGAGCCTTTTAGTAGTGGGATGCAATTTAAGCCCAATAGATTGGTATATGTTATTCCATGACTCTGAATAGATTAAGAGCTCCCATGGATCTATTTTCCTCTAAACTTACATGTGAAGCCTGATACTTTGGTGGTGGGGAGATTAGAATTGTTATAACTATGAGGCTATGTAGCAACAGAGTTGAACTTACTAGAGAGTCTCCAATGGTCTAAAATGTTGACTTCCACTTTGACATACCACTCCTATGGTAATTTTTTTCTTAAACCTTCCTCATAAGCTAGTATGTTATGTGGTGCTTGAATTAAAGGGACAAGCAACACATGACCTGTCTCATTTTTGTAACCAAGTTAAAAGACTTTGTGACTAGAATTATATATCCAATCTCTTCATGCAAAACATATGAAGCAATTGGGTGTCTACTATTTTGTAGAGGTAATGTATCTGTGTAACATGAATGTTGGTGTTATTAGTGATAATGGGATAATAGGAGGAATGATGCTACCAAATGAAAGGACATCTATTGTTAAGTATCCTCACTAATTTGATCATCATTCACACAAGAAAACAAACAAATCATTAGACTTTGGTGTTGCTTCTTATCTTGCGTGGTAGAGATTATGTGGATTTCAATTTTGGGGAATCTCCTATCCAAATAGAGTATGTAGAAGGGCTTGCAAGTGAGTGAAGCATAGTGGTTAGTTGTTTGGGAAATGTGAGAAGTGGGGTGCTGAAATGTTTGGAGAATGTCAATCAATTAGGATCATATTTTATATATTGGGGTGACCTAACCTAGTGGAGCTTGTTAGAAATAGATAATATTGAGAGGGGGGTGAATCAGTATTCTACAAAATTTTTCCCACAATTGGATATCATTAATTACTTCACAACATGTATATGAAATTAAACCAATAATACTAAATAGTAAATAAAACCATATATTAAGAGAACTCATAACACCATTATTTGTTAATTAGGGAAACCCTAGCCAAGGGAAAAACCCAGTGGAGACGGTATCCACAAAATGACCCACTAAACAAAAGAGCCATGTTAAGGATATTGACCCTTTTAGGAGTCTACCAAATACATATAGTGTCTCAAGTCCTTGTTAGAGGACTAGGCCCTGTTAAAAGCCTGAACACTATTAGGAGTTGCTTCAATCTTGTAAGGAGTTGGTAGAACAATTAAAATGTATAAAAGAAGAGCCCACTACCCTAACTTGGAATATACAAATAAGTTCCTTCACAAGTATAGATATACATACAATATTGTCTTACTATTATACTTTGTGAATCCTCTGATCATACATTAGATCTCACATCATACAAAGCTAGCATATCACATAAACATCTTCACAATAATTTGATTCACATTTAGCTATGCAAGATATGATTTTTACTTATACCTTGTTGATTATCAAAACTCTAATCAGTCAACCTTGAAGCTTCCATAGGCTTGGCTATTTACAAAAATAACTCATGATAAACATCTAGGATGTCATCCCATCATAGTTAAGTAATTATTTTTTTACCAAAATAATTCCTTAATTCATACAATTCATTTTACTATTGTGCTCTATTTTATTTTGTTAATTACATATACTGGAAAATTCTCTGTAACTAATTCCTTACTATTAGTACAATCTGTGCATTGGCACACATCATCATGACTCTTTCAAAAATTAGTCCTCAAATGCACATAAGCTAACTCAAACTTTGTCATCTATACTCACATAATCTTATCTCTGTGTTGCTAAAATTGTCCAATACTTAGACAATTTTTTATCTTTGATTTCATGATGAAATGCCAAAATTGTTACTTTATGGTGACTAATCAAGGAAGTTCAATACATACTTCAAAATTTTTGGGCCCTATTTTATCAGGATTTTGGGCCGACATGTAATTATTAATAATAACCCTAAAGTAGCAAAACTATTTTTATAAAAGGGCTTAGTGTTAGGGGTTTTTCATAAGATGTGATGCAAAAAAAAAATTTTGTGGTGGTATTGAGTTGTAAGGGATTATAGATTGTAATTAGGTTGTAATCATTGAATCATGATAATATTGGAATTGTTGTTTGGTGGATGTAGCCCAAGGTTTGGGTGAACCATGTTAAATATTGGTATCTTGTGTTCTCTTCTATGCGATCTATTATTTTCTAATATTGTTTATATTTGCATGTAATTTTTATTTCTATGTATGGTTTAATCCTAAAATGTGGTATCAGAGCCAAGCGGTCATCATTTTTTTTAGCGATCCTCTATAGGAAGGTCTCACGGTTGAGTGGGAGAAATGGCAGATGAGAGTAAGTTGAGGGTTCACAAGTTTAATGGATAGAACTTTCGGTTATGGAAGATGAAAATGGAAGATTATCTCTATTAGAAAGATTTATGGAAGCTGTTGGAAGGAAAAACTAAAAACTAGGGAACTATAACAAATGAGGAATGAGAGATTTTAGACAAACAAGCACTTGAAAGCATTTGGTTATGCCTGGCAGCATCATGGATATTTAACATTGCAAAAGAAAAGATGACAAAAGAGTTGATGGAAACCCTAGAAAAATTGTATGAAAAGCTCTCCATATCAAATAAGGCATTTCTCACGAAGCATTTATTTAGTACAAAAATGGCAAAAGGTAGATCTATTGTAGATCATTTAAATGAGTTTAGTATGGTTACTAATTAGTTATCTTCTGTGGGCATTAATTTTGATGAAAAAATTAGGGCTCTCTAGATTTTGTGTTCTTTTCCTAAAAGCTAGAATGGCTTGGTAATGGTTGTGAGTAATTTTATTTCTAGATCTAATACCCTAAAATATGATGATGTGATCAGTGTTATTTTCAATGAGAAAACTCATAGAAAATCCTCAAGTGGATCTACATCAAGAAGTCTTTTGAATGCACAAAGCAGAGGCAAAATGACTAAGAGAGGAAATAATTCCAAAAATCTTCAGAAATCAAGAGGAAAGTCAAAGGGGAAGAGGTATCAATCTAGAGGATCAAGAGATTGCTAGTACTGTGGTAAAATAGGGCATAAGAAGAAATATTTTTGGACTTGAAAGAATAATGAAGGAGATAAACCAAAAGAGGACAAGAAGGAAAATGTGGTAAGTAAAAAATTTAAAGAGGATGCTTTATTTCTATCTTTAGAAAGCATTGATGATTCATGGGTCTTAGATTCTAGTGCTTCATTTTATGCTACACCTCATAGAGGTTATTTTATTGATTATGTCCAAGGGGATTTTGGGCTTATTTATTTGGGGGATAATGAACCCTATCAGTTTGTTGGAAAGGGAAAACTTAAGATTAAGTTGTAGAATGGGAATCATTGGCTACTACATGAGGTAAAACATGTTTCAAGGTTGAGTAGGAATTTAATTTTAGTAGGGAAACTCAATGATGAGGGTTGTGTAGTTACTTTTAATGATAAAAATTGGAAGGTTTCAAAAGGTTCCCTTGTAGTAGAAAAATGTGTGAAAGTAGGGACTTTATATCTTTGCACAGGTCATATTGTTCCTTCTACTTTGATTGTTTTAGGGGAAAATGAATATTCAGGAACAATTGTTGCAGTTGAGCAAGGAGAACAAATAGCTACTGTAAATTTTGATACAACATTATGGCATAACAGACTTGGGCACATGAGTGAGAAAGGTATGAAATTACTTCATTGAAAGCAAGTTTTACCAGGTTTGAAATGTGTCAATATGGATTTCTATGAAAGTTTTGTATAGAAAACAAAAGAAAGTGAGTTTTGTGAAGATTGGAAAGGAAAAGGAAAGTGAGAGATTAGAGCTTGTGCATACAGATGTATGGGGACCAACTCAGGTATCTTCCCTTGGTGGATCACATTATTATGTTACATTTATTAATGATGCAACTAGAAAACTATGATTTTATTTCCTTAGAAAGAAATTTGATGTATTTCAAACTTTTAAGAAATGAAAATGCTTGGTTAAAAATGAGACTAGAAAGAAATTAAAATGTCTTAGATCTGATAATGGTGGTGAATATTAAAATCATGAATTTGGAGATTATTTCTCCAAATGGTATTCATAGATAGAAAATTGTTTCAAGGTCTCCACAGGAAAATGGAGTGGTTGAACGCATGAACAAGACTATAATGGAGTGTGCAAGAAGCATGAGGTTGCATGTAGGGTTTCCCTTAAACATGTGGGAAGAGGCTATCAATACTGATATATATTTGATTAATAGAGGTCCCTCTACTCCTTTTGGTTGTGGTTTTCTAGAAGAAGCATAGACTGGTAATAAGGTGAGTTATTCTTTTCTCAAAACCTTCAGTTGTGAAGCATTTGCTCATATAGATTTTGAAAAATAGAACCAAGCTAGAACCTAAGTCAAAGATATGTGAATTTAGTTATAGGCTTTGGGATTTTGAAAATTGTACAATTGTAAGAAGCAAGGATTTCATATTCAATGTGAAAGTGTTGTACAAAGATTTATTGCAGCAACATGAGAAGAAAGAAGATGATTATGTAGTGTTGGATGATACTCCAAAAGACGATGTTCCAGAAGTTCCTCATGATCTGCAATAAATGTTGTTGGCATTATGATACATTTTTGTCATTAGTTACAACACTTATTGGATTTTGAATGCTTACCGAGCTCACACCGGAAACCAAGCTTTACCTAGTTCTCAGTGTTTACTGAGTAATCAAGGTGAACAAAGAAGTCAGTGTTTACCGAGTAATCAAGGTGAACAAAGCAATTAGTGTTTACCGAGTGATCAAGGTGAACAAAGCAATCAGTGTTTACCGAGTGTTCAAGATAAAGAAAGGAATCAGTTTTGACCGAGTAAAGATGTACTAAGATGTAACCAAGAACTTCATGATAACCGAGCTCTTGAGGTTATCAAGGAAATTAATTTTTACCGAGCTCAGACGGATATCAAGGAAACTAACTATCACCGAGTCACAAGGTTCTATCAAGTATTTCCTTTGATCACTGAGCAACAGTTCAGATAGAAGTATTCACCGAGTGACATCTCTTCTACCGAGTCTCCAGTGGTTACCGAGTTCAGAACTATTCAAAGTGTTTAGTATGAACCGTGCCTTCACTTCTACCGAGTGCATGATGATGCCGAGTAACGCAGTGGACGCCGAGTATCAGAAGGACACCGAGTCAGTTCAGTGAACCCGAGTTTTTACCTTGGGCCGACTTTGTATAGAGATTTGCACTTGTTGTTTTAGCTGACCTTGCATGTATTGTTTAGCCGACCTTGCATGTATTATTTATATGGATAGTATATATATGCAATGTATTGTATCATTCAAATAACAGTTATGGCAATGGTAATGAGTGGAAATGTGAAAGTGTGAATGTGTGGAAGTGCGAAAGAAATACATGCATGCGAAAGTATGTGGGCTGAATTGTGAAGATATTCAGCAGGTCTAGTTTTGAATCAGAAAAGTTTTATCTATCACATCAAGGTGAATCAGAGCATAGCGGATCTTATCAGCAATTAGTTGTAATTAGATCCACTATTTCATTCTAACAGGTGAATCAATTTTTGCAAATCCTTTAACAAGGTAGACTTAACAGTCTTTTGTAAATCTCCTAACAGAGTGCATACTTTATTGTATGTTTGGAAATCCTCTAACAAGGTGGATCTAGCAATCCTTTGTGCTCCTAACAGGGAAGATCACCAGAAGTGGTCATTGTAAGCCTTAACCGGCCAACTTCATACTGCAGTAACGAAGCTTGTGGGTTTCATCCCCACCCCAATTTTACTTTCTATTTGGAAGGTTTCTGGGTCACCAAATCTGTGTGTTCAAGTGTTGCAAATAATTTTGTTTCATGCTTACAATAGGTTACTTGGATGAATGATGAATATATCAGTATACAGTTTTATTGTTTGAAATTTTAGAAGTTACTGATTCACCCCTCCCCTCTCAGAAACTTGTCATATCTTGAATATTTCCAACAAATGTAACAACAAATACCACACACCCCAGTGAATGTTAGATGGTTAACAAGGCTAAGTAGACTTCCAAAAAAAAATTCTCCTTCCTTGTATTCTATTTTACTTGTTGATGCTAGTGAACTTGAATGTTATGATGAAGCTATGCAAGTGGATACAAAGATTTAGTGAGAGTCTACAATAAAAGAAGAAATGGACTTTTTGCTTAAAAATAAGACATCGGATTTATGCAAGTTGCCTACAAGTAAAAGGGCTTTATAGAATAACTGAGTTTATAGGTTAAAAGAAGAGGATGGAGGTAAGAAAATAGTTAAATCTAGGTTAGTTGTAAAAGGATTTATAGAGAAAAAGAGCATTGATTTTGTTAAGATATTTTCTCCTATTGTTAAAATGATTTCTATTCACATTGTTTAAAGTATTGTGGCTATTGAAGATATGCATTTGGAGCAGCTTGATGCTAAAATTGCCTTCCTTCATGGTGATTTGGATGTAGAAATATATATGGCACAACCATAGTGATTTGAGGTCAAAGGTAAGGAGAACTTAGTGTGCAGATTGAAGAAAAGTTTATATGGCTTGAAGCAAGGGCCTTGGCAATGTTATCTAAAATTTGATAGGTTTATGCATGAGCATGGATATATTAGGTTTCATTTAGATCATTGTGTTTATTTTAAGAGTTTGGATGATGATAGCTACATTATTTTATGTTTATATGTTGATGGTATGCTTGTAGTTGGGTCTAACATGCATAATATTAAGGGGTTGAAATGCCAATTAGCACATGCATTTGCAATGAAGGATTTGGGGTAGAAAAATAAATCCTTGCTATGAAAATTTGTAGAGATAGGAAGAACAAAAAATTTACACAATCTTAGATTGATTATATTGCAAAGGTGTTACAACATTTGTCTATGGAGAATGCTAAAGTTGTTAGCACACCCTTAGTTGGTCATTTGAAGTTGACTAAGGAGATGTGTCCCAAGACACAAGAAGATGATGATAAGATGTCCAAGGTACCTTATACTTCAATTGTAGGAAGCTTGATGTATGTACTAGGCCAAATATTGCACATGCAGTGAGAGTTGCTAGCATGTATATGAGTCATCCAAGAATTGAGCATTAGAATGCAGTTAAATGGATTCTCAAATATTTTAGAGGAACATCCTATAAGTGTTTACACTTTGGGGGTTCTACTACTAATTTACAGGGATATGTTGACTCAAATTTGGTAGGGAATATTAATACCTAGTGGAGTACTACAAGTTATGTATGTACTTGTAGGACTAGAAAAATGGGTTAAATGCATAACACACTATGAGAAAATCACAAAACTCAATAATCATGTGTTAGCACCCACTAGTCTATCATGAAAGCCAAACTAAACAAAAGAAAGCAAACATAATCAAAAACTCTCTTTTTCGTTTGTAGCTCCCATGTCCTTCTTTCTTCTCCAAATGATTGTAGTTTCAAAGTTGCCTATAGTGCACACAAAATTGAAGCAAAAGCCTATGATAGTGATAATGCCATGAGAATACTTGAAGTGTGATTTTATGTGAGAGAGAGAATGCAAAATGCAAATTAGTAGAGACTCAAAAACTCAAAGATTCAAGGACTCAAGACTTAAGCATTCTGATTCAAGAACTCCAGCATTCTGATTCAAGAGCCCAAAATGAGAGAAAGAGTGTCCATTTTATAATTTTCATGCAGGGTGAGAGCACTGGATTTTTCACCCACAGACATGCGATGTGGCAAGAGATTCCTATGACACATATGACGGAATATGCCAAAAATAAGATTCTATGACACATGCAAGTCAAATTTGGAAGAGAATCTATGACGCATCATAAGATTCCTCAACCCACTTAAAGCCAAGAATCTATGGCAAATAAGCCAAATAGGGACATGTGTAAGAGGTAATAATAATTCCTATGATGCATATGACAGAATATGCCAAAAGTAAGAATCTATGACACACAAGAGTCAAATTTGGAAGAGAATCTATGACGCGTCATAAGATTCCTCAACCCACTTAAAACCAAGAATCTATGACAAATAAACCAAATAGGGACATGCGTAAGAGATAAGAATATTTGATTATGACAAATCTCAGCCAAGTGTGAAAGGAGAATCCACAAGGTGTCACATCCAAGTGTCATGATGATGAAATATTTTATGGAATATTTGAATTAAAAATCCTTTTATTCCACAAAATAAGAATTAGTAGAAAATGGAATTAATGATGGAAAATAGAACTTAGGAAATTGTAAGTTTCCATGGTTTGCAGATAATGAATCAATTAATTAATTGAGGATGATAATCAGGAAGAATAATTAGTGAGAATAATAGAATTAAATTATGGGTTATTTAATCCTATAGAGAAAATAAGTAGATGATTGGCCAAACTAATTAAATGAATGTGACCGTATCCTTTGATGAAAATGTGACGATGATGGATATCAAATAAGATGATGAAAAGGTAGACCAAAACCATGGTCAAATTAATTGATTGAAGTTGATAACATGCCAAGGACACATGACATGAATTGTTTGATATGTAACATTTAACTGACATTGTAAATACTATAGGATTGAAATTGATTGATAATGTTTGATCATAATAACATTGATAGACACTGTCAATATTATTAAAATGGTTGATGATGCCATGATCTGACATTGAAAGCCTCAACAACGTCAAAGATTGAATGACATGAATGATATTTTGACCTAGTACTGAGAGCCATGACAGTACTAAGGTCAGATTGATAAGATTGATAGGTTGATAGGTTTCCAAGGCACTAAAAGCCACAAAAATGCCTACGAGCGGATAAATGATGATTGATTTGGGATGTTTGATATGTTTTGGGTTGATTAGGACCAATTTCAAGTGATTTTGAGTTGATATGAAATTGATGTGAAAGGGGATACAAATGACAAAATATGGTCAATCAGGCCAAAAGATTGAAGTTAGTAGAATGAGAAAATGGGAAAAATTAGTATGAAGAAGTGATGAATTCATAGATGCGAACCATTTTTGAGCGTCTACATTTTGCCCCTCTTTGATACAATGTGATTTAGAGCATTGTATCAAAGAATAACTGATGAGAAAGCTACAACATGCCCCAGTAGGGATGATATATATGGGTGCCCCCTCGATAAATTGACTAAGATAAGCATATGATAAGTCAATTTATCGACAACAAGAAGACAAAACCATAGCAACTGACAGAATGACCCGAAACTGTGCATGCATGCCCAAGATGATGGAAAGATGTCATAACCTGAGGGGAATCATAAAAAATGGTCATATTTGGTCAAATATGATGAGACAAATGTCAGACTAAGGTTGAACCAGGCAGAAAGCCATAGAAAGTTGATTGACAGTGCAGGATGATGCAAGAATGCATGAATGCAAGAGGAAGATGATTTGGTGAATTAGAAGACATGATCATGGTGATGGAGAATGAGATGATGAAGAAAGATGAGATGAGGAGATGTTAGTATGATGGAAAGACTTTTGCTTCTAGAAAGTGCACTATATGTCAAATGGAGCTTTATTTTGATATGGCAAATGGAATGCAACGCATCATGGCATAAAGGGCCAGAGCGCAAATGCAAGCCTTTTGCATAAACAAGCACGATGCAAATAGAGAATGACCTTGTCCTTCCTGAGGCATATGTACATACCCCAGACTCTCAAAAGGTACATTGTAACAGACAAAAATGGAAAAAAGATGACCATGAACCATCCTGGCCACTCTCATAGATCAATTTATATAATCGAGTAGCATAGGGACATGATCAAAGAAAAAAACAAAGCAAAAATAAATCACTCACTAAACAACGTGAGCCAACAGCTATTCTTGTCCATTATTACATTCTTGTTAATGTTTTAGGTGTGTAGATAGTGTTTGACATGTTGATAATGTGATATTTCTGGTTATGGATTCAGTTGATAAGTTCATAGTGATATGTTGGATTGATTGTTGGTTCATGTTGTACAGATATTGTGATTGGCATTGAAGTGTAGTGCTTTGATTTTCAGTCTGCAAAGTGCAAGTGTGAACGCCAGAGGGATGGTCATCCACGGTGAATATGTATAAGGTTTATTGCAAATTTTTAACAAGTTTTGTGATTTTTAGGGTTTTTTGAGGATATTTGATGTTTTTGCGTGACTAGTTTCTTCAGGACATTTTATGATTTTTAAGGTTTATTTCAAGACATTTTATGATTTTTAGTGCTTTTTTTAGGATCATATTTGAATTTTTTTTTTAAAGGATTTTTTCAGGATATTATGTGATTTTTAGTGATTTTCTCAGGATCATATTTGAATTTTTAGGATTTTTTTTTTTTTCAGGACATTATGTGATTTTTAGTGATTTTCTCAGGACATTTTATGATTTTTAGGGATTTTTTCAGGATCGTATTTGAATGTTTAGATTTTTTCAAGACATTATGTGATTTTTAGTGATTTTTTCAGGACATTATGAGATTTTTAGTGATTTTTTTCATGACATTTTATGATTTTTAGTGATTTTTTTCGGGACATTTTATGATTTTTAGGGATTTTTTTAGGCTCGTATAAGCATATACAAGTGTTAGCTCCAATCCATTATGCGATAGATCCAATGGATAAAAAGCACTTAGGGGTATGCCCCTAGTTCAAATTCAAACTTACGCACCATGTAGGTAATATGCCCCCAGACAAGATGCAAATTATGTACAGAGGCCAATGACAGAGTGTGTGTGTAGACTAGTGATGCTTAAGCAAGGTAACGAAGGACATTAACCAGTTCATGAGCCATGATAAGGAACCAAGGATGTCTTGCAATATGAAGGGTATGATCAAGGAATGATAGAGGGGGAAAAGACCAAATGGAATCCTGATAGATGGAGGAGCGACACTGATTACACATGGCGCCTGTTTGCCAAGTTTTCACCATGGTACTTGCCCAAAGCGCCTGTTTGCTAGGTTTTCACTTTTGGACGAAATTTTTCTCTTGACTCAAATTTTTGTGCCAAGATGCCTGTTTGCCGGGTTTTCATCAAGGCATCCATTTTTTTGCTTTTTGCTTTTTTTCTTTTCTTTTCTCATGACTTTTTACTATTTTTTTGATATTTTTTTAGGACTTTTAGATGAAATCAAGAATGTCACTGACAAATGATGAGAAGATATCTGTTGTTGGTGCTGCTAACTGATGAGCTCTAGATCCATGACTGACCATAACTTTGGAGGATTTGTTCTGATTTTGTAGCGAAAATAAAACCACTAGAAAGGTCTCGAGAGATACCATCGTGTACCATATGTAAGACAATGTTTATCTCTCACAAATCAAGGCATTTGAGGATAATTGGGTCAATAGATGCATCATGTGGGATGTCACTGATGATGACATATGCAAAGGCTTCTTGGATAAAGGACTGATTTTTGTTATTGGACAAATTAGGTAGCTGGATTTGGGGATATAAGGGAGGGTTGGGAGGGTTGAGACCAATGACCTTCTGCATGAACGCTGATTGAGAGAGCTCCAAAAGACTTTGTGGCATGTTGAACACTGGAACACTGATATTCATGGCATCATATTTTTCATTTTGTATCATTCGAAGCTTCTTAGCTTTTGACTTTTTATAGTCTAATGGTGCCTTTTGATTTTCACCAAGAGACCTATGCTTGTTATTTCTTTCTCTTTTTGCCTTGTAACTAGAAGGTGGAGTAGGCTCCCTAGAGTATGTCAATGTATTCTCTTTAGAAAAAATTGCTTCTTTGTGATCTTCTGTCATAATGCCTTCAAAGTCTATTATGAGAGTGTCATCATCGTCGAATTGATCAAAAATTAGTGGTCCACATTGGTCCCAATCCAAAGGTTCAGGATAACTTGAGGAGATGTCATCATCAGTGTTGAATGGGATTTGGTTGAAGGTAGATATATGGGTAACTAATTCAACTGGGTCATTGGGGTTATGCTCAGAGGCTAGGGGATTGTTGGTTTCAAGTGGGATATCCTCAGATGCCTTTTCATCATTTGAAACATCCATAGTCTTACATGTAGGTACCGTGGTACTAGGAGGACCTATTCGTAATGGTCTAAATCCAAGCCCCAAACTAGGAGGTTGTCCTTCTGTAGTGATAAGTTAAATGATTCCTTGTTTTTGAGATCCAAGACCACTATAACTATCATAGCCTTATTTTTGCATGATGGTAATCCCAACTCCATACTTGCTAGGAGATTGCAAAGTGGTTTCTCGTTCTGCGGATGTATTCTTATTGATAGAAGTATAATTCTTTGTACTGATGGGAGAAGGTGGTGACTCCCTAATGTGAGAGACTTGAGACATAAAGTACTCTCCACACCCATTGTCTTCAATCTTCATCTTTTCCTTGGCTTTACTGAGCATTATATCAGCATCCACATACTTAGAGGAATTTTTGGGTTGTGCTTCATTGTTTGTTGGGATTTGGAATGCAGTAGCATCTCTTAGATTAGCACAAAACTGGAAAGGATCTGGATCACCGGGGATGGTAACCTCCATGTTATTATACGAAAAATTCAGACATTGATGATATGTAGAAGGGACTGCTTTCATAGCATGAAGCCAAGGGCATCCTAGTATCATGTTGCAATTCATTTCTATATCTAGGACATGGAACAATGTATCTTCAATGGCTAGACCAACTCTGATAGGTAATGTGATGATGCCCTTAGAGAAGCATTCACCATCATCATAAGCTTTTATTGTGATTCTTTGAGAGGGATCTACATCATCTTCTGAATAACCCAAATTGTTGACAACCTTAAGAGTACAGATGTTCAGTCCTGCTCCTCCATCTATTAAGACGCGTTTGACTTTGGCATTATGGATGAAGACTTCAAGATAAAGGGGATCATTATGGTTAGGTTTGTCCTTAGGAATATCACGGGGTGAAAAGGTGATATGTTGTGATGCGGATAGGTTCCCAACCATGGCTTGGAATTGGGAAACATCAATTTTATCTGGGACTACTGACTCTTTAAGAGCTTGCTCCAAGATCTTATGGTGTTGGGGAGATGCATGCAGTAGGTCCAAAATGGATATTTGTGCAGGGGTTTTTTTGAGTTGTTCAACAAGGCTATAATCAGATGAAGTAGGAGCAGTAGGTCTACTTGGGGGTGCAGGTCTAGTACAAGTAGTAGGTCTAGATGGGGCTCCAGGTAAGGTGATCTTGCTACGACGTGTAGTGACAACACAATGAGGGTCTTCAGCCTTCAATGTGAATGTGGATATGCAGAAGTCAGACTCATTAAAGCAATTGATGGTGTAGTCATAGCCAGTGCGTGTGTAATTCACATTACCTTGTGAGTTTGAGTTTGAACTTGAGGGTTTCTCTTTGTCATGATTACCCAAAGGATCTTTGAAAATAATATGATCAGAGTTGGATGGTAATAGTGATGGATCAACTGTGATTACACCATCATCAATAAGGTCTTGTATTGCATGTTTCATTTGGAAGCATGATGAAGTCTTGTGTCCTTTGGTGCGATGGTAATCACAATACTTTTTGTCATCCCACCAATTATCTTTAGTCAATGGTTCATCTTTGATTGGGGTTAATTGCAAGAAGTTATTACTAAGCAACTGTTGTAATGCAGTTTCAAGAGGTATCCCCAATGGTGTGAATTTTCTATCCTTGGTTCTAGGATGTCTTTTGTCTTGTGTGGAAGTCTCAGTTTTCTATTGTTGAGGTGTTGTTTGATTAGGAGTTCATGAATTTGTAGGGTTTACACCTTTCAAAGTCAGTTTAGGTTGTGCTGTGCTAATTGTGCAAGTGTCCACAATGCCATCATTAGTCACATTCTTGTTTTTGGAGAAAATTTTTGCCTTGTCATTAGACGATTTGGTGTTTGTGTTTTCTTTGTTTATCTTGAGGATTCTGTTACGGATAAGAGTATCCTCAATACTAGCCCCTTTTTTCATGAGTTTAGAAATGGTGCTTGGACTCTTGATTTTGAGTTCATACATTAAGTCTAGGACTAAGTTTTCAATGCACAGGTTTACTTGTTGTTCTTCAGGAATGTCTAGTGAGCATTGACTAACTAATCTTCTCCAATGGAGTAAGAATGTGATGAATGATTCTCTTGTCTTCTATTTAGTTGAGCACAAATCAGAAAGTGTCACCTCATTTGTAATATTAAAGGCAAAGTGGGAGATAAACGTGTCTGCTAGCTCTGACCAAGATGTGATATTACCAGGAAGTTTGGAGTACCATTCAAGTGCGGGCCCCCCTAGAGAACGAGGAAACAATCTCATAAGGTAAGTGGGTTCATCACTGAGTTCAGTACATGACGCACAAAATTCTCTAATGTGGTCAATAGGGTTGCCTTTTCCTCAGTATTTTTCAAACCTTGGAGCTTCAAAGTGTTTTGGGAATGGAGGCATATACAAACTTTTATCAAATGGGTTAGGACGTAGGTCCCTTTCTATATATAGAACCTATTTCTTTTGGAATCCCAATGCCTCAACTTGTTTGGAAAGTTGTTTGAATTGTTGTAAAAGTTCTTCATTGGGGTTTTGCATGATGGTCTTTCCTTCAAGTCTTTTGTGTCTATGAGTCGATCGTTTGCTGTGGTGAGAACTATGTCTACTTGGTTCTGACATTTTTGTGTCTGATGAGTATGATGAAGTGTTGCTAGGTGGTGGAGGTATGTTGGCACCTCGAAGATAGGAAGGTCCCTATTGTTGGGGTACTTGTTGTGGTATTTGATGTGGCACTTGTTGTGGGATTGACTGCAATTGTTGTACCATGTGTTGTTGTTGTGTAGTGTATTGTGGTTGTTGTTGGGATACCTCTGTTGGTTGTATGTGAGACCATGTGCGTGCTTGTTGTTCTAGAGGTATTTGTTGAGGTTTTTGTGGCACATGTTGTTGTTGTAACAAATATTGTTGGTATGTGATTTTTTGCTCAAGGCGTCTTTGGTATTCCAACTGTTGCTTGAGTTGCTCTTGTTGTTTAGCAAAAATCATTTGTTGTTGTTGGAATTGTTTTTGATAAATTGTGTGTAAGTCAAGTGGGTCCACATGAGATTGCGTGTTAGGAATGTTGGATGTGTGCCCCACTTGTGGTTTTTGTTGTTGTGTTTGATGTTCTTGTTGATATGTGGGATGTGTTTCAAGAGTATGTAGACTTGGTTGTGCCTTGGAAGTGTTGATTCCTTGTACCATTGTAGGTTGTTGTTTTCGTGGGGGTTGACTAAGTCCTTGATAATTGGACGTCATGTTTGTATTGTTGTTTTTATACCTTTGTGTGTTAGATGTTCCTGCTTGCAACATCATATTGACTTGACTATGAGATGCATTTATATTGGGAATGGGTGTAATGTCAATAAGACTTTTCCTTTGTGTGTCCATAGGGATGGTTGAGCTTGATGTTTCACATGTTGTACTTATGAGAGGTTCTATAGTGTTTGATGTCGTAGCACTTGGTAAAGTTAGGAGCAAAGGTGTACTTTGTTGATTTTCTTCCAAAGAAGGTATGTTTGACATCCCTAGAGCATTGGTCCCTTTAGGTGCATCTTTTTGTTGCATCATGTGACTAAAATCAAGTCTTAATGTCCTTTTGGGCTGTTTAGGGATTGGTGGTATTTCATCAAACAAGGGATTAACATTGATGTGTTCAAATGTGCTTTGGAGGATTTCAATTGTTGGTTCTTGATGGGATGTTATAGGTGCCATTATTGTGTTTGAAAACTCCAAAGGTTGTTTTCCCTTGTCTAAGTCCAAATTTATCATGGGTTGGATGTTTTCAATTGTTGTGTTGGTTTGATTTTTGGACCTAGGACCTTCCAAGTTTGGATTAAATTTGACAATTTCTTGAGCTGCCAAACATTTGAAATTTTTGCGAAAACTTTTGTCTTGACATGCCCTAGCCACTTCCTCATCAGTGATTCCATAATTAGTGTCAGAGTCATCACTTAGGTGTACAATACCTTGTTGTATGTTTGATGTGTTAGGTTGGCTGAATTCAAAGGAATGTGATTGTTCATCTTTAGGTGAGGTTGGTACACTTCCTTCTCCTGGTGGCATTGGCACGAATATAGGTTCAAAGTCAGGACTCCATTGAACCATACCATGTGTGGGGGAAGTGTTTGGAGTAAATCTCATGGTAGGTGTATTGTTCAAGGTTTGTTGTGCCATAGCTTGAGGATCTTGTGGATACATATTCAAGGGGTCTGCTAGTAATGGTTGTGATGCTTCGATTTGGTCTTCGTCAAAGGTTTGTTGGATTTTCTTGCTCTTTCTTTTTCTTGGATGAGGTTTTGGTTGTGCTTCTGCCTCATAAAACAAAGGTTGATAGAGTTCCTCGGGTCTCTGAGCTGCTTGTCTCCTAGTAAGTGTTGGCATGATACCTAAGAGTGCAAAGAGTGGTGGGTATGCAAGATATGAGTGTTTTTGGGATTTTTAAGTGTTTAGGAATGTTATGCAATGTGAGGAAATGCTAGATGAATTATGGTTTTGATGTGCAAAGTGAAAATGTCCTAGGGATGTTATGCAAATGCAAATGTAAGGTGATGTTTTGAGGTTTGACTAGAGGGGATGAAAAATGACTCTAAGGTATGCAAAATGACAATTAGGGTTATGTTTTGGACTTGTTAAGGGTACTAAAGGTTGATGTATGAAAGGTGTATCATGTAAAGGATGATATTCTAGGGTTCAAAATGATGTTTGGGACATGCAAAATGAGGATAAATGCTCAAGAAGGTAATTTGGTTGATGGACAATTTGATAGGGTTTGGTAGTGAAAATGATGTTAAGGATTTTGATCAATGCAATATGAAGGGGATATACCACTAGGGTAAGTCAAAATGACATTTGGGGATGCTAGGGATATGATCATGCTATGACAATGGTATATGGAAAGTTTTGAACTTAGGTAAAACCTTTTAGAAAGTATTTTGTCTAGGAGTTTAACCTTGTGATAAAGGACTTTGGATCTTGACCAAAAATTGATAAAAGATGAAAAGATCAAATTGATAAAAGATGAAAAGGTCAAAGATATCAAGACATAGATAGATTTTGACCAAAGAAAATGATAAGAAAAGATAAAAAGACTAGTCAAGATCCATTATCCATCAACACTAGGAGATACTCTAAGACTTATACTTTGTCTAGATTTTTGACTAAATTCAAAGGTTTTGGGGGTTCAAAATGACGTTTTGAGGACTCAAAATGATGGTGATGCTAAGCGGGATGTCATAGAGAGGTAAATGGTAGAGGATAGTGTTAGGGCCAGTTTGGATGCTCAAAATAATGATTAGGACACCCAAAATGATGGATAAAGTGGTCAAGATGATGAATAGGTATGCAAAGATGCAAGGCGGTGAATGCCAAGTGTTGATTCTGAGATGGGAATGCAAAAACTAAGGAAAGTAAAACTTAACCTAAATGGATGCAATATGAAAAGTAATGAGGACTAAAAGGTGCAATATGAAGTCTATATGATGTAAGAATGAAGCCTGGACTAGGATGAATGCAAGTGAAATCTATGCAAGTGTGAGATCTACATTTTACCAAGCACATTTAGGAGCACAAGTCAACATGTTTTCCAAGGTTCGAGTGTGTTGAATCAATGTTTGCAAAGTTTGATAAGGTTGAAATGTTTTGGCAATGTGTGATGTTTTGACAAGTTCAAATGATATCCAAGGTGTAAATTTAAAAGTTTGGCTTTTATCTTGATTATGTTTTACACACACGCAAGACATATTAAGACAAGAATAGATGTTGTAAAAGTTAACAAACACACCACAACCTAGGCTTTTAGGATTGTATCCACTGAATTACTACTTGAATCAAAGTTCAGCCGCGCTTATCCAGAGTGAACAACCTAGGATCTTGGCACCACAGGCTCCCCCTTACAGCGCACTCACTTCTCAAGGCTACCAAGATCTGCTTCCCAAGGGGCATGACTTCCCAAGGGACTATTGCCTCTACTAAGGACCACGAGAATATAGGATGTCTTCACAGGCATGGGTGATCCCTTGAGCCAGTGGATAGAAAGGATTTTGGCCACTAAAATATGGTTTTTAGTAAGGGCATTCCATTCGGCAAGTGAATGATAAACTTCCGCAGAAGGTCTCCCAGCCCCGAGAACCGGGGTTTGACGCACCACAAGGGTACTAGAGGAGAGCTATCACGCAGCAATACCATCGACACATCTTTCACTATAATCGAGTTTTATATAGCAGTTGGAATGTTGACCTGGCTTTGGCCTGTTACTGCTCTGAGGTCATCCCCTGGCATACCCAATATCGAGTATCTTGGTCCAAGGCAGGCCTCCTATAGAAGTTACACGGATTTCTCTTACACCCAAGATCCATGAATGGCGAGGGGAGAGGATACGTCCAATGCAACTCCTAGGGATCTAACACCGTAGACACGCCAGGCAGAAAAGAAAAAGGTTCTTTTTAAGCACCAAATGAAATGTTATCTAATCTGGGAAATCCACACACATAGTTTTGAAAGACACACAAAGTCTTCGACAATGTCCTACAAATAAAGCATTAGTAGTTTATGATCATGTCTTCATCCCACAATCGCCACGTGTATGAACCTAGTTGTGCTCTGATAGTACAGATCTAGGTGTGAAAAGGAAGAGCAGATAGTCATTATACCCTTCCAAGTGAGCTCCTTCCTTGCACCTACAAGCACAAAACAAGAAAACCCAAGTTAGATATGCATGTTCACGTCGGGTTCACCAAATGTAGGACTAGAAAAATAGGTTAAATGCATAACACACTATGAGAAAATCACAAAACTCAATAATCATGTGTTAGCACCCGCTAGTCTACCATGAAAGCCAAACTAAACAAAAGAAAGAAAACATAATCAAAAACTCCCTTTTTCGTTTGTAGCTCCCATGTCCTTCTTTCTTCTCCAAATGATTGTAGTTCCAAAGTTGCCTATAGTGCACACAAAATTGAAGCAAAAGCCTATGATAGTGATAATGCCATGAGAATACTTGAAGTGTGATTTTATATGAGAGAGAGAATGCAAAATGCAAATTAGTAGAGACTCAAAAACTCAAAGATTCAAGGACTCAAGACTTAAGCATTCTGATTCAAGAACTCCAGCACTCTGATTCAAGAGCCCAAAATGAGAGAAAGAGTGTCCATTTTATAATTTTCATGCAGGGTGAGAGCATTGGATTTGTCACCCATAGACATTGGATGTGGCAAGAGATTCCTATGACACATATGACAGAATATGCCAAAAATAAGATTCTATGACACATGCAAGTCAAATTTGGAAGAGAATCTATGACGCGTCATAAGATTCCTCAACCCACTTAAAGTCAAGAATCTATGATGAATAAGCCAAATAGGGACATGCGTAAGAGGTAATAATAATTCTTATGACGCATATGACAGAATATGCCAAAAGTAAGATTCTATGACACACGAGAGTCAAATTCGGAAGAGAATCTATGATGTGTCATAAGATTCCTCAACCCACTTAAAGCCAAGAATCTATGACGAATAAGCCAAATAGGGACATGCGTAAGAGATAAGAATATTTGATTATGACAAATCTCAGCCAAGTGTC
Source organism: Cupressus sempervirens (assembly GCA_028749045.1). Classification (NCBI taxonomy): domain Eukaryota; kingdom Viridiplantae; phylum Streptophyta; class Pinopsida; order Cupressales; family Cupressaceae; genus Cupressus; species Cupressus sempervirens. The sequence goes on along the minus strand of CM053790.1, from coordinate 110,035,887 downwards.
AAAGGAGAATCCACAAGGTGTCACATCCAAGTGTCATGATGATGAAATAGTTTATGGAATATTTGAATTAAAAATCCTTTTATTCCACAAAATAAGAATTAGTAGAAAATGGAATTAATGATGGAAAATAGAACTTAGGAAATTGTAAGTTTCCATGGTTTTCAGATAATGAATCAATTAATTAATAAAATTAATTAATTGAGGATGATAATTAGGAAGAATAATGAGTGAGAATAATAGAATTAAATTATGGGTTATTTAATCCTATAGAGAAAATAAGTAGATGATTGGCCAAATTGATTAAATGAATGCAACTGTATCCTTTGATGAAAATGTGACGATAATGGATATCAAATAAGATGATGAAAAGGTAGACCAAAACCATGGTCAAATTAATTGATTGAAGTTGATAACATGCCAAGGACACATGACATGAATTGGTTGATATGTAACATTTAACTAACATTGTAAATACTACAGGATTGAAATTGATTGATAATGTTTGATCATAATAACATTGATAGACACTATCAATATTATTAAAATGGTTGATGATGCCATGATCTAACATTGAAAGCCTCAACAACGTCAAAGATTGAATGACATGAATGATATTTTGACCTAGTACTGAGAGCCATGACAGTACTAAGGTCAGATTGATAAGATTGATAGGTTGATAGGTTTCCAAGGCACTGAAAGCCACAAAAATGCCTAGGAGTGGATAAATGATTATTGATTTGGGATGTTTGATATGTTTTGGGTTGATTACGACCAATTTTGAGTGATTCTGAGTTGATTTGATATGATTCTGAGTTGATATGAAATTGATGTGAAAGGGGATACAAATGACAAAATATGGTCAATCTGGCCAAAAGATCGAAGTTAGTAGAATGAGAAAATGGGACAAATTAGTATGAAGAAGTGATGAATTCATAGATGCGAACCATTTTTGAGCATCTACAGTACTATCTGTGGGGCAATCCTGATCTAGGTTTCTAGGTTACGAAAGGTTAATCCTTCATCCACTATAGAGGTAGAGTATGTTTCTACTACAGAGGTAGCCAAGGAGATGATATGGCTTCAGTTCTTCTTGGAGGAATTAGGACAATCTCAGAAAGATAATTATTTGTTTATAGACAATCAAAGTGTCATTCTCCTGCAAATAATTCAACTCTACATTCAAAAAAAAAAATAGTTGTGGTACCATTTATTTCAATTATTTTTGGATGATGGATAGTTAAAGCTAGACAAGATACATATAGATGACAATCTAGTAGATACGTTTACAAAGGTAGTGACAAGGGAGAAGTTGAATTCCTCTTCATCTTCAGTTGGTCTTCTAGACTAAATAAGAATAAAAGAACTATAGAGTCTAGGGTGGTTTGATCTAGTGGAAGCCCCCTGTGGTAGCGTTATTGCTATAGGACTAGCCTCCCACTATTGTTGTTTAGTGTGGAGTCTGATCAGTCCTCAAGTGGGAGATTGTTACTTTGTGGTGACTAATCAAGGAAGTATTGTACATACTTCATAATTTTTGGGCCCTATTTTATTGAGATTATGGGTTGACATGTAATTATTAATTATAACCCTAAAGTAGTACAAATATTTGTATAAAATGGCTTAGGGTCAGGGGTTTTTTATAAAGTGTGATGCAAAAATTACTTCTTGCAGTGGTATTGGGCTATAAGGAATTATAGATTGTAATCAAGTTGTAATCATTGTCCATCATAATAATATTGGACTTGTTGTTTGGTGGATGTAGCCTAGGGTTTAGGTGAACCATGTTAAATCTTGGCGTCTTGTGTTCTCTTTGGTGTGATCTATTATTTTCTAATATTGTTTATAATTGTATGTAATTGTTATTTCTATATGTGGTTTAATCCTAACAAAAATATATATGTTGACATAAATGACAACATTTACTTATCTACCTAGCCATATTTCCAATAATCTCTCCTTTTGGAATTGATGGAAACATTTGGGAAAATTGGCTAAGTCCCAAAATGTTAGATAGAATATCAATAAATACAAAAGGACACTACTCAAAATTTGGCCTTTAAAACTTTAAAATTGTATTCATGTTTTGTTGGATCATTACATATTCCTTATCTCTTCTTTTATAATAATTTCTTATATACATAGATAAGTCCCCCCTTACACGTATATGCATTGTTTATACAGTTTTACTTCACATTCTTCTCCCCCTTTGACATCAATGGCAAGAGTGTACAAAATAATATAGTCAAAACAAAATTATATTACCTTACTCTGTTCTAACTTGATATTCTTGATATGCAATCTACAAAACCAAGTTTCAACTTCTCAAGCTCCTTCTTCCAATTCTCTTTTACTATATATGATATACTGATAAGTGCATACAATGCATATGATGCAACTTCTACTACACTCAAATCTGTGTAGGCAAGCTTTTCCTAGGATGCCTTTGTTGGATACAATTGTCTAATTGTGTGGTGTCTTTGATGTCACACAAATGTCATATCAGTTGGTAGACAGTGCTTACTGAGCTCACTTGGTCAATAAAAAAAAATTTCTTGTCTACCAAGCATTCCTAAAGTTTACTCTACGAAGACAGTGTCTACCAAGCTCACTCGAGCGTCAAAGGAAATTATGGCAGAAAATACTGTTAACCAAATTTGCATGGTTAATGAAAGGAAAGTTGGATAGAGTTAGTGCTAACCAAGTTCACTCAATTAATAAATTATTTTTGCAAGTTCACAGTGTTAACCAAGCTTCTATTGGTTAACACAGGAAATCATCTCAAAACCAGTGTTTACCGAGCAGGGTTAGCTAATGATAGATTTTGTTGTTTTGGCATAAGAAGCTTAATTATTTCAAGTATTGTTTCTAGCCGACTATGGTGATAATGATTGGTTATTGTAATTTGAATTTGGGCCAACTTGACAATCTGGATGGTATAAATGAAAGGTCATGTTGAGATTTCTAGGGTGTGTGCAAGTGTGTTGATTGAATTAAGAAGGAAAGAGTGAGAGCCAACTTGAAGGATAAGCAAGTATCTTTATGGAGTAGAAAAGTGTTATTTGATTAGGAAGGATCAAGTATGAAGCAAAATAGAGATATGCAATTAGTAATTCAATTGCATCACAATTAGGTCATTTTATTGTTACTCACTAACCTTTATAGTAGTGATCTAAAATCTCTTAACAGAGTTGGTTCAATAGCCACTTGTAAATCCTCAAACAAGGTGACAATTCCTTTGAATTGTTTTAAGACATCTTGCAAGGCCACTCCTAATAGGGTGATTAAATCCTCTAACAAGGTCACACATAACAGTGTATTTTGTAACCTTTAATAGGGTTGGCTCCTAATAGGGCTCAATTCATAAGAGTAAAAAATAGTGACTAGTTACATTGGTGTTTTTTCCCATATTGGGTTTCCACGTTAAATCCTAGTGTCTCATATGTTCATGTTATTTCTCTTATGCTTGCAAATTAATTACTATTAATGTTTGAAGATCTGCTAAAAGTAATTCACACTTTTCATTTATCAAGTTACAATATTTTCTATGTGTTTACTAAGTATCAATAGCTATTAGTTTTCTCAGTTTAATTTTCATTTTTGACATCTAAGGGATCTAGGAAATATTTTAGTGGTAACTGATTCACCCCCTCTCTCAGTTACTCCTTCTATATTTCCAATAGTCTTTGCTGCAAGAAACTCCTCCAATTGCCTCTTTAAAAATCCTAATTTTAGGAGATAAATATTCTCTAAGGATAGAGAATCTCTTCATTACCTTCTCCTTTTCAAATTCAATTCCTCTGATAGCATTATGAACTATCTACATTTTTACTTCAATGTCTTCAATGTTCGCATCTGGCTATTGCAATCTGATAATGAGTATTTTAAGCTCACTCATTTTGAAATTTATTTTCTCAAAAAATTACTTCAAGTAGTTGTATGACATAGAAAAATTTCCATACAATATATTTCCTTCATCTAATCTCTTCCTTAATTCCTTTATGTAAACATTCAAAGTTTGCAAATCATTTCTGATATTTTTGCATGCTATATCAAACAGTGATGCATCATACTTAGTCTGAGCTTGCACTAAATCAATATCAAACAAAATTGTAAATTCTTCATCAAATGATCTTATCATTTCCTTAGCCTTTATTTGATTATCAGGCTCTGCAATAGTAGCTTGTACTATCTTTTTCATTCTTTCCTAAAATTCTACAAAAGTTCTCTCTAAAGTCTTAATAGACTTGTTCTTCTCTAACAATTTTCTCAAAGAAGTCATCAAACCCCTTTGATCATCATCAAACTACTCTTGGGGTAGCTATTGGAATGGGTGTAGTTACTTGTAGTTCTGTGATTTTCTTCTCTCTTTTTTCCTTTCTTTCTCCTTTTATTCTTTCATTCTTTCCTCCTCCTTCCTCTTGTTTTCTTTATTTCTTTCCTCTTCTTCAATCTTGTTCTTTCCACATTTCTCTTCTCATCTTCCTCATCATCCTCTTTATCTAAGCTAGAATAGGCAGTAATATTGCCAATAATGTTACTCCCATACTCTACAAAAGGATTTTCTTTATGATCTATTGTTATGTGAGTACTATCCATTTGCATGGATTCAATCCCAATAACTATATGTGGAGGTGAGTTAATTTTTTGAGTTTCCTCAAACATTTCTTTAGTAAGATTAGGTGTACTGACCTCAACATTTATGGGGCTTTCTCTTTTTGACTATGCACTCTTGCTCTTTTTATTCAATAGCCTACTATACAAGTCTTATTTCTCATAATCATATTCCTTACAATTTCATTCTCTAACTACCTTCTATCCATGTTACTATACAAGTTGTAATACTAATTTAATTGAACAAAATTGTCATTCTCAATGATCTATATATTCATATTGTCAATCTTAGGTTTCTAGGATTTCTTACTAGTTGATGTTCTTTCTTCACCAACTACTTGTTCCATAGCCTTATCGTCATTCTCTTCCTCGAACTCATCAAATCCATTGATGTGCAATGGTTTCCTTCTCTTTCCCTGACCACTAGTAGTTTGTTTGGTCCTCTTCTTAGGAGATGGTGTAGGTTCTTGCTTTACCTTCACTAACTTTTAAGATTTTCTTTGCGTAGATTTTATTACTACCACATCCTCATTGGGTTTCTTCTTTTGTCCAGATTTCTCTTTGATATGTTGCACTTATGCAACTGTGGCATAGGGAGTAGTAGGTATCTATGAAGTAGATTTGGTACTATCACTCCCCTTGAGGGTGTTGCAATGGCAATAGGAGTAGCTTCCATACCTTTATTTGTTTGTCCACTAACCTTCATCTCCAAGGATATACCCTTGATCTCATCAAATTCTTGCCTTGTCATTCTTATTTCCTTGAGAATAGCTTCTATCCTTTTATCAACATTCTTCTTGATTTCTTTATTTTGAATCTTAGAGTGAACTTCCTTCATTTTTTCTTCATGTGTTCCTCATCTAGGACATTCTATATCTCTTTTTGATTGAAGTATAATCTTTTCATAACCTTTAATGAGTTCTTCACTCATTTCTATAAATTTAACTCTAGGTTCCACTGCCTCCATACAAGTTGTATCAATTTCTACCATAAAACACATTTCATCTTTGTACTTTTCTACCATAGCATGAGTGATTATGTATCTATATTTCATTTGCAACTAAAAATTCTTCATTATTTTGTCTATGTCTCTATCTCTAACATCTTCAAGTTTATCCCTATAAGATTTGGTGATCATCTTTATGGTGCACTCATTACTATCCCAACTTGTCATTCTAGGAAATTTCATTGATGCATGGAAAAAATAGGTCAATAAAGACTCAAAATTAAAAACTGTATTATTAGATTTCTTCATCTTTGCAATGCTATCCAACAATTGCACTCTAACAATCTCTCACATGTTTATCTTTTTCTTTTCAACATCCATTACATATGTTGATTGTAGAAATCCTACTAGCATAGAATTTACACTAGAATTGTGATTGATCTCATATCCAATAATCTTTCTAAAAAGTCTAGCTCCAATGTCCTCATAAGGTCAACTCTCATATTTCTACCATCAAATTTAGTCTTCAAATTGGTTCCAACAATCTTCCTAATGTCTTTGTCATTTACTAGGTTACAACCTTCATTTCTTAGTCTTGTGACCTCATGAATTAGGTCATTGTCAATTATAACAAGTATATCTCCTAAATCCTTATGAATGTCTTCATCTCCAATACTCTTGAATTTATAGTGAATGTAATTTCTAACATCTTCTACATGAAGTACATTAGGCTTGATTTTTGAAAATGATCCCAAAGGATCATCAGTTAGAGAAACAAATAGGTGTTTCTTAAATTTATACCTTGGTCTCTCACTAATATCACATACAGACTGGCTTTTCATTATGCTAACTAATTATTTTAAAATTTTCAACTAAAAGCTTCATAAAATACTTTGATTGTCACATATTAGGGCTTATTCAACTCTACACTTCAGACACGTCATTTCACTCTTAATTTTGTTAGAGTAAATAATTAATTTACTAATTATTTATTCTATTTACTTAAGCTTACTTAAGTAAATGCATTTATTTATTAGTTGTAGTCTAGGAGTTTTTTATAAGTTGTTGACAATACGGGACTTTGTTCTCTCCTAATTCATACTTATCCTCTCACATTGTTCGAGGACTTTCCACATGTTATGTGGATGTATGCTTAGTTGTCACACTTATCTCCTAGCATCTTCTAGCTTATTCTGGAAGATTCTTGGACCTCATTATATTCGGGCTCCCTCATTTAATTTTCAAAAGGCATTCCATATTGTAAATACATATTTTCTTGTGTTTGCATATTTTTTCTCTCATGTCCATTTAGGGTTTTTCCCTTACTCCTCGCTCTTCCTTCCTTGGCTTCTCTTTGATATATTTTTGCATGTAGGTGATCTTGGGCATCTTTGGAGTTGGATTTCATCAACTCCAACATAGTATCAGAGCCTTTCTACTGCTACTTCATTGAAGATTTTTGAAGTCATGATTTGAAGTCACAAACCCTAGTTTGTTGGTGCATTTTTTCTACAAATCAAGGGAATAGCAAATTTTTGGAGCACTTTCAGCCCAAACAGACACTGCCATTGGATCTGAAAGGTGCTTTTCAACTAGGATCTATATAAAACTCATCAATTTTGGAGACAGAGCTCCGAGAGGCAAAAAAAAAATTTCTTGCAGGGCTTTTCGTACAGTCGTACAGACAATTTTGTGCATTAAAAAATTTTTAAAAGGGGTTTTCGAGCACACCGCCAGTGCGCCGTCGGGTAGCCACCACCGCGTAACCAATGCTTAGCCCGTGGGCCACCACAGTTGACTGTGCAATCACAGCATCACCATAGCTTGACCGCTGCCCGCTAGCAAAGCACTGCCAGAGGCGCTTCCACTTTTCTCCGCCTCCGCTGATCTATGCTCTATCATTCTAGCTGCTTCGCTCGTGCTTCATCAACTATAGACTCAGCACTGCATGGATAGCTCAGGCCCTGTCAGTAGCTCCTATTAGTCTACATGGATTCTGAGTCCTACATCAGCACCTACACACTCATCAGCGCCTACCAAGTCATAGCGAACATGCAAGTGACATGTGGCATGGGTGCCACGTGGCACTTTGCCACGTAGACCCTGCCATGTCAGCCATACCACCACATGGCATCCATGTGGCTGCCACATGGCCTCTTTTTTTGCACTAATGGCTGACGGGTTGCCAATTTTAAGGCCATGAAATGATGACATCAGCACTACATCATCAGACCACCTTGCACTCTCCTTCTAAGTCCTTTTTGACCTACTCTTAATTTTTTGGCCATAACTTGAGCATATGGAGGTATTTTTTTGATCTGAAAGAAGTGCCAGAAAGTTGGTTCTGAGACGGAGACATTGGTATAGATATTTTTAATTTTTGATGCATTTTTATTATCTTTTTTTTAGTTGAATTCTAAAGTTATGTTTTTAACTCTGGCAAGCATATCTTTTGTGTCCCATGTCAATTTTTATATTTTTGAAAAGCTGGTTCTGTCACCTTTTCAAAAATGTGATCTTTTTTCTCAGTTTTTGGCCCATGCTCTTTCTATCATATTTTTGGCATTTTTGCTATATGGTGGATATCTTGAGTGTTTTAGGCCCGATGATCATTTTTCTGGCATGGTTTCCTTTGTTTTGAGTTGTACTATGTTTTGTTGCAACTTGTTTTTGGTTTTGATCATTTTAGCTATCATTTTTAAGAACTTTTATGTATCGCGCTAAGATAAAGTGCCACTCTTGCATTCTGAGGGTCATGAACATTATTTTTGAGTCAGTTGTACATGCACTATTTTTATAAAGCACCATGGGGGGGATAGTTGTTTGCTGTTTTAGGCATTCTCCCTTTTTCAAGTGAGTGTCCCTTCTATGATATTAGCCCCATGTAGCATCAGTGTGATTGTGTCTTTATAGGTGTTTGTACCTCTTTCTCTCTCATCTTTCTTGTTTTGTTTTTAGGAGACTTTGGCCCACCTTCTCAGTTGCTTGTCATCTCACCCCGTCTGCATTAAGGGGGGGTTATGTTGTTGTTCTAATGCATCCATGGTTTGATGCTTCGTTAGTGTGAGCTATGTATTCAGTGGTTGATCCTATATACATGATGCAGGAGCATCCAGAGGCATAAGGGCAATCCTGTGTCACCCAAAAAAAATGTACTTAGACATAGTTTATGTTTCATGTGTTTTCATTTTTGGATACCCATTTGGGTCAAATAAAGGTTCCAACTCTCACAGTTCCACTATCAATGTTCTAGGATAGAGTATTTGAACACCTTGGGATACGTGTAAATGTCAAAAAATAAGAGTCTATAATTGAGCCATCATTTTGGTGAACTAGAAGGTGTAAATTGGTTAGATGAATGTAATTGTAAATTAAAGCATTCCAGAAAAAGAATCAGGTCAAAAAGCCCCACGGTTTGAAAGTTATCATAGTTTTTCAATTTTTGGAGACCTCCTAAGAATTCTTCAAAGTTAGGTTAGGGGCATTAAATGACCTTCAATAGGGCCAAAAAATGGGGGATGAGAAAATCTGGTCCATAGGGCTATAGAGCGCTTCGAGAGCTTTTTGGAAATGTAAACGGTTCATCAATCGGAGCTACGGTTCAAAAGTTATGCCTCCCGAAAGTTTGGTTACCATTTCTGGATTATTCTAACTTTGTGCTGACTTATAATGCGACTTCTAGAGCCTTCTATTTGGTCAATGGATGCCAACTAGCACTTTCTAGAATGTATTCCTAATCCTTAACCCTTCGGGGTCTATTTAAGAACATTTCTGGCATTGTAAAAGTCAGTTAGGAGTGGAGTTTGAGAGAAGGTACTAGGAGAAGAATTTATCTCCAGATTTATGTTATTGTAAGCCCATAGGGCATGTTTTGGAGTATGTTTCTCTGCACTAAGTGTACTAGCATATTTGTACAGTTAATAAAATTTTCCCTTTCCTATTGTGTCCATTTTGTGCTTGGGTTGTGTCCCCATCAATACAAGGCGATTGCAGTGGCTGGCTACCTATGCATTTCAGTGAGATGGATCTTCTACCATATAGAGATGCTCGATTCATGCCTTCTTCATCCATGGGAGGTTCTTCAGATCAGCAATTCTTTTTCTTCTGATGGCAGATTTGTGGCTTCTACATGCTTCAGTGATGCTTCTTCATGATCACTCCTTGTTCCTATTTTACGGGGCATTCCCTTAGTTGGAGGCTTCTTTAGTTCTTCACTAGGTTCTTATCTCTTTTTGGAGAGGGGTTTTTCCCATTGGGTTTTCTCCTTTGCTCAGGTTACAGAGATTACATTGTACATGGGTACCTGACATGGCCTCGTTGTCAGGACCCATTTTGCATTTCATCTTAGTTTTGTGAGCTTAAGGCATTTCCCTAAGTTGCACTTAAGGGGGGGTGTTAGAGTAAATAATTAATTTACTAATTATTTATTCTATTTACTTAAGCTTACTTAGGTAAATGCATTTATTTATTAGTTGTAGTCTAGGAGTTTGTTATAAGTTGTTTACAATATGGAAGTTTGTTCTCTCCTAATGCATACTTATCCTATCACATTGTTCAAGGACTTTCCACCTTATGTGAATGTATGCTTAGTTGTCACACTTATCTCCTAGCATCTTCTAGCTTGTTCTGAAAGATTCTTGGAGCTCTTTATATTTGGGCTCCCTCATTGTATTTCATAAGGCATTCCATATTGTAAATACATATTTTCTTGTGTTTGCATATTTTCTCTCTCATGTCCATTTAGGGTTTTTCCCTTGCTCCTCGCTCTTCCTTCCTTAGCTTCTCTTTGATAGGTTTTCGTATGCAGGTAATCTTGGGCATCTTCGAAGTTGGATTTCATCAACTCCAACAAATTTTCTATCAAATCACTCACAAATTCCCTATACTCTTTACATGAACAAATGGTACTGAAAATTTTGTTCACTATCCTTAAATCATCCTAAATTTGACTTTGCATTAAATGTGTATCTACTTCATCTTCAAAATATGTTCTTGATTACTAGTAATACTTCTTTCTTCTATACAACTTACTGTGATCATAAAAATGCATTCACACTGAACATACCTTCCTAACTATGTCCTCTACCTTCTATTAATTGCCCAAGTTCTAATTTGCTCTCTAACTTAAGTTATGATCAACTGACACTCTTCCTCTATTGGAAATGCTTAATTCAAATAGGATGAGTCACAAACAATTGGTGACTTCAATCTTCCATTAGGTGCATCAAAATGGTACTCTTCTAAAATTATATGAAAACTTTCTTGATTATTAGCTTTCACAAATACTTCCTTGACTTCATCAACATGCTCTTCCTTCTTAATGTTATCATTTTAATTACCATTTATTTTTTCATTTATGTTATTTTTCCTTCTGTAATTAGGATTCACATTGAAACTCATTTTATCCATTATATAGAATCTTGCTATGTGTCCAAAGTTATTGCATAACTAACATACAAGTACATTCCTTCTATGATTTGTTCCTTTCTAACTATTAGGTTCTCTACAATTCCTTACAATATGTCCAAGGTTGTTACATTTTCAACATACAATTTGGTTCCTTCCTCCATTAGGTATTTCTCCATCATTGGATCTGCTTTATGATCTCCCTCTTTCACTATGTGCAAGGTTAATATTTCTAAACATTATACTATTTCTATTACTACTATCAAACTTAGGTTTCTTACAATCTACTACTTTATGTCCATAACCATGGAAATTATAACAATAGAAATTAGTGATAGGTTTAAAAGACTTACCTATGCAATATCTCTTCATATGACCAACTTCATTGCATATAAAACATTTACCTCTCAATTCATTTCAAACTTCCTTAGGTGACTATTCTATTTGCTTTGTTTCATAATGTTTCTCAGATGCATTAATTTTTTCTATGTCCTTAGTAATTTTTTCATTTTTCTCAGACAAATCAACTTGCTTAATTTCTTTAGATACTTCTATAGATATGCTTGATTCTATCCTACTCTAGTTATTTTCTTAAGGCTTAGGGGTTTCAACAACTAGATCTGATTCTTTCCTAACTTTAGTTTTCTTGGATGACTTTTCTCCAATAAGATATCCAAGACTTGTCTTATCATAAGAAGATCTATGGTAAGATAGTTGTTCATCAATTTTCTCATTGTTGGAATAAAGCATTTCTAACTATTGTTTAGCTTTTGCCAATTCTTCTTTTACAATAGTATTGTACTTTTCTAAGTCTGCAAGCTCTGTCTAGAATCTAATTCAAATGTTACTTGAGACAACTAGGATCTTAGGTCTCCATTTTTAGATTTCATATATGGTTCGGTCTTCTTGTCATCCTTCTTTAGACTCAACTTAAGGTCAACAATTTTCAACTCAAGTGTCAAGATCTCATTTTCTTTCTTGAGAGTTCCTACTTCATCATTGTCACCAACCTACTCTTTTGATTACTTCCTATATTTTAGATGATCAATCTTATCTTTTAGTTTTCCAATGTAATAATTTGCATCTTCATACCTATCTTTCAAGTTATCTCTTTCTTCTATAAGAAGATCAATTTTCTTGAGAGATTATTCAATATTTATCTTTAACTATTCCATATCCACAAGGATCTTACTCAAGATGTTAAGCCTCTTTTGAGTAACAATGCTCTGACACCAATTGTTAGAAATGGATAATACTAAGAGAGGGGTCAATTAGTATTCTACAAACTTTTTCTCACAACTAGATATTATTAATTACTTTGCAGCATGTATATGAAAGTAAACCAAAAATGTTGAATAGTAAATAAAACCATACACAAAGAGAACTCATAAAACCATTATATGTTAATTTGGGAAACCCTGGCCAAGGGAATACCCCAGTGGGGATGGCTAAACAAACTAATCATGTTAAGGATATTGACCCTATTAGGAGTCTATCAAATACATATAGTATCTCAAGTCCTTGTTAGAGGACTAGGCCCTATAAAAAGCTAGAAGGTAGAATATGTATGCAAGAAGATCCCACTACCATAACATGCAATATACAAATAAGTTTCTTCACAAGTATAGATATACATACAATATTGTCTTACTATTTCACTTTGTGAGTCCTTTGATCATACACTAGATCTTGCATCATACAAAGCTTTTGTATCACATAAAAATACTTCACAATAATTTGCATCACATATTTGCTACACATTTAGTTGCACAAGATATGATCTTTACTTATACCTTGTTGATTATCAAAACTTTGATCAAATAGCCTTGAAGCTTTCATATGATTGGCTAATTATAAAAATAACTTAGGTTAAACATCTAGGATGTCATCCCATCATAGTTAGTAATTATTTTTTCACCAAAATAATTCCTTAAGTCATACAATTCATTTTGTTGTCGTACTCTATTATGTTCTATTGATTACTTCAACTAGCAATTCCTATGTAACTAATTCCTTACTATATGTATAGATCTACACACGAGCACACATTGTCATGACTTTTTCAACAATCACTACTCAACTACACATGAACTAACTCGGACTCTTGCATCCCTGATCATAGAATCTTATCTCTATGCTACTACAACTATCTAATACTTAGACAATTTTATGTCTTTAATTTCATAATGAAATACCAAAATATATATGTTGCTATAAATGACAATGCTTACTTTTCTACCTAGCCATATTGCCAACAAAGGTTGCATTTCCTAAATAGCCATACAAATTGATTTGAAGGTGAGCTATTAAATAAGGTAACATGGAGATCAATTTGAGTCAGTACTTTATTGAATGAATAGTCAAACTCATTGTAGGGACTTTTTTTCTAAACTAGAAATCACTCTCTCAATACTCCCAACTTGGCAAAGAACAATGAAACACCATTCAAGGGAATGGTTTGTTATTTTTCACTCATGGGTTGCATTTATTTCTAAATTTTTTATGAGGGAGAAGCCAAGTTTTTTTGTCCCACATCAGGGCCACAGTATCATTTTTCTATCTTTTTTGATGAGTGCACAAATTGTACTTGTCTAAAGCTCTTAATGCTTGATGATAGAATTCTTAGCTCATGCATGCAATGCCCCATGCAGATTTGGAGCATGGATAAAGTAATTTTGGATCAATGTGGTGATTGTTAGGTAGTGATGTAGATGTTTCAACCAATAAATTAAGAGGCTCTATGTGGCACAAATATCAAGGTAGATAGGTGTCATGATATCACTTCATCGCAAGACCAAGGTGCTAGAGATGAGATAAAGCAAAATGGTGCCACATGGGGAAGGGAACCACAAAGACAAAGAAGATAAGGGAGAAACATGGTACAACATTTCTTCTTCATGAGGTTATTTCTAGGGATAGAAAAAAGTGAAGAAGTGCTACATGTCATGGTGGACTTAAGGTGCCCAATAAGCAGGTCAGTGATGTGGAACTTAGGTGGTAGGTGATATGGAAAAGTTGGTGAATGAGGTGATGATACAAGGTATTTAGAGGTAGATATGATGACATCAACAAATAACATGTGGTGAGATCTTGTAATCCCGCAAGGAAATGGTGACATCAATGCAAAGAAGCAAGATCACGACATGTGGTAAGAATGACCAAGTGGGCCAAGGATGAGGTGTCACTGTGTCAGATTCAAGAGTGAATTAGAGAGTGTTACATGGTAGTAATGTGGCAAGCTACCCAAGGGATGACGATGCGGTGATGATTGGATCTAATGGATAAATCAAAGAGTGACACATGTCACTATAGGGTTGATTTACTTTGACCATGTGAAAAATTTGGAGGGAAATCATAAAGTTTAAATTAAAAATTTATAGGTCATTTCCCAAAATTGAGTGCTCATCCAAATTAAAAATGTAGATTTAAAGGATTTTTAAATAAAGTGGGCCTTACATTTTTTAATAAGACCATGTCTATTATAAAAAATTTAACTTTATAACATAATTTTTTTATGGAGAGGTCTACATTTCTTTCTTCATCTGCCTGATTTTCAGAGCAGGGTTTCTGGTACAAATATTCATCAAATATAGGCTATCATATACCATCAAAAAGATCTTAAAGAAAACTATCCATTTTCATAGTCTAGATCTATAGTGGTATCAATGTTAAAAATATATTCAAGGATTTTGCAACAAGGGTTTTTTCTCCAACTGTATTCTCTTGGTTGTCTGTTGCTCAATCATGATAGTTAAAAGATCTTTTATTGCAAATTTTCCATTTGGGTATGGGACAAACTTGGTGAAGTTTCTTCCAACAATGTTATTAGCCTTCTACATGAATTTTATGGGACTTTTAGAAGTGGTTTTAGCAACATATCTGATCTTTTCTCCAAGAGGGGTTTTCATCATTTTGAAGAGATATTTTCTAAGTTTGTTGTACAAAATGAAAAGATCATGTTGAGTTTTTAGTTGAGGAGATAGGAGAGATTCATTTTCTTCAGCAGAAGATGAAGAATAAAGATGACAAGTGGTAGCCAAAGATAAAATCCAACACATCTTCATTCTTCTATATATTCTCATTCTTTCTAATTTTGTAGGGTTGGTTCTAGCACATTGAGAAAATTTTGAAGTTGTGATTCCACCATTTTTCAGCATTTCTCTCTGTATGAATAACAAATAATGAACTCATAGTCATAGTTCTAGTCTATTTTGTTTTTTTCATGAGTTATTAAATGCACCTTGATGTATTTACTCCAAATAGATGAATATAGAAAAACATTGAGAACATTTTCATTCAGAATATTGTCTCTTATTTATGGGTTATTCAATATTTTGTGATATGTGAACGAAGAACATGTAAATTTCAATTGCAACTTGTTTAGGGTTTTATTCCATAGTATGTTTTTCTATTAACTCAAAGAGTTAAGTAAATGCTTGATATATCTTGACAAGGTTGTAGATCTTATAGAAGGATTTTGATGAGTAGAAGATTCATTGTGAAAAGTAGTATATCACTTACATAGTAAATGGATAGATCATAAGAATTTGGATGTATGTTTTAGTTTGTGTAATATCCAATTAAAAAGACATTGATCATAGCTACAATATCCATATTTTCTTACTATTTAGTTCATGGGTTATGTTGAACCTTTCAAATATCAAAATGACTTTTTCTTTTTGTGTTGTAGAGCTAAAAGGAGGACCCCAACTTAGCTTGGGAGCTTCTAGTTTGTGTGATTATGTAAGACCCGCACGAGTACCCCGTTTTAGATTTCACAAAATGAATGTGATTAGGAGTTAATTAGAGTATGATGAACATTTGTGTTACTAGAAATTATTTATGAGATCCTATTGGAGCCTAAGCGGACTCTAGTAATGATAAGTGTAATAACCATTAAATAACTTTTGAAGGGATAACTAAGATCACTTGAAAATGAAACTCTCTAGGTTCAATCTAGGGACTTGATCAAAGATTTCTAGAACAGCTCCCTAGCCAAATTAGGAAGGATGCATTAACATTTCCTTTTCAAGGGGGATAACATAATAAGACATATGATTACTTTTGAAACTTGTGTTTAAAGCACGATGACACACTTTTGAAAACATGCTAATAGATTGAGGAAATTAACCCTAGAAACTTACTCACAAACCCCTCATAGGGTGATAAAGAGATATTGCTAGGAATGTCAATATGTCTAACTTGATGGACAATAGAAGTTCATAAGGCTGCATATTAGTGATTTTCACCTAAGACATGTGTACTGCAATCCATTTTATATGTTTTGATTGTTTAATGGATTATAGGAATGGTGACAGTATTTAGAACAGTAATTCATTATGCTGATATCCATATGATGGAATTATGATGTTTTGAATATGAATCAAATGAAAGTTGATTATATGTGTATTTAGATGAACATTAAATGAATATGACAGTGCAATGCTTCTTTTAGAGTAGTTAGAATGGAAATTCTTAGATGAAGTTAAATATATATGTTAATGTGTATTATATGACATTGGATTTATTCTGCACTTATTTGTATGTCCTTGTATATTATTTTATCGAGCTACTAATGTTTAAATTGAGTGTGCAGGAAAGTTGAACCATGGAGATAAATGGGGGAAACAAGGTTCAATCTTATGTGAACACAGTGAAGCCAAGGTGAATCTTTGGAAGATTCAAAACCTCGTTGTATCGTGTTTATTTCGTAATGTGATTGTGCATGAGTGTAATAGTCAGGAAGTGTGATTAATTAGAGACATGCCATTGTGAAGTGTAAAGTGTTTTAATGTGTGTGTGTGGGTGTCATTTGACACTTGTAATGTTTATGTGTAAATGACATGTCTAATAGGATTCTTTGGCATGATGTCACTTAACCTAAGTCTAATCTTCATGACAAAATCAATTAACCCACCTTGGAGAGTGTTAGGAAGAGTCACCTTCGTGATAGAAATTCAAGTTACAAGTTGATAGGAAATTTAGAGAGCCTAAAATGATTCCCAAGTGTAAATTTTGTGAAAATACGTTACTCACATGGTAATAGTATGGGTTGGGGGTTTAAATATAAGCATAAGTTGGACTAGGGGACCTAGGAGACCCTCAAAAATAGTCATTTCCAAGCCAATTCGAAAATCATATTGTAACCTGACTTCTCACCCCATTCCACCACTTGGATAAGTTCTTATTGGTGGAAGATACAAGAAAGTAAGAGGGGTAGGTGAGGAGTAAAATGAAGGCCTTTATAGGGAGCTTATGCTAACCTTGGTAGTCACTACCCACTCTCTAGTTTCAGAGACATATATGGTTATGGAGGAGTAGTTTAGAAGTGAAGGAAAAATAGGGAGAGATCTAGTTCACCATTTCAAAGCCATAGTTTGATGGAGGTAAGTGCTTCATGCCATGGTTCTTCCTTTCATGAAGTTGAAGTTAGATATTGTAAGAATGCTTCTCGTAGGATCTATGAGTGTAGTATGGAATTATGTTTTGTCATTGGAGTTTTCATGTTGTGTTGTGCTGTGTTGTGAGGGTGTATGTGGTTTCATGAATTTTCTTGGGGTTTCTTCCTTGATTTCCTTGTGTTGTTTGAGTGTTGAAATGTTACATGGGTGTGAAGGCTTCACTCACCCTTGGGAGGGAAGAGCAAGCCTTGGGGTGAAGGGGTTAGTTGGGCTTATGATATAGTTGAGAACCTTGGAGAATGGTCTCCATTGTATGCCATATGCCTTCATAATTTGTTATGGATAGTATGGGGAGTGGTGGTGTGGAAGAAGGTTGGTGAAGTATGGAGATGCAGTGATGCTTTGGTTGATGGTAGTATGATGGGAGGAGGGTTGTGAAAGTCCCAAAAGGGCATGTAAACTTGATGTTTGTGAATAGCCCTAAAAGGGCATGAAATTATTGTTTTGTTAAAACCCGAAAGGCATGGAAATCATTGATCAATGAAGCCCTGAAAGGGCATGGAAATTATTTTTACAAATCTTATAGGATATGGCAAATCTCCTAATTGTGAGCCCACCTTCACCCAATGTTTATGATTCCATGTGTGAATCATTGTGCAAGCCTTGGTTGGGAGTTGTAAATGTGATATTAAACTGAGATGTTCCTATTGTTTTTATGTTATTGTGCTGATGTTTGAGTGCAACTTGGTTGAACCTTGTTTCCCCTAGCGCGGGGGTGGTCTCCTTGAGGCCTAGGTTGGGAGGTGAGCCTCCATGGTTCCATTTTTTTTTGTATTTGCAGGTTATTTGATGTCTTGGATGCTTGGAGGTTAAGAGGATTTCATTGTATAGAAGAAATGAATGCTGTTGTAAATGGTCTTATAATGGAGATGCAATCTCCAACTTGATTTGTGTTACTTTTGTGATCAAGATGTTTGGTGTTGTGTATATCCTAGTGGCAATAGAGGACTTGAGGAAACATCTAAGTATGTTAGCAAGGTCTTTCCATTCGTGTGATACTGTTATAGTGATTCCACCACCTTCTTGTGAATCTCAGAAATTATTGGAGAAAGTTTTCTATATTGTGTTTGAGAATAAATTATCTTGTTCCTTCAGTTATTGTATTTTTGCATCGCTATGTGGATAGTAGAAATGGACTTCATCATCATGAAAGAATAGCAATACTGAAAGCTTTGGATTATGAAATGTTATTTGTATTTTAGTTTCATTGCACATTCATTGTATATCCAAGTCCTCATGTAAATTGCATATATATTATAATAAGTGAATGATCAAGGTTAAAAGAATTCTTTAGACCATCATTACTATGTTCAATCACTCATAATAATCTTGGAAATAATATATAAAAGCTCCTTTGGGATGAAGGATAGAAATTCAAAAGGTTGGCATGAATGCCCTAGTATATAATATTAACCTTGCTGTAAGAGCTCATTCAACATTCTGGAAAATATATGGGAAAGAGAATAACCTTTTTCTCTTGAATACAGATCAATAAAATATTAGTGAGAGAATATACTTGGCATCCTATCTAGGACCCTAGGTGACTTAAGAGTTAAACTAAGAATGAGATAACTCTAAACCCTCCAAAACTTACTCTAGTTCCATTACTCCTTATCTAGGAAAAGACATGTAGTCTTAGTCAAGTTAGGATATAGTACACATGTAGAAAAAATAAAAAAAATAAAAAAATTAAATTAAATAAATAAAATAAATATTAAAAATAAAAGTAATCATCACATATGTCGCCACCTCAAGGGAAAAGAAAGCAAGTCAAAAACCATAGTAAATGCAAGCAATGAACAAAGGAGACTAAACTCAAATACAAATGAACATGAACCCCACATAGCGTCATCCCTCCTTGACTTCATTAAAAAGAGAGTTCTGACCTATGTCAGATTTGGTCCCATTTTGGGCGCCTCATTTTAAATAAGAAAGGTAGGAAACTTTTAACAAACGTGAGCTACATAACCTTTATACTAAGTAGTCTCCACTTAGGAGAAAGAGCCTACATCATCATTATTGCTACTCTAAACTTGGTTTAGGCGCCTATCTATTGTGAGAAAAGACATGCACTGTGGATTTGACATGACATGACACCTTGGAGGAAGAAAATAGCGCTTCCTTAGGTGATATTAAAGGAATGCATAAAAGTAGGGAAAATAACCTTTAATGAATTTTGACTTAAGATGTCCCACTTGCAAACTAGGCGCTCCACAAGAAGGTATATTCTGCAGATTCCTTTTACCCACGCCTAGGGACTAGATTAGAGACTAGTGCAAGTATTTAGATAGTCATGATTATGTGTAAGATGTGGGGTTAGAACCTAAGAAACTAGGGTGGTATGGTTTTGTGTCATGGTTGTAGTATAGGAAATTGAGTTAAACTAAGGGAATATGTATTTCATTATTATATTTTGGTAAATAAGAAGAATAAAGATATGTTAAGAAATTCATTTGGGCTTTAGTTATGTGAATAGGAATTAGTATAATTGGAGTTTTAGTTTAATGACTAATATCTTGTTTTAATATAGTAGAGGAAGTTAGGGAATTTATAGGAAGAGAGATTTATTGGGAGGATATTGAAGATTTATTAATCAAAATTTAATGTACCTTATAGATTTACTAGATAGAGAAAAAGACTATTATATTAGATTGTAGGGGTCGAGTTGAAATGAATTTTAAAATAAAATTTGCATAGGATGTTAGTATCAACTAGTCTTCATGAGACTTAGTTCCAATTAACATTCAAATGAATGTATGATTCAATAGTATACATCAATTTTAAAATAATAATTATTATAATACTAATGATTAAAGTGAATGTGTAATGTTGTTACTAACGAACAACATCCACCAAATTTAGTTTTCAATTAAGCTTAGCCAATGTTAGAGAACGTAGTAGAATGATAACCATTATAACCCTTATATGTCTAAGTAAGTTATAGTGTGATGAGAACCCGATATCATGGAGATGAATTTTATTGCATAAATAATGTAAAAGCTCCACGTCTATCTGAAGGATGTCTCAGTGTTAATATTGTAGGGAATTAAAATATAAAGATGTGTTGTTCAATTGAGGGTGTTCTTGATAGTTTGACTGATGTCATATGTTAAGTTTAAAGTTGAGTTAGTAAAGTCTAATCCTAGTAATAATATTAATTGAAACAAAAAAAATTTAAAAAAAAATTAAAAAAAAAAAAAAAAAATTTGTTGTGCTTGTTTTGTTTGCCTTATTGAGTTTCGGGCATGACAGATTAGCTACTACACATATAGTTTTATGCATAAGTATAGAATAATAAAGGGTTTTAATTACTTTTTGTGGATTCTAAAACATGTTTTAGCATTAGTTATATTTGTGAGAATCCAAGGTATACCCACCTAGGTTTTGCAGAGCCTGAAGTGTAGAAGGAGTACAACCTTATAGTTGGCCCAAGTTCTATTCAAAGTGCATCCATCGTAGTGTTGGAAATATGGTTAATTATATGTCTTGATATTTTTCATTTATGGCAACATGTATTCAGCATTTCATTTATGCATATAGAGTTAGAAAATTGTCCAAGTGTTAGAAAATTTGCAATAGCAAAGAGAAAAATATGATGTGTATGGATGACACACTTTGAATTATCTTATGTGTAATTGATGATATCTTTATGAAAATTTAATGGTGATGTGGTTAAGTGCATAGATGTGTGTAGATAGTACAAAGAAAGTTATAGTTGAAATACTAGTATGGGTATTTAACAGAGCATAACAGAGAATTAAGTTGTATGACTTAAGGAATTATTGTGGTAATAAAATAATTATTAATTCACGATGACCCAAATTTTTGTATATTAATCCATAATTTATTTTATATTATATCAAGTGTGTGAAGACATGAAGGTCGACTAAGCAGAGAATCATTAATTTGCAAGGTGTAAGTAAAGATCTTATGTTGCATAGATAAATAATGTGAGATGTGAAGTTGATGTGATGAGATATGACATGTGAAATATTGTATGGATATCTTGAAAGATATATGAGCCTTATGTGATGTGAGATCTAATGTATGATCAAAGAAAGTGTGAATTACAACAGTAAGAAAGTATTGTATGTATATCTGCTCTTGTGAAGAATTTAATTGTATAATTTCATATTAGGGTAGTGGGCTCTTCTTGCATACATTATATTTGATCTACCAACTCCTAATAGGGTTAAAGAAACTCCTAATAGGTTTGAGTATTCTAAAAATTCATAGTCCTCTAACAAGTACTTGAGACACTATATGTACTTCATAGACTCGTAACAAGGTCAATATCCTTAACAAGATCCTTTTGTTTAGTGAATCATCTTGTGGGTATCATCCCCAATGGGATCTTCCCTTGGTCAGGGTTTCCCTTGTTAAAAAATAATGATTTTATGAGTTCTCTTTGTGCATGGTTATATTTACTATTCAGCATTATTGGTTTACTTTTATATGCAAGTTATAAAGTAATTAACAATATTCAGTTGTGGGAAAAAGTTTGTAGAATATTGATTCACCCGCCCCTAGTATTATCTATTTCTAAAAATTGGTATTAGAGCCTAACTACTCTAAAGAAGATTAATGGCTTGAGTAAGATCACTATGGATACAGAACAATAAAATAGAAATCTTGAGGAAGCTCTTGAACAGATTGACCTTCTTACAAAAGAAAGAGATAACCTGAAAGATAGGTACGAAGATGCAAAAGTTTACATTGGCAAATTGAAAGACAAGATTGATGATCTAGAATTTGGTAAGGAATCAAATGTGTAGACAAGTGAAAATGATGAAGTAGGAAATCTCAAGAAAGAAAATGAGATCATGAAACATGAGTTGAAAGAAAATGAGATCATGAAACATGAGTTGAAAACTATGGAACTTAAGTTTAGTCTTAAGAAAGATGGTAGTAAGAGTGAACCTAATCTGAAATATGACAATATAGACCTTAGCTCCCAATTGAATCAAGTAACATCTGAATTAGATTCTATTAATATTGAGCACATAGAATTAGAAAAATTACAATACCATTCTGTAAGGAGAATTGACACAAGCTAAGCAACAATTAGAGAAACTTTATTCCAGTAGTGAGAAAATTGATGAACAGATATTTCACTAGAGACCTTCTTATGAAAAGACATGACTTGGATAACTTATTGGAGAGAAATCAACCAAGAAAGTTGAAATTGGAAGAGAACTAGATCTAGTTGTTGAATCCCCTAAAAAATCTGATCTGAGTAAAGTAGAATCAAGCACAACTACTGAAGTATCAAAAGAGATTGAATTATCAGATTGGTCGATGAAACATGATGAACCTAAGAAAATAGGTCAATTTGATAAACCTAAGCAAGATGAACCACCCAAGGAAGTGAGACATGAATTCAAAGGTATATGTTTCATATGTAATGATGTTGATCATATGAAAAGAGATTGCATAGGTAAGTCTATCAAAGCTATTACTAATTTCTATTATTATAATTGTCATGGTTATGGACATAAAGCAATAAATTGTAAGAAACCTAATTTTGATGGTAATAATGCAAATAGTAGAATCTTTAGGAAAACTAACCCTAAAGGAAATAAAAGAGTGAGATCACAAAGCTGATCTAATGATGGAGGAAGATCTGATGGAGAAAAGAAATAGTTTGTATGTTACAAGTGTAAAAATCTTGAACACATTGCAAGGAATTGCAGAGCACCTAATAATCCAAATGGAACCAATCAAAGAAGGAATACACCTGTATGTCAGTTTTGTAATAACTTTGGACACATAGTGAGATATTGTAGAATGGATAGAATAAACTTCAATAGGAACCCCAATCATAGAAGAAACAACAACAAAAATAATAGGAAGAATGATAATAGCAATAATAATACTCAGAAGGAAGCAATCAAGGAACATGTTCATGAATTCAAGGAAGCATTTGGGAAAGCTAAGGATCCAAAAAGTTCTAATACAGTTTTGGAGGAACAATATTTTGATGCACCTAATGAGAGATTGAAGTCAACAATTATTTGTGACTCATCTTATTTGAATTAAAGCATTAGCAATAGAGATAGAGCATCAGTTGGTCAGAATTGATGCTAGAGAAATGATTAGATGTTATGCAATTAATAGAAGGTATAAGACATAGAAATGAAACTATGGTCAAGTGCACAAGAAAAGATATGATCTCAAGAAGATATGAGAAAGAAAACAAAGTTACTAGTAAACAGAGATAGTTTCCAAATTTGTGGTAGGTATGCATTTAATGCAAAGTGTGATTTGAAATGATTTAAGGATCACACAAAAAGATTGTGAGAACCATTTGATCATGTGAAGTGTCTAGACTAAATTGAAGAATGATTTGACAAAAATTTGGAATGCAAAAAGAAATTCTTGAAGCACAAAGTTGCAGAAGCCCTAAACAGAACTTTTAAGGTATTTAATGAAGCTCAAATTAAGTTTTCAATTCGTACAGTTAGAGATACAATGTCTAGATAGTTGATTTATGATATTAGTGAAAGGCCAAGTTATGTATTCAACAAACATTTATTTATTTATCTTGTGGATGACCCATTTGATGTATTTTTATAAGTCTCATAGAATGTGTTTCACGTAGAAGATATTAGAAGCTACATCCATTGTAAGATTGAGAGTATAGGAGATGAGGATATACACAAGGACTTAGGAGTCATGTGTAATAATGACCTAAGTTTTAAATCTAAGTATACACACCTAAACAAGTTGAATCTGGTAAAGTATATGTTTTATACCAAGTTTGATAATCGTGACTGGACAAAAATTATTCTAAGTAGGGTTCATGATGAAATGTTCTAGTTAGGAAATGTGCATGTCACAATTGATAATGAACTAATTCACAAGGTTACAGGACTAAGTGATGAGGGATGCAACCCTACAAATGAAAATAATGTAAGGAAGATGGTTGAAACAAACCTAAATACTAGATTTGATGGAATAAACATGAAGGTTGATACAATTCAAGACAAAGGAGTAAAGTTATTGAGTAAGATTTTAGGATACAATTTTAACCATGGTTCAAGAGTTAACTCAATGCCAGCGGGATTCTTACACACATCTTATGTAATAGCAGTAAGAAAAGAAAAAAGAATATGTGTGAGATAATCAGATTATAGTTACTGGACAATATTGCAAAACTAAAAAAGACCAAGAATGTAGTCTTTAGATTTAAGTCTTTACTAACTCATTTTTTTTTTCTATGCATCAAGAAATTTCCCAGGGATGAAAAATTGGGAAGGTAATGAGTACACAATGAAGATGGTAACTAGTCTTATAGAGCTAAATTGGAAAATGTCAGAGATAGTGACATAGATAGAAAGATGAAGAATTTCTAGACTAAGATGAAATAGAGGTACAGAATACCTCCTTCCATGGTAGAAAAGTATAAAGATGATTTATGTTTCATGGTGGAAATAGATAACACATGCATGGAGGTAATTGAACCAAGGATAAAGTTTATTGAGTCGATGGGTTATGAAATGAGTCTACAACTCATTAAAGGGTATGCACAGATCATACTCCAATCAAAAAGGGATACTGAGTGCCCTGTATGGGGAACCTATGATGATAAACTGAGAGAAGTTCATTCTGAACTTCATAGCATAGAAAGAATAAAGAAAGTGGAGAAAGTGATAGACTTCATCCTTAAGGAGTTAGACATGACTTGAGAAGAATTCAATGAAGTCAAAGGAATTGCACTTGAAATGAAGGAAAGTGGGTAATTTGAGGTAATAGAATCAACACCTATTATTATTACAGCACCTAATGAATGTGTAACTATTGCTGAACCAAGTTCATAGGTACCATATGTAGCAGTTGCACAAGTGCAACTAGTGAGAGCACAGAGGCAAATAGAGATTGAAACACCTATTGTACAAAGCAAGTCAGAGAGATTGGTGAAGGTGAAGCAAGAACCTACAACATCCACCAAGAAAAGGGTTAAGAAAACCACAAGTGGACTAGGTAAAGGAAGGAAGAATCTACATGTTAGTGATTATAAGGATTTTAAGGATGAAACTAAGGATAGACTAGTGAAGCAAGTAGCACAAGAAGGCAAGATACTAGCAAGGAAGAAAACATGGAAGCCAAAGGTAGAAAACCTTAACATGCAAATCATTAATGAAGACAATTTTGTATAGTTAAATAAGTATTATAGTTTATACAATAATATGGGTAGAAGGCAACTAGAAAATATCCATAGTGAGGAATATGATTTTGTAAAATAAGAGATATGATAACATTCAGAATAAGATTCCAGAGGACCTATTTAATAGGCTATTGAATAGAAAGAAAATAATGATAGAGGAGAACACCAAGTTGAGGGAAACAATGATCAATAAATTATGTGAAGTGAACTCTATGGAGGACTTGGACAAAATTTTGAAGGGTATCAAGCCCTTGCTAAGGGACAAAAGAAGTGCAATTCTTCTGATGATAGGAAATTAATGAAGATGTAAAGAAGGAAGTGGAAACACTAAAAATTATATATGCAAATTGCTTTTCCAAAATATCAAGTTGATCAGCAGTAGACCACCTAGTTTTTTTATACACTTTTGACACTTTTGCCATTGATGTCAAAGGGGGTGTATTAATTTATAAGGAAAATTGTATGATTATATTGTATGTGTAAGGGGGAATATACTTATGTATCTATATAAGGAGTGATAAGGAATGTAATGATCCATCAAAACATGATTAAAATTATTATGTTTTGAAGAAAATTTTTGTGTAGTTACTTTTATTTGTTTTGTTATGTATGACATAATTTTGGGACTTATCCAATTTTTCCAAATGTTGTCATTAATGCCAAAAGGGGAGATTATTAGCAATATGGTCAATTAGATGTTTTGATAGTTGTCACTTATGGTAACATGTATTCACAAAAAAGTTCGTAGAATACTAATTCATGCCCACCCTCTTATTATTATCTATTTCTAACACATAGGAGATAGATGCCCTTAGATGCATTTCATTTCAGCTACCTGGTTATTCAAACATAGTTAAATCAGGAGCCAACAAAATGGTAACTTTGTTAGGGCCTTGTATTGGACTCTTCTAATAGAAAAACCTTGAGAATTTAAAGAGAGAGATCCATTACAATAGGAAAAAAGGTATGAATAAAAA
The DNA here is from genome assembly GCA_028749045.1 of Cupressus sempervirens. Taxonomy (NCBI): domain Eukaryota; kingdom Viridiplantae; phylum Streptophyta; class Pinopsida; order Cupressales; family Cupressaceae; genus Cupressus; species Cupressus sempervirens. The sequence goes on along the minus strand of CM053790.1, from coordinate 110,009,319 downwards.
ATTACTTGTAGCAATAAGGTTGTGATGTTTTTTTTCCATTTCCTAGCTAGAAATCATGCCCTCCTAGTTGTTACCTTATTCATGATAGGAGTGCCTTTGTAGATCCACAATTACTTATGTTCCTAAATTCATATGTGAGTTTCCCATTTTTTATACCTATTGCAATTGTCCAATCTCAGAGTCAAGAAGTGTGGTGTTTCATCCTTGTTAAGGGTGTTGAATTTCAAAAAAACATAAATAAAAAAAGTGTTCTTTATCTATTGCATTTTGAATCAGCTTGTGTCAATCTTCAAGATTGACTCAAATCTTGTCTTGCCAAGTGTAAGTGGAAATTAAAATGATAAATCTCTAGACCAATGCATTACTTAAAATGATTTTGTAATCACCTTGCAACAGCAGGAGAGAAGATTTGAAGAGTTGGTTGCATGTTTTTGGCAAAGGTTGAAACATTTCATTGACTTCAAATATTTGTAATGGGGTGCTACAAAAGTTTTGTGAAAAGTCAGATTTTAGACCTACAGTTGTTTCAAGCAAACAAAGACCTTTCAACCATCATTTCTTTGAGGTATTTTTCATTTTCACGAAGTTTCTCTTCTCATGAGCGTTTGTTATGCAAAAGTGTTTCCTCTATTAAGTGATCATAGCACTAAGTAGGGGAATCATTAAATAGTTTTTCATGTACTTCATTGAAATAAGTTTCAGTATGGTTAATTTAAGTTTTGAAGTCTATGATTGAAGCATGAAGAATTTTGATAGAGAAGAATTACTGTTGTAATTTATCATCAAAATATTTTTAGATAGGATCAAATCTTTTGAAGACTAATCCTTTGAAAGAATTGAACATAGATCCACCATTGTCTATAGTAGATATTGATTTTCATTCCTTTCATGTGGTAGAAAGTGCCTCTATTTAGTGATTTTAGCACTGGGAGTAATAGGTATAATACTAACATGGATTCAAATCTTAGATCTAAAATTTGTTTACCAAGTTATTTTTGAGATTATGTGTGTTGCACACATTGCATTATATATATATATATATATATATATATATATATATATATATATATATATATATATATATATATTTATATATTTATTTATTTTTATTTTTATTTTTAAATTATGTAATGTTGCACCTAGGAGCACCTAGATGGACATGCAACATGTAAAGATCCCTATAGGATATACTTAATGAGATGTATTGTAACATTGTGATAATATTTTATGTAATTATTTAATATTGGAGAAAAGAACTAAATGTCCAATACTAAATGTGGGGTCAATGGGTTAGGTAACACATGGTTTATGTAATACCATTTGGTGGTTTTGTGGGACTTTCTACTATATAAGCAACCACAAGGGTGGTTTTTGTATGAGAACTAGAAAAAGAAAAAAGGAAAATTGAGCAAGACAAAGCTTGACAAGGTAGCCAAGGGAGCATTTGTGGAGTTTGGAATCATGGCATGGGATGTGTGGATTCATGCTTGTTTACATGGATCGTTTGGTCAATGATATGACTTTAAAGGCTTGCATGGTTGAATTGTAATTTTTTTTTTTGAATAATACATGGCGAAGATGCTTTTGGAGGCTAGGTTTTTTTCCTCAATGAGGGTTTCTTAGGGTATATTTTATATCATATTTTATGGATATGTTTTCTACTCTCTTGCATGTGGATTTTAATTTTTTATTTTCTTTTAGATCAATTATGAGTTATGTGGAAATGGTTATATGTTGGTTGCAAGTTTCCTTACAAGTGGTATCAAAGTTATGATTTTGTTGTTGTAATCCTAGATTGAATCCATGGGAATGCATGAGAGGATAAAAGAACGGATAAGATATATGAGTTTTGGAGATTGTTTATTGCAGATCTAATGGTTTTAGATTTTCAATTATGATGGATGTTGGTATATTTTTTAGGCAAGTGAAATTTTGTCAAAAGGATTTTTTGGATTTTTCATTAAATGAGGGTTTTAGGAGGGAGCTTGCATAAATGACCTCCTTGGAAAAAACAAACATTGCCATTGGATCCAGCTTGATGTTTCCATAAATTTTGATATATAATATGCCCTAGTTTTACCATGTTGATAGAAACTACAAAAAAAAATTTAGTTTTAGCCCATAATGATTATCAAATTTAATCCCACTGAAATTTTTGTCACCAAAAAGAAAAGTGAAAACCTACAGTTAAAATGGTAAAAAGTCTCTCTTGGTAAAATATCCATAGCTTTCACTTAGGATATCAAATTTTGGACTTCTTATAGTCGTTGGAAAGCTAATTCAAAGAACTATAACTTGGTATAGGTTTGGTTCTATTATTTTGACATTTTGTTAGGTTTTAGAGGCCTAAAAGTTAGATTTTTTTTATTTAAGCACAAATTTGGGCATAACTAGCATATAGAGTCAGATTTTGGACTTTGAATAGTCATTGAAAAGTTGTGGAGAGCTCTAGACATTGATACAAATTTGGTGTAGGTTTAGCATGATTTATGTGGTGATATATTGATCTAAATAGTTTATGATATATATTGAATATGGTAACATTGTGAGTTTGTGACATTGTGTAATTTGGATATTTGGATTTGATGTCATTGTATACTCAATTCATATTTCATATTGGTCTCATGATGATATGATTATCAATGTTTGGTTTGGATATGTATGATGACTTGTTGGGTCTAAAAGTTGTGTAGTGTTGTAAGTGGTCTATACTTATAGGTTACATTTATGGCTTGGATATGGGTTGTCTTTTTCCATTGATCTTTCATTATTGATGCATATTCAGATTGGTGACTTGGATTTGGGTTGACTATTCCCTTAGTCACACAACCTTTTGATTTTTTATTCATGTAGAAGGATGAGATGTTGTTACCAAGTATTGTCATGGTGGAGGATTATGGTTGACTATTTTATTGAGACAAGGTGAACACATTGAGATTTAGTTTCTCAATTCATGGATGTGATCATGGTGTCATGGATTTTTGGCATGACATGATTGGACATATAGGTACATCCTTGGTGTTCTTTGGTTTGGATTCCTAATTTGGTTATGGCAGTATATCTTCTTGGTTGAGGATCATGGTTATTTGGTTTTGTTCAGGGAGCTCATGATGTGCACTTTGAGTTCTTTGATGGTTTGATGCATTTCTTAATTCTCGTGGTTAGAGTATGGTTTTTCATCATGATGTCATGGATAGCTTGGATACATAGTTTAATGGGAGCTTGTGATAGGGATGAGGTGGTAGTGTAGGATTAGTTCCTAATTTGATTTGTATCTTATTGGTTTGGAGATCTTGGTTTTACTTGGTACTAATACTTTGGTTGTGTGAGTGTAGACCTAGAGGATCATCATGTAGGAGATGATTATTGTAATGTCATAGATGAGTTGGTACCATAATTGAGTGGGGGTTCTTGGCATTGATATATGTATTAAGTATTTACATATGTTGTAGGTTTGTCTTAGATCTTGTTTCTATAGAAGCATCTTTGACATTTGCATGGTGCATTTTTTATCTTCATGGTGTGTGGAGATGGTTTCATCTTGAGGACTCATGAGGTTCTTGGTAAAGTTGTGGTTTATGCTTTCATTTTACATGTTATCCTTGGTGTGAGGATGGTTTCATTATAATTTCATGGTATACTCTTGATACTCATTTAGAGTTTTGACATGTTAGAGTATGTTCATATAGAGCATGCTATCTCTTTGGTTGAGATGGTTAGATCATGTTTTCAGTCTTATGTTCTTGAGGCCATGGTTGGAACTTTATTATTGATCTTGGTTTAGTTTCTTGGTATTGAGTACATTGATAATTCATTGGATACTTCATGATATTGTTATGATGGATTTGGAGTTGGCATGGATTGATTGGTTACAGGTTCTCACAGATACTTAGAGATGGTGGTGATGCTAACTTCTCTTGGATTAGAGAATTATTTGTTAGGACTGTTGATGGTTTTAGTAGGAAGTTCAAGGAGCACTCACCTGATATGGACTTGAGAGGAGATTTTTCTTAGATAATTCTTGGTTGGAGACTTGGATATCTTGGTGAGAATTATCATTCCCCACTCTTAGTCTACTTGAAAATTTACTACTTGAGAGGTATAGCCCATTACTTCTCCTTGGGCTGTTATGTTTATGCTTATATTTCAAAGATATATATCTTGAGCTATGGTACATTATTTAGTTTTAGAGGGTTTATTTGAGAGATGGTTTATTTTTTGTTATCTCCTTGTGCATATGTTGTTATGCTACTTGATTTTGGGAGATGGTTTTATGTTAAGCATATTCCTTGGATTAGGAATGGTCATTCCTTGGTTTAGGAATGGTTTATGAGTTTGATCTTCTTATGAGAGGCTTATATCCATGATTATTTATATGGTATGGTTTGGGTGTTGTTGTGGCTTCTTGGTTGGGTTTATATGGAGGATTTCATACTTGCACAATTTACATCTAGATGTGTGTGTTGAAGGACATGATATAGGTTATAATTTTCATGGTTTCTCTTTGGTCTTGGTTATCACTTGGATGTTCAATTTCACTTACATTGGATTTGAGATTGGTTGGAAATTGTGATCACTAGTTTGTGTTCATGTAAGTCATGTGAGAGATGGCATGGTTATTCATTTATCTCTTTCTATTGTTGGTTGTGGAGAACTTGGGAGAGCGTTGAAGACTTGTTATGAGAATTGTTCTTGCAAGTTATTGGTAATCTGTTATGGATGTTCTTGATACTACATGGATTCACTTCTTTGAGGTGATGTGAGTGGATTAGTTATAGATTTCACATTGTCTTTTGTATTGGGAGCTTCTTGGCATATATGTAGTAGGTATTTTTATTGAGGCTTGTGATTGCAAGTTTTAGATTGGATATGTTGATGGTGTGAGATTCACTTAGTATACCATTGGAGGTATGTGTAGTTGGATGGGTTGGCACTTGATGTGGGTACTATTTTAGGTACAAATATTTGACAACTACGGATACATGTGATTACCTTTGGATTAGGTTTTTACACTTGATTTTTAGTTGGTACAAGATTTTATGAATTCTTTATGTGATAGGTTGGGTGGCTTTCCCTTTGGATGGGTTCTATGTATGTCCAATGGCAATGGTATAATAGGAGGTGGGATCATTCATATTTGAGATATTGGATACTTTGATCTTGTTGTGGCTATTAGAATGGAGAACATGGTGTATTTTGATCCATGATGGTGGATATGTTAGGAGGGATTGTTCCCTTGTTCATATATGTGGCTACAGATTGACCCTATGCAATGTATACAAGTGGGAGATTATTGAGATTATGTGTGCTGCACAAATTGCATAATATTTTTAAATTTTAATATTTTATTTTATTATGTAATGTTGCACCTAGGAGCACCTAGATAGACGTGAAACATGTAAAGATTCTTATGGGATATACTTGATGATTTGTATTGTAACAATGTGATATTATTTGATGTAATTATGTAATATTGGGGAAAAGAATTAAATGTCCAATATTAAATGTTTGTTTAATGGGTTAGGTAGCACATGGTTTATGTAATACCACTAGGTGATTTTGTGGGACTTGATACTATATAAGAAACAACAAGGTTAGTTGTTGTATGAGAAGGGCAAAAGGGAAAAGGGAAAGTTGAGCAAGACAAGGCTTGACAGGTTAGCCAAGGGAGCAATTGTGAAGGTTGGAAGCATGCCATGAGATGTGTAGATTCATGCTTGTTCACATGGATTTCTTGGTGGTGGCTATGAATTTGAAGGCTTCCATGGTTGTATTGCAATGGTTTTTGTTGAATAATACTTGGTGATGGATGCTTTTGGAGCCTAGGTTTTTTTCCTCAATGAGGATTTCCCAAGGTATATCTTGTGTAACATTTTTTTGGGTATGTTGTCTATTCTCTTGCATGTAGATTTTAATTGCTTATTTATTTTAGATCTATTATGGGTTAAGCGGAAATGATTATATTTTGGTTTCAAGTTTCCTTATAGTTATGAAAGTGTGTGTGAAGATATTGTTGTGTTGAGAAAAGAACTTTAGGATTAGATTATTACCTTCATAAGATTAGGAGTTGTAAGTTTTGAAGATCATGATCACATTCACTTGTATGTGAGTTTTAAATTGGCACTTATTGAACTTCCTATTTTTTTGAGACCCAAGTAATTCTCATGGAATATTGTCTTTCTAAATGCATTTGTACATGATTCAGTTAATTGGTCAACATGTTTAAGGATAGAAAGGGTTGAACATATTGTAAATACTATGAAGACGATTTAGAGTTATCTAATTGAAAATTGATATTATAATAGGCCTCATGATAATGCTAGTAAGAATTCTAAAAATTGTGAAGGAGACAAATCTTTAGGTGATGATATGCCTCATGGTTATGAAGAAGAGCCTTTTTAGTGTGAAGAAATAGAGGAATGCAATCAGCATTAAAAAAAAATGGGTACATAACTGATGAAGATTTTTATGATAGCATGTATATGGAAAGTGAGGAATGCAATAGTTGTGGGTGTAACACTTTTTGTGATGAGTATAGATTTGATGAGACTTCAAGTTAATCTCAAGTGAGGAAGAGGAGCCAAGTCATGTTCCAAGCCATGAAGAAGAAGAGGAGATCATTGAGGATGATTCAATGTGTTTGGCACCAGCATACATGGTTTTAAATGAGAATTGGGTGAACAAAAATGAAAGATATGATGTATATCCTAATTCTCCTAAGTTTTTGTTTCAGCACATTATGGTGAGGAGGAGAATTTACAACAGCCTAAAGTTTTAGATGTTGGTTATACATTTTATATGGATATACATAATGTTGTTCCTATTCATGCATATTCAAGTTTGAAAGTTTTAAATGTCATCAAAGAGGGTTTTGCATTTGTTGATTATGATTTTCCTTATGATGAAGTTACTCCCATAATTTTTTATGCATATTAGATCTTTTTCCTCACTATTTTCAATGTGTTGGTTGTGAGAAAGAATCTACTCATGAACATGATTTCTTGCATAATAGAGAGTCATTGAAATTGAGTATAGAAACTATTGTAACAAATAATTTAGAATCAAATCCAAGTCTCTCAAGTGTCATCAATAGTGTTTCTATGTTTGATGGTTTTGATTACATTTGTGGTGAAATTTCCCCCATAAAGATTAGTGTTAAAAATGATGATAATTCCAAATGTTCTGGTTCAAAAATAGAGGAGAAATTTTATAGAAACAATTCATGTTTGGTTGCACATGTAGTGAAGAGGGTAGTAATGAAGATCATGTTTTAGATTTTGAGTTTTCTTCTTGTACTAATGAATTTCATGACATTAAATTTGATGCATTCAACATTTATTCCAATGAAGTTTTTGATGATGATTATGATAATATAGATCAGTCCTTTGTGTATGAACACCTTCATAGCAATTCTTTCAGCTTGGTAACCAATCCTTTGTTTGAAGAATGTGGAGTTTCAACACATGTTAAATCTGATTGGATGAGTGATAATGTTGCAAATGAAATCAAATCAAATCACTCTTCATGACCATTTGGACACACTGCTACATTTGAGCCCAAATTATGATGGTAAGCCATTGCAATTGAGACAAAAACCCATCACCCAAGTGATAGTACCACGAATTGGCTTCTGTTGGATGGGTGTCAGAATTTTTTTGTCACAAATTGTGATGTCAAGGTCATCCATCACAATTTTGATGCCTAAATCCATTGCAATTTGGAAGAAGGAAAAGGAAAGAGTTCATCTTCATTCCATCCAAATTACAATAGTAGACCATCACGAATACGACGGCTTAAGTTTTCAATTTGTCATCACAATTGTGATGGGTATGCGATAATAGTGTTGTGGGAGTGACAGCTACCCATCAGATTAGTCTATCACAATTTTGATGGGAATTTGATAGTAGTGTTGTGGGAGAAATGGCTACCCATTAGATTAGTCCATCACAATTGCAATGGGAATCTGATGGAAATGTTGTGGGAGTGATGACAATCCATCACAATTCTGTTGGCTTGTTGAAGTATTTAAAAAATAAATAAAATGGTGTCAAACGTTGAATTATAATTTGACATTATCTTTTTTTTTTGGTTTCTTGCATGAGCCAAGACAAATATATAGTAGATCTACTGGTCGTGTAATCCCTTCCTATTTTCTAATCTATATTTGGATTCCTATGGCTATTGTTTCTTTTTCTTTTTTGTACAAGCCAAGACAAATATAATAGATGGATTCTTATTGTCATCCATGACGAATGCAACCTATTGATCAAATTGAAGCTTAGGAGGACTAGACTTTATGGATACCAAGACTGAAAAAATGATGCTTGGAACAATAATGTTAGAGACTTTATAGATAACTACACTAAGAGAATGATGCTTGGAATAATAATTTTGGAGACTTTACTGTCATGCCCAAACTACGAGGGCAAAAACACACAAAAAAATATTATTTTTTTTTTTTAATAATTAAAAAGCTCTAAGTTTTAATCTGATCTCTTGCAAGAGAAGTGAAGGTTTGCTACGATTCATCTTAAGTTTAAAACTCTCGTGGATGAATACATCGCTAAAATTTTAAAAAATTTGTTATTAGATTTATATTGATAAAGTTATGTTCTTACATTTCTTATACAACATTTTAGTAAAAGTTATTTAAATAGTGATGTAGATGACCTCAAGATTTGTTTACTAAAACATCTAAGAAAATAACATCTACATTTTAACTTATTTTAAATAGACAATAACCTTAAATTTAAAACCAATTAATACTCAAAAATTCAAACTAACTTCAATACTAAAGCTAAATACATTTAACAAATTTAACATCAATTTATAAAAACTAACACTTCTAAAAAATTATATTAATTTACGTTTACAACTTAACTAATTTAAAAGTAATAACAAATTAGCAATAACATAAAGTCACTATAAAACATAATATATGCTACTAACTAAAAACAATTTTAAAACAAATAATTTAAAACAATTAACAAAATGAATAACTAACTTAAACTTAAATAAGTTGACTATCTACTAATATCAATTAACAAATTTAATTTAAATTTAAAACTTACTTAATTACAAGTATATAAAAAAAGAAATTAACAAAAGTAACTACTAATAAAAACATATTCTAAACTAACTTACTTACTAAAAACACCTTACTATCGTAAACTAACCCCTACAACACCTACCCCCCCTACACCAAGGTCAAATTGACCTCTTGACCAAAGGCATGAGCGCTTCCCAAGCGCTGCACTTGGGATAGCGCTCTGCCCAAGGTTGTACTAAGGCAGGTCTCCCAAAACCCATGCGACCCCCTTTTGAAGGTAGAATTTATAACACGACAATGTTTAATCCACTGAAAAGAAGGTGAGCGCTCAAACATAAGGGGATGGGACATGGGGGAAAATGTAAAGTTTTAAACATAAAGCTAATCTCTTCATCCCAAAGCCCATACTTTCTAAGAAGTTATGACAAGCACAAAGTCAAGGGGGGTGCAGAACAGAGGTGACATCATCGTTATGATGGCACAAAGACTATGTTAAAAAAAAAATCATTTTTAAACCTCCTTCCAAACTGACGTCCAAGAAGAGGTGAAAGGCATTTAAGTCATAAAGTTTTCTAGGTAGAATAGATATTTAAAAGGATATTTAGTTATATAATTTACTATGATTTCTTTTCTTTTTTTCTACTTGATGTTTATTTTATTATTATTTTTTAAAAATTTTAAATCTAATTTTTCAATAAAGAAAAAGGGATTTTTTTATGGAATCTTTTGATTCTCTATTACCAAAAGGATTTAATTTGATCTCCCATACAAAAGGCAGAGAGTTTTTACTCTCTTGTAACACATTTTTGTTTTGTCTTAAAATTTCTAAGTATAGATTTTTTAAGTTGATATATTTACCAAGAGGGGGTAAAAATTTTTTTTTTTAAAAAAGCAAATCTAAAAGGATTGATGCAACTTAATATACCAAGGGTTTGAATTATCCGTTTTATTCAATAATGTAAGAATTGTTTGATTCTGATAATCATGAAAGCTGAATCTACATCCATAATATGATTTCTCTTTTTTTTTTTTTTATGGATTTAAGACATAGATTTAATCATTGTGACACATTCATACAAGATTCATTGATATCTCAAACAACTTAAATTGAACCATCAACCATAATCATTTTTCTTTTCTCAACATAGTTTTCATATTTAACATATAAGGAAACTTAAAATTTTTGCTTAATTAAACCATCATCATAACATCTTATTTCTAATATGCATCCATCTAATTTAAAATTATGATTGAATCACATGATGAACAATTGTACTCAAACACCAATTTTATTGGCAAACCTAATTTAAAGGCTCAGCCGGAAAAGAACCAGGAAGAAAACCAGGCTTCGTTGCCATAATAACAAAGTTTAAAATACAAATTACATAGGATATCAATCCCAAATTACAATAATTTAATTGAATTTTCTTCATGACCCTCATCAAGGGAATTCATAACAATTTCTGCAACCCATTTCTAAAACCATGGAGGGAATAGAATCTAATTAGGTGACCAAAAGCATGACCAAGAACAATTCAAACATGCATATTCATAAAAGGTTTTCACAATATGATTCACAATGAATCAACACTAGGGAAAGGTGGATTCTTCCAATAGGAGAAGTCAAGCACAACACCAAATCAGATGCCCAATTGGGGCTATTAACCAAAAACTTTCGTTCTTTCATTTAAACATGCCATACTCATACGAGGTTTATGCTGACAGGTAGAGGCCCATAACACCCTACCCTCTCTCCCTCTTCTCATCCTGAGAAGAGACTCTACACTAGTTGGAGTCCAACTAAATAGACCTTTCCCAAAATTGGTCACTTCTGGCCTATCCAAGGGTGAGTAATACCAAAACACCCATGCAAGAAAAATCTCAAAATTGCAAACATAAACATGAAAGGAAATCATCCAAAATAACATGGTTTTCAAATCTTCCCAACATACCCACAATAATAAAAACATTCACATAACAACAAGGTAGCATAAGCATGAAACAAACATGAAAATTTGCACAAGGGATATGAGAATTACTACCTTCACAAAGAGGTAATGGCAATGAACAAGTTTGAGTAGAGCTTTTCCCTTCCTTGCTCAATCTTCCAAGACTCCTCTCTAAATGTAGAGATTGGGTAACAACCTCCACTAGTCCAAGAAGGGCCTCTAAATAAGCCTCAAAATCAACCACCAAAGGGATCAATAACTTCACCCACCCACCTACAAATCTAGAAGCTCCTAACTCAACCCACACTATGGTTAAATACCAAGTAGAAGTGAGGTGATGCAACTCATGGTAGCCATAGTCAATTTTCGCACAAAGGAAAAAAGAGACTTTTTGAGTGACCTCAAAAGTCAATAAAAGGGGCTTGGGGGTTGGAAAAGATCCCCAACCCATACCCATACCCCTTGGGTATAAATATTTCAAGTTTTAAAGCATTAATAATAGGTTTAGAGCCAAATGAAAGCTAGGAATAAAATAAGACCATCTAACAACTCTAACAATGCAGATAAGCACTAATCCGAATTAAGGGATGACTAACCTCGATAAGAACCAAATAGCAAACTGACACTAACTTAAACCAACTTAGGTCCAAAGGTTACACAACTAACCCTAATCAGAAAACTGAAGAACATAAACAATTTATGAGTGTCAAGCGACACTAAAAGAACATAGCTTACGAACATTAACATTCACTAAAAATAGAAAGATACATACATACATCTCACAATATAATACTTGAATTACGAACAACAAGGTTTACAAATTTAGCACATAAAGATCAGTTCTATTCTTTCGTAGGGTTTCTCGACTAAAATATCTGCACACTCATTGCACACATCAGTAGTCCCATAAAATCACCTGTACATATATATATACGTATCAGGAAATCACATAAATTGAAACATACATAAATCAGGGTTTCTTCATCCTGCTTAATTCTTAACCATTTAAAATCTCTTAAATCAAAGTCTCAATCCTACATTTACTGATTTCATCAACATACATATACATGAAACATTAAATGACAAACATCAAATATATTTGAAAGTAACATCACACAACATGAAATAATATAGTATGTTCTAAGCATTAGATAATGTCTCGACATCTCGAGTCATGAATATCAAAATAATAGTAATGTATCACTATGCTATGATGGGTCAAGGCGAGGCCTCACATCCTCCCCTACTAGGCATGAACTTCCTCCCGGAGTTCATAAAAAAGATAGGGGTACTGAGATCGCATCTACATTGCATCCTCCCATGAAGCTGTGATCTCACCGTAACAATCCCATTGGACCCTAACCTGGTCTAGATCTCGGCCTCGAAGTGCTAGGGTCCGTTGGGCAATAATACAGATAGGCTCCAATGCTAGTTGTCCATCTGACTCCACCTGTAAAGCATCCCAATCTATAATATGAGACTCATCATAAATGTATCCTCGAAGTGCTAAAATATGAAACACATCATGGATGCGTGATAGGCTAGGTGGCAAAGCTAAATGGTATGCAATAGGTCCTATCCTCTCTAGGATCTTGAACGGCCCAACAAACCAGGGTGCCAAATTAGAGCCCTTTCTGAATCGAATCAGACTCTTGTGTGGTTGCACCCTTAAGAACACTCTATCACCAACCCGATACTCTCGATCTGTCCTCTTTGCATCAGCATACTTCTTCTGCCTATCCTGTGCCTCTCTCAGGAGCTGTTTAATTAGGGTCACCTGCTACTCCATCTCCTTTACTAACTGGGGACCAATAGATACTCGATCCTTGATCCAATCCCAACTCAATGGTGTCCTGCACGGTCTCCCATACAAGGCCTCATAAGGCAGCATACCTATGGAAGAATGGTGCCCATTGTTATAGGAAAACTCAACAAGATGTAAGTATTCCTCCCATTTGACCTGATGGTCCATCACGTACATATGTAGCATGTCCTTCAAAACTTGATTTACTTGCTTAGTCTGGCCATTAATCTGAGGATGGTACACTATACTAAAATTGAGCCTAGTGCCCAAAGTTGATTGCAACTCTCTCCAAAATGAAGAAGTGAACAATGAGTCTCTATCGGAGATGATCTTACGGGGAACACCATGAATTCTAACAATGTCCCACAAGAACACCTGAGTTATGTCTCATGCTATGAATGTAGTATGCAGAGGTGAGAAATGGGAAACCTTGGTCAACATGTCAACTATCACCAAAATGGCATCATGGTGATGAGATGACATAGGAAGACCAACAATGAAATCCATAGATATAGTGTCCCATTTCCACACTGCAATCTCATGTGGCTGAAGAAGCCCACCAGGATGACGATGCTCTGCCTTCACCCTCTGGCACTCAAGAAATCTTGCAACTATGCTAGCAATCTGCACTCTCATGCCTGGCCAATGATACAACTGCCTCAAATTTGCATGCAACTTCTTAACACTGGGGTGCGTTGCATAAGGTGCTCTGTGAGCCTCAAGTACAATGAGGTCACGCAAACCCCCAATGGAGGGTACATACATACATCCCCTATGATGAAAAATTAAATCAAACTCCAAGGAATATTCTAAAAACTTCCCTTCCAAGGGTCTCTGAGAATGTACTAACTAACTAACTTCTGCATAAAGCTCATCAACTGGTAAGTGCTGTAAGATCTGCTCTCTCAAGTCAGTGCAAGTAGTCATAGATGATAGCTCATGGCACCTTCTACTTAAGGCATCTGCAACCACATTCTCTTTTCCCTTGATGTAATGAACATCAAAATCATACTCACATAGAAACTCCATCCACCTTCTTTGCCTAGCATTAAGGTTTGGCTGAGAAAGTATGTACTACAAGCTCTGGTGATCAGAATGGAGCTCAAATCTATGACCTAGAAGGAAATGTCGCCATCTCACCAAGGCATGAACCATTACCGCAAGTTCTAGGTCATGGGTAGGATAATTGAGTTCATGAGTCTTCAACTTCCTAGACTCAAAGGAAATAGCTTATCCTTCCTGCATAAGGACTGCCCCTAAACCATCTAAAGATGCATTGGTGCACACCACAAAATTTGCAACAGGATCTGGTACTGCAAGAATCAGTGCACTTGTGAGGGCTCTCTTGAGCTCTTGAAAAGCTCTACCACACTTCTCTATCCATTCGTACTTCTTCCCCTTTTTTTGAAGAGATGTGATGGGGTGTGCCAATCTAGAGAATCCTAAAATGAAGCATCGGTAATATCCTGCTAGCCCCATAAAGCTCCTCACTTTAGTAACACTGGTGGGTGCTGGCCAATCCATGATGGCCTTAATCTTTGATGGGTCTACAGAGACTCCATCACTTGATATGACATGACCCTAATAATGTATCGTAGGTCTGAAGAATGCACACTTCGACAAACTACCAAACAATTGATTCTCTCTCAGCTTCTACAATACCTACCTCAGGTGCTCTTCATGCTCTCTCTCATCATGAGAACAAATCAGAATTTCATCAAGGAAAAAAACCACAAACATATCAAAAAAGGTATGGAATACTCCTTTCATGAGGCTCATGAATATAGCTAGATCATTTGTGAGGCCAAATGGTACCACGGTGAACTCGTAGTGACCATACCTAGTACGAAAAGTTGTCTTGGGGATATCACTATCCACAATCCTCAATTGATGATAACCTGACTTCAGATCAATCTTTGAAAATACTCGAGCACCCTGCAACTGATCAAAGAGATCATCGATTCTAGGAAGAGGATATTGGTTCTTCATGGTCACTTTGTTCAATTGTCGATAATCAATACACAACCTAAGTGATCCATCCTTCTTCTTGACGAAGATCATAGGTGCACCCCAAGGTGACACACTAGGTCGAATATGCCCCTTCTCTAAGAGTTCCTCCAACTGAGCCTTTAGTTCACTAAGCTCATGAGTAGTCATCCTATATGGTGCTCTTGAAACTGGCTTGGCTCCTAGCACAAGGTCTATGTGAAAATTCACTGCTCTAGGTGGAGGCATACCAGGAAGCTCTGAAGGAAACACATCTGCAAACTCCTGAAAGATTGGAAAATCATCGAGGGATGAATCCCCCTCTGGATCTTCCTCTTTTTCACTAATGGTGATAGCAAACAACTAACAACCCTTTTGCATGCACCGCCTAAGCTACATAGCAAAAATCATATGAAGGGATACAGGTCTCTTCACTTTGAAGATCTCCCTAGAGATACCATCATCATCCACACATTCCACCCTCTTTTGTCAACAATCCATCTTGGTGCTATGGGCATAAAGCCAATCGATGCCAAGAACAACATCATAAGAACCTAGAGGGCTAATGTGTAGATCAGTACTACTGGACATGTCTCCAATCTGCATCTGACAATTCTGCACAATGGAACTAATTGACACTCTGGCTCCTAAGGCTAACTCTACTTCCCAACTAACATCCTATCTAACTGCCACTAGCTCGCAATGATCCACCACAAATGGAGATATAAAAGAGTCAGTAGCCCCAAAATCAAATAAAATTGCAACCATATGGCCCTATATAATACTTGTAGCCTCAATAACTGTGGCCTGATGCTTAGCCTGGTTGTTGTCAATCGCTACAAAAACTCTATGGGATCTACCCATGTCACCAACTGTGAGCTCTAAAAAAGCCCTGCTCTGACCATTGGATGCCTATCCCTACAGACACTCCCTAGCTATATGACCCATTCCACCACAAGTGTAGCATGGTCCGTAAGTATAAGATTGTAAACCTTGTGATCCAAACTGTTGTGGGCCTCTTGACCTGCTAGATCCGTTGTATCCACCCCTAGAAGACTGCTGAGTCTTCACTGACTGTGACTATGGGGCCTATACTTTCTGATCCTGCCTGGGACCCTGTGACTGCCACTGCTTGGGCTTGGACCCCTGATAACCCTGAGAAGGTTTTTGCTGCTACTGCTGCTTGGGTTTTGGTTGCTGAGACTGCTGGCCCTTAGAGGACCTTGTTGTATAGTTCTTATTCCCTTTCCAAGGGGGTTTCTGCTAGGAAGAGTTTCAGTTCTGAGACTGATCTCATGACTCTTGCCTACGTCGAGTATCCGCAGCAACTAGTGCTATCTCCACTGCCTGTCTGAAGGTGGTAGGGAAGGCCATCCAAATTGGGCCCTGAAGTGAGAAATTCAGACCCATGATAAAGCGATGCACCTATAGTTTCTCATCCTTCATATATTCCACATAAGGAAGGAGCGTGAGAAACCTACTCTCGTATTGAGCCACTGTAAGGCCTCTCTAATAAAGAGAATGGAACTCCTCTATCTATTTTTTGTCGAAAATGCTCTGACAAGTACCTCTCTTAGAATCTTTCTAGGAAAGACTCCCATGTGAGGGTGTCCATCCTCACTCCACCTATGATCTCCTCCTGATGCCACTATTTGGAGGCATACCCTCTCAACTGATGAACTGCTAGGCATGCCTTTAGATTACTCCCATAAGGGCGTAACCCAAAGCACCGTTGTAGGATCTATAACCATGCCTCTGCTACTGACCCCTCAGTGGAACCGGTATACAATGGTGGTTTGAGTCGAATCAATTCCCTGATCTCATCTCCTATATGTCTAGGAGGTCTGTCAAAAGGGGGTCCTCTCTGGTGTATGGACTCTTCCTCATGCTCACCTTGACCCTCTATCTGTCTTGGTGGGGGACTCCTAGTCCTCTCTCTGACTCTAAGTCTGCCTCCTCCGGATCCCTCTACTTCCACTACCGGAATCTAGTGAACTGGCTGAACTACAGGTACTACTCTCTATTGAACTACACTGATCAAAGTCTGAAGTGCATCTTTAATGTCCTGGTTTGGGTTCAATGGTGGTGGAGGTGGAGGTGGTGGTGGTGGAGGTGGTCCATCCTCCTGTCCCACTCTACCACCCCTAGCCCTACGACCTCTACCTCATCGATTGCTTCGAGTAACAGGAGGTATCTACACAATTAAAAGTTTGAGTTAAGTTTAGGAAGCACAATGGTTTAAAGTTCCTAGTGTTGAAACACGGGCTCTGATACAAAAATGTCATGCCCAAACTATGAGGGCAAAAATACACAATTTTTTTATTTTTTTATTTTTTTAATAATTAAAAAGCTCTAAGTTTTAATTTGATCTCTTGCAAGAGAAGTGAAGGTTTGCTACGATTCATCCTAAGTTTAAAACTCTTGTGGATGGATACATCGCTAAAATTTTGAAAATTTTATTATTAGATTTATATTGATAAAGTTATGTTCTTACATTTCTTATACAACATTTTAGTAAAAGTCATTTAAACAGTGATGTAGATAACCTCAAGATTTGTTTACTAAAACATCTAAGAAAATAACATCTACATTTTAACTTATTTTAAATAGACAATAACCTTAAATTTAAAACCAATTAATACTCAAAAATTCAAACTAACTTCAATACTAAAACTAAATACATTTAACTAATTTAACATCAATATAAAAACTAACACTTCTAAAAAATTATATTAATTTACGTTTACAACTTAACTAATTTAAAAGTAATAACAAATTAGCAATAACATAAAGTCACTATAAAACATAATATATGCTACTAACTAAAAACAATTTTAAAACAAATAATTTAAAATAATTAACAAAATGAATAACTAACTTAAACTTAAATAAGTTGACTATCTACTAATATCAATTAACAAATTTAATTTACATTTAAAACTTACTTAATTACAAGTATATAAAAAAAAAATTAACAAAAGTAACTACTAATAAAAACATATTCTAAACTTACTAACTTACTAAAAACACCTAACTATCCTAAACTAACCCCTACAACACCTACCCCCCCCCTACACCAAGGTCAAATCGACCCCCTGACCAAAGGCATGAGCACTTCCCAAGCGTTGCACTTGGGACAGTGCTCTACCCAAGATCATACTAAGGCAAGTCTCCGAAAACCCATGCGACCCCCTTTTGAAGGCAGAATTTATAACATGACAATGTTTAATCCACTAAAAAGAAGGTGAGTGCTCAAACATAATGGGATGGGACATGGGGAAAAAATTAAAGTTTTAAACATAAAGCTAATCTCTTCATCCCAAAGCCCCATGCTTTCTAAGAAGTTATGACAAGCACAAAGTCAAGGGGGTGTAGAACAGAGGTGACATCATCGTTATGATGGCACAAAGACTATGTAAAAAAATAAATCATTTTTAAACCTCCTTCCAAACTAACATCCAAGAAGAGGTGAAAGGCATTTAAGTCATAAAGTTATCTAGGTAGAATAGATATTTAAAAGGATATTTAGTTATATAATCTACTATGATTTCTTTTCTTTTTTTCTACTTAATGTTTATTTTATTATTGTTTTTTAAAATTTTAAATCTAATTTTTCAATAAAACAAAAGGGATCTTTTTAGGGAATCTTTTGATTCTCTGTTACCAAAAGGATTTAATTTGATCTCCCATACAAAAGGCAGAGAGTTTTTACTCTCTTGTAACACATTTTTGTTTTGTCTTAAAATTTCTAAGTATAGATTTTTAAAGTTGATATATTTACCAAGAGTGGGTAAATTTTTTTATTTTTTTTAAAAGCAAATGTAAAAGGATTGATGCAACTTAATATACCAAGGATTTGAATTATCCATTTTATTCAATAATGTAAGAATTGTTTGATTCTGATAATCATGAAAGCTGAATCTACATCCATAATATGATTTCTCTCTTTTTTTTTGATGGATTTAAAACATAGATTTAATCATTGTGACACATTCATACAAGATTCATTGATATCTCAAACAACTTAAATTGAACCATCAACCATAATCATTTTTCTTTTCTCAACATAGTTTTCATATTTAACATATAAGGAAACTTAAAAATTTTGCTTAATTAAACCATCATCATAACATCTTATTTCTGATATGCATCCATCTAATTTAAAATTATGATTGAATCACATGATGAACAATTGTACTCAAACAACAATTTTATTAGCAAACCTAATTCAAAGCCTTAGTTGGGAAAGAACCAAGAAGAAAACTCAGCTTCGTTGCCATTATAACAAAGTTTAAAATACAAATTACATAGGATATCAGTCCCAAATTACAACAATTTAATTGAATTTTCTTCATGACCCTCACAAGGGAATTCATAACAATTTCTGCAACCCATTTCTAAAACCATGGAGGGAACAGAATCTGATCAGGTGACCAAAAGCATGACCAAGAACAATTCAAACATGCATATTCATACAAGGTTTTCACAATATGATTCACAATGAATCAACACTAGGGAAAGGTGTATTCTTCCAACAGGAGAAGTCAAGCACAACACCAAATCAGATGCCCAATCGAGGCTATTAACCAAGAACTTTCGTTCTTCTATTTAAACATGCCATATTCATACGAGGTTTGTGCTAATGAGTAGGGGCCCATAACACCCTACCCTCTCTCCCTCTTCTCATCCCAAGAAGAGACTCTACACTGGTTGGAGTCCAACTAAATAGACCTTTTCCAAAATTGGTCACTTCTGCCCTATCCAAGGGTGAGTAATACCAAAACACCCATGCAAGAAAAATCTCAAAATTGCAAACATAAACATGAAAGGAAATCATCCAAAATAACATGGTTTTCAAATCTTCCCAGCATACCCACAATCATACAAACATTCACATAACAACAAGGTAGCATAAGCATGAAACAAACATGAAAATCTGCACAAGGGAGATGAGAATTCCTACCTTCATAAAGAGGTAATGGCAATGAACAAGTTTGAGTAGAGCTTTTCCCTTCCTTGCTCCAATCTTCCAAGACTCCTCTCTAAATGTAGAGATTGGGTAACAACCTCCACTAGTCCAAGAAGGGCCTCTAAATAAGCCTCAAACTCAACCACCAAAGGTATCAATAACTTCACCCACCCACCTACAAATCTAGAAGCTCCTAACTCAACCCACACTATGGTTAAACACCAAGTAGAAGTGAGGTGATGCAACTCATGGTAGCCATAGTCAATTTTCGCACAAAGGAAAAAAGAGACTTTTTGAGTGACCTCAAAAGTCAATAAAAGGGGCTTGGGGGTTGGAAAAGACCCCCAACCCATACCCATACCCCTTGGGTATAAATATTTCAAGTTTTAAAGCATTAATAATAGGTTTAGAGCCAAATGAAAGCTAGGAATAAAATAAGACCATCTAACAACTCTAACAATGCAGATAAGCACTAATCCGAATTAAGGGATGACTAACCTCGATAAGAACCAAATAGCAAACTAACACTAAATTAAACCAACTTAGGTCCAAAGGTTACACAACTAACCCTAATCAGAACACTGAAGAACATAAATAATTTACGAGTGTCAAGCGACACTAAAAGAACATAGCTTACGAACATTAACATTCACTGAAAATAGAAAGATACATACATACATCTCACAATATAATACTTGAATTACAAACAACAAGGTTTCCAAATTTAGCACATAGAGATTAGTTCTGTTCCTCTGTAGGGTTTCTCAACTAAAATATCTGCACACTCATTGCACACATTAGTAGTCTCATAAAATCACATGTACATATATATATACGTATTAGGAAATCACATAAATTGAAATATACATAAATTGGGGTTTCTTCATCCTGCTTAATTCTTAACCATTTAAAATCTCTTAAATCAAAGGCTCAATCCTACATTTACTAATTTCATCAACATACATATACATGAAACATTAAATGACAAACATCAAATATATCTGAAAGTAACATCACACAACATGAAATAATATAGTATGTTCTAAGCATCAGATAATGTCTCGACATCTTGAGTCGTGAATATGAAAATAATAGTAATGTATCACTATGTTACAATGGGTCAGAGTGAGGCCTCACATTTACTGATAAATACACTTAGATAATAATATTCGTAGTCTCCACTCTTGCCCTCTCTGCAAAGGCAATAACTACAGTTGAAGCTCATAATTCTACAACTTTCTTGATATATGCAAGGTTTTGGATGGTTATAAATTTGAATTGAATTGAATTTTTTCACAACATAATGTAAAAGAGAAAGAGAATGGGAGCATTTGTGAGATTTTTATGCATTATAGTGATGTTAATATGTTCAGTGTGTATGAAAGGTATATTAACAATGTCTCAAGAAGATCCCTATGATGAAAATGTTGTATGTAGTGAAGATGGTGACTGTGAGAAGGAGACTAATGTATGTTATGACATCAAAAAATGTGGTGGCAAGATGTTGGGATATTGTTGTTACATTGATCCCTTCAGTGATGTTTTGTGCGACACAGATGGTAACTGTGAGGAACATGAGGATGTGTGTTGTGAGAAGGGAAAGTGTGATGGGCATATTGCTGCTATCCCAACTCTAATTAATATACTCTTCCTCCTTTATTGATATTGCTCACCTATAGGGATAACTTTAAGAAACCCCCCTTTAGAAAAAATTATAAAGTTTTGGCAAATTGAACATTAGTTCAAGGGAAAAAAATTTAATTTCTATTGGCAAATTTTTATTTTTAAGTAGGATTTGTTTTTAACTATATGGGCGATTAATTTTCAATCATATGAAAATTCTATAAAATCCTAGAAAATATTTCATTATTGATTAAAATCATGGGAAAAAGTACACAAATAATGATTTATTATTATTATTATTATTATTATTATATGGAGCCTAATTAATTATCAAACTTTAAGGTTAAATTTAGCCCACTTTTATCATTACAGTTTCCCTCCAAATTATTGAATGGTGGTTTGGGGGAAGAATCTCTATTATTTTTAACCATTGGATGATCCCAGAAAAATGGCCTAAATCCTATTTCAAGTCAAACATTTCAAAGGATACCAAGTTTTAAAGAAAGTTTCCAAAGTAAAGACAGTGTTCCCAATCAAATCTATTTCACATCAAAGTGAGAAAGGATAAAAAGTTTCGTGAATTTTTTTCATAATAGAGACACATATCAAATCTACATACTTAATCAGTAGTGTAACTTAAATTTTTACCAAATATTGGTGAATATGACCATCAATTAAGACAAGCATTTATAATTATAGGCGAATATATTTAAATTATTATGTATAAAAATTAGATTACATTGGCGAAGTCATCACTAAAATATAAATACTTTTGTATTATTATTGGTAGTTAGCCTAACCATGGGACCCAATTTTGGTAAAATACAAGCAACATGGACACTCCAAAAGTGCAAAAAAAAAAGCCAAATCTAGGGTCCCCAATGAGTGAGATTAGCTAATTGGAAAATATTAGCCACTAAAGTTATACTTACTCACCTACTGCTATGAGACTTATTCAACCTCTCAAAATAAATTAAGTCAGATACTATAGCCAATCTCTTTATTGCTTTGCTCCTATGTTTCTATGAGACTTCATGAACTTATCAAAGTAAATAATCTATTAGACATATGCAAAACAATATCAGTTATGGTTAATATGTTTCATGTTGATATATTGTAATGGCCTTTCATGTTTTTGCTTTTAATGATGCCATATATATGCATTGAGGCCAATTTGGATGAATTCCTATATTCTTTTAAGAAGCAAAATGTGGTGTTCTGAACATGGTTATAGCTTTTGCATCAATATGAAACCAAGATATCTATTAACTTATCAGGTTTTAGTTATGTTCTTACAAATATGATTATCTTAATAATGAATCACAAAATGTAATTTGATCATTTCATCAAAATGTGATTCAATTGTGTCGAACCTTTTTATCAACATGTCAGATCAACTCTATGGGATTCATCTCAGAATATATATTCTAGTGCTCTATCATTCTAATGATAATCCATAGAATATAATACAAATGCTTCTACACAATCAAATATAAAAGTTGTATATACTTTTTGATTCATTTCAAACATACAATAGAATTGTATCCAAAGAAAGATAAAACATGATTGCAGATAAATAGAAACAATAGGATACCTTAGAAAGGAATAATTTGAGCCAATCCCATAGAAATCCATTCTTTTGAATACTTCATACACTACAACTAAATTTCAAAAATTAATGAGTTTGACTTTAAAAATTACACATGAATTCTAATATCAATATCATAATTTGACATAATTCAAAGAATATCACCTACTTCTAATTAATCTACAAATTAAAACTCTAAAAAAAACCTTACAATTAACTAAACTTGCTAATGGAAAATTGTATATGTGAATGACATCATACCAATTATTTGATAAAATTGATTTGATTGACTCCAAAAATAGTTTCACGAGTAAATATAAACCTCAAAAAATCTGCAACATAATCATCAAGAAAAAAAATTCTACCTTTGAAGCACATTGACCAGTTGCAACCTCATCTATTGCCAAGGTATGCCTTAATGGTGTTTCATGAGAAGCTATGACCATGAGCTTTCTATGTATTAAAAACTTTTCAGTCTACTCAACACTACTATCTTCTTCTTCTGAGGCCTCCTCCTTTGGACATGCAAAGAAAGAGTCTCCTAAACTCTTAGATATACAAATCTTTGCAATTCTTGTCTACCCAATAGTAAGCAGAAGCAAGATAAATCCCAACAATATCAATTCTGCAAGCAATTCAGAAGAAATCAAGCTAAATACATTAATTATGTTATTTACATTGGATCATGATTTCTTGTGATTCTATCTTTCTCTTATTTATATGATGAATCATAGAATGTGATGCAAGATGTTGATGCAAAATAACAACACAATCAAATCTAGAACCATAAATGATAGCTTCATATGAATTGTGGAAATCTTCTTATTCTTAGTATGTTATTTATTATTCATTAGAATCAAGTTCATATGAACCTTGATGGAAATAAAAATAACAATATAACTTGATATAATTTTTTGAGATTGAATATATCATTAGCAAATCATTCACCTTCTTTAATCTTATCTAGTGATTTTCTTAGGGATTTCTTTCTACGTTTCTTTAGCCATTATATTTGAAAGACAGAAAAAATATTTCAGTCATTATGGTCTCAAGTTTTCATAGTTGATTGTGTTGTGCAAATCATTTCTATATTGAATTTTATTGGAGTTTTTGTATTGACATTCTAAATTACATTTTATGATCCATCATCATGTTATGTTTCTATTGCATTGAAGATTTTGTATCAAAAATTTTAATCACTTCATGATCCAACATGAGGCTATGATTTGATTATATTGAAAAAATTCATCAACATTATAGATCATACAAATTTGATCATTCCATCAAAATATGATTCAATTATGTTGAACCTTTTCATCAACGTGTTAGATCCTTTCTTTGGGATTCATTTTAGAATATATATAATAGCGCTCTATCATTCTAATGATAATCCATATAATGCAAATACTTCTACACAATCAAATCTAAAAGTTGTATATACTTCCTGATTCATTTCAAACATACAATAGAATTGTATCCAAAACAAAAATAAAAGATGATTGCAGCTAAATAGAAACAATAAAATACCTTATAGAGGAATAATTTGAGGCAATCCCACAAAAAGCCATTCTTTTGAATACTTCATACACTACAACTAAATTTCATAAATCAATGAGTTTGACTTTAAAAAGTACACATGAATTCTAATAGCAATATTATAATTTGCCACAATTCAAATAATACTGCCTACTTATCATGAATCTATCGATTAAAATTCTACAAAATACCTTACAATTAACTAAACTTGCTGATGCTAAATTGTAGATGTGAATGACATTATTAAATTTTATTGAAGTTTGTGTATTGACGTTCTAAATTACATTTTATGATCCATCATCGTGTTATGTTTCTATTGCATTGAAGATTTTGTATGAAAACTTCTAATCACTTCATGATCCAACATAAGGATGTGACTTTATTAAATTGAAAAAAATCCATCAATGTTCTAGATCATACTAATTTGATCTTTTAATCAAAATATGATTCAATTGTGTTGAACCTTTTCATCAACATGTCATATCCACTCTTTGGGATTCATCTTAGAATATATATTCTAGTTCTCTATCATTCTAAGATAATCCATATAATGTAATGCAAATACTTCTACACAATCAAATCTAAAATTTGTATATACGTTTTGATTGATTTCAAACATACAATAGAATTGCATCCAAAACAAAGATAAAACATGATTGCAAATAAATAGAAACAATAGAATACCTTAGAGAGGAATAATTTGAGGCAATCTCATAGAAATTCATTCTTTCAAATACTTCATACACTGTAACTAAATTTTATAAATCAATCAATTTGACTAAGTTAAAAAGTACACATGAATTCTAATGCAATATCATAATTTGACACAATTCAAAGAATACAACTTGCTAGCATGAATCTATCATTTAAAACTCTACAAAACACCTTACAATTTACTAAACTTGCTGATGTAAAATTGTAGATATGAATGACATCATACCATTGATTTGATAAACTTTTGAATGTCACTCTTAATTGAGAATACACGTGCAATTGCATTCTATATACATTTCCTAAAGCAAAGAGATTCACACAATTAGTTGTCATGCAACCATAGGTTAATGTTGAGCTTGTTAGAAAGGGAAAGGTTTTCATTGTACCAAAAGATCAACTTGTTAATGCCCGATACAACCAATAGTCTTATAGAACCACATGAGGTGGTTAAGCCATGTCATAAACCCTACGAGGGACGCTAGCCCATTGCTAACAAAGCTTCACTTAGTTTTGAGAATAGTTTAATATTCTCTACTAATCAGGGCTAGCCCCGTGAAGGTGGAAGCTAATTCCCCCCCAAAACATCTAAATTCCCCATTTTTCATGCCCTAAATTGAACAGGGCATACAGACAACCACAAAATTTTTGTTTTTTATCAGCTTGTGAGATTGAACTCACAATCAATTCCTATCTACACTTTTCCCTTAGCCACAATACCATACAATTTATTTGTAAATAATTGTAAAATTATTTTAGTTCTTATTAAAATTATTATTCTTAATATCTATCTGCTATAATGAATAAATCTGTGTCTTAATGACACCTTAACTATTTACAGATTAGGGTTTGGTTATCACCTAGTTACGTGTACCAACACCTTAAGCAAGGTTATCGAGGGATTGTTACAACCCTACGTGTCTTAAGAGTCATGTTCTTAACCAAGGGAACCCCCTGGTAGTTGAATTACAAAATAGAACATTATCTCTCAAGCACACAAATTTGTGTTTGTTTGACTTGTCAATTAGAGAGTTAGATTCCAACTTAGTCCAATCATGATTTTACTTCCTAGTGCCAGTGCATACATACAGCCTATTGTGCACTAGATATTTTATTTAATATATGTTTATTAGAAGTCATTAATAGTTGTCCAAAATTTTGTAGACTACAATTCCTTTACACTACTGTCATTTTTCCTATTAAATGTATACAAATGCATTATTATAATCAATTAAATTCTTAATACATTTGAAGACCTTCCGATACTGTTTCATTAATTACACAAGAAAAATTGCACTACTTGGTTCAAATTACACTAGTTTAATTGTGTCATATCAATTTATTTCTTTAAATTAAATTACACTAATTATCAACTACTATTTCCTTCTTAAAATTAAGGTAATAAGATAAATGCAATAATAATATATTAATTATCCATCTAAAGTACCCTACTAGCTATAGTCCACTAGCTTAACCTCACTCACATTTTAATCACAATTAATCTTCCCACTAACCACACACTAACCCCTTTTAAGAAGAAAGAAAATAAAGTTTTACTAGAAAATCTCTAAATCACCCTACTACCCACGTGTCTCTACCCCATATTTCTCCCCACCTACCTAGGCCATGCAAATTTCCTTTTGGTTTCTCTCCATGGTGAACTTCCCCAAAAAATGTTTTGACAAAAGACAAGTATAGGTGCCTTTTTACATGAGTCAAATCCTACTCATTTTGGGCTAGTAGCTATGCATTTCAAATTCCAAAATTAAGTTGACTTGCATCATGGTTCCATAATGTTGGTAGTTCTAGGCATAATTAAGTGGGTGGAAAAAAAAACATATAAAATGCCATGTCTACTTCCAAGGCAATCAAGGCGCCTAGGACAAGATGGGAGTTATCCACTCATGTCAGAACTATGACATGGACTCGTAAGTTATTCCAATATATATTCTAAGGCACAAAGCGCCTAGGGAAGAGGTAGGTGAATTATTTCTGAGTCATGTCAGGGGAGTTAAATTCCTTGGTCCCCTCTTCCATGTGACAAGGAAATTCACCTAGTGGGGGTCCTCTGTCCTCATTTTGTCTTTTTTTTTGCATTAAACAAACTTTAATTTATTTAGTCTTGTTAAATGGTCGCCTAGGTGAGATCATGTATTAGGTTGATTTGTCAATGCTATTTCTTTATTACTACTTGGTCTTAGTTTAGGATTGTTTAGCATTATTATAAGATATATTGTTTAGGATTTATTTATTTTTAAATTTTTTTTTTAAGTTTCTTTGATTTGATGAGATGGTGACTTATGTTACGTGCCCTATATGAGCCCCCCATTGTAATTAATTTGATAAAGTGTTTATTATGTTAAAATATGCCATATAGGATATAGAGTTTTATGATCCTAGGGTATTGTTACCTTTGGTTTTACCGCAAAAGATTCAAATTCAAATCTGTGGCCTGTTCAAAGGTTAGCCTAAAAAATTGTTGTTTTAATGCCCTGACCCGCCAAAGTTTCTCTCCGTCATATTTTAGATGGATCAATGATCGGCGCGATCTCGTCATCGAAAGTTGCATGGGAGATAGTATCAGTGACATCGTGCCCAATCGACACGTGTTTGGTGGGCCCGACGGGTGGGCTACAATTGAGGACAGGTCGAGAAAGTTTTTCGGCGTCGCAAGCGCTATGGCGCTATCGCACGCCAACCAAAAAATCTCCATGGTGACATAGCGCCCGGCGGAGATGCTCACGTTGGCGGGCGGGTCACGTTGCCAAAAAAATGTTACGATGGTCGGGTAAAGTTTGGCGGGCCGGAGAAAATAAATAGTGAGAACTTCAGACAAAATATTGGGCCCCATTACGTACCTCATCTGCCCAGTTGGCGGAGCCCGTGCCACGACAGCGAATCAAAAGGAACCACGCACAGATAGGGACATGTCATCGGTTGGGCACTATGGTGCTATGGAAATTTAACCTCGATTTTCCCATAGCGACATGGCGCCTGGTCGACACGTGGTCACCCTGTGAGGCCAAGTCACAAGATTGCCTAGTGGTGTCCCGTTGGGCCAGTAAGGAATCGCCGCGTGTAACCAGGCTGGAGTCTCTATCAGTATGGTTGGCACAGTCAAGGTTTGTGATCTCCATCGTTAGATTTGATTGCATCAACGGATGGCACCATCTTGCTATGGCAGAGATGCGCAGATGTTATCATGGCGACATAGCGCCCATTTACCACGTGTCATTCAGGTGCGGTGCGGATGCTGAGTTGTCACCAGATACGATGGGCCCAGGATAAAGACAGCACAGAGCAAGATGAGTCTTCGTGATCATCGAATGAGAAAAGATCAACGGTAGGCGCCAT
The DNA here is from genome assembly GCA_028749045.1 of Cupressus sempervirens. Taxonomy (NCBI): domain Eukaryota; kingdom Viridiplantae; phylum Streptophyta; class Pinopsida; order Cupressales; family Cupressaceae; genus Cupressus; species Cupressus sempervirens. The sequence continues at coordinate 109,980,750 of CM053790.1, read as the reverse complement.
GTCACCTTAGTGAAGCAGCAAGATTTTTACCATGGCGACATCATGCCCAATTGACACGTGTCGGTGGGGTCAGGTCTCATCGGATGCATCACTGAGGTGGCGCCGATTCGAATGGGGCCCAGTCACAGGAAAGAGAGTCCACAGCGAATCAGAAACAACCACGTGTACCGAGTCAAAACACAGATGCGTCGAGGGGCCAAATTTCTTGATACGACCAGCGCATTAAAAGGTGGGTTCTCCACCGTCAGATCTACAGAGATCTAGGGTCGACGCTATCTCACCATGGAGGAACTATGCAGATTTTATAATGGCGAGTTAGCACTCGGAGGACACATGTCCTCGCGGGTCTAGTTTTTGACGTGGCAATTAGCTAACGGCCAGCGGTTAGATGGTAAGGTGGCATAGTTAGTTCGATGAAGGCGGTCAACCGCGGAAAGACTCTCCAAGTGGCAAAATAAAGGATTACGGTTGGCCCGTGTGGCCTAGTTGGCATACAAGAAATCGGGTTGACTGACAGGCTAGGATGATTCATGAACCAAGATGCAGAGACGATCGACGTATCTTGCGATCTGATCTTCGCGATCATTTTCGACCTACCAGGAATGAATGCAGGACATAAGGACACTCCACCCATCCGGTCGATCCATCTACCATGTCAGGGAATGTTGTGGCATCGTTTCTATCTTCTCCAGGCTCTTCTCAGAAAGAAATTTTTTTTGGTATGCAGGCCAGGATTTCAATCAGATCCCCCGATTGGATTCTCAAGATGGGAAGTTAATGCCAGTAGGTAAGAGATGAATGTAACGCGGAAATCTTCAATTACGCCTGATCTATAAAGGCAATTTTGTGATCTGTAAAAAAGGTCGATTCTTCCTGATTTTCTCTACTACCGCTTGCAGACTTGCAGTGTAAAATCCCCTTGTCTCTGAGCCATGTAATAGCCTGTATCATCTCTTTCAGCTATCAGTGCGAATGTGCATCACCTTGCCTCTCATTGGTGTATTGTTGAGATCAATGATCTGCATACTGTATCTATCTTTGGCCTATTGGATAATACACAAGTGAAATCTCCTTTTCCTAGTGTCATTCGGTTGGTCTTTCTGATCCGTATGTGATTATTGATCGATATAAGTCTGAACGTGTATGACTTTTGTATGTTATTCTGGTTTTGTAGTATATATATGGGCAGGAATGAGTCTGAACACTCTATTTTGGTGCATCACCACCTTAGATTAGACTAGGTATATTTGCTTTAACGCTCTCTTTCTCCCTTTCCCTTTTGAGAATAGATAGGTGCGCCCTGACAGTAAGAGGAAGTCGGCCTTCTCCAGAGACTCAACCTCGTAGTTCAAGTCCCATAGCTTGGAGGTTGTTTCCATGTTTCACTAGGTTGTCCTCGCGCATAGGCCTTGGACAAGGGTGCAAACCTAAGTGACAACAGTTTTTGGCACGCCCAGTGGGACCTATATCAGAAGATTTCATGTCTACTGGTGTCAAAAGAAGAAAGAGTTTCTGAGATTAATGCTGAAGAAGTAGTGTTGGCTTCAGTATTCAAGCCTTCAAGAGGCTGATTCATAAAGTACTTGGCGACTCTGAGCATCAACAAATCTGGTTTCAGGCCAAAGTTGCAAAAATTCATGCCCAGAGCTGAAACAAGGGCATCTTCTAGAGGTAATTTTCAATATCAAGAACTCTCACTTTCAAGTCCTAGAAGAAGGAGGGCTAGAACTTCATTATCACCAGTGAGAGGTGGAGTAACAATAAATATACCTGTGAGATCTATCTCTACTCCTTCTACTGTCCGAACTCAGCCTAGATTGCCGTCAGCACTCATCAATAGAACACTTGTTTATATGGCACAACCAAGAGTTCATCCTTTTGCCACCTTTAATGGTGGAAGTCCTTTGTTGTTAGCCCAAAGACATGATATACCAGTAGCTGCAGTAGAAAGCATACCTGATTTTACTGGTGAAACTTCTATTTCCCCCCTAGAGCATATCCAAGAGGTAGCAAATGTCTGCAATATTCATGGTATTACAGAAGATGATGTTGCTATTAGACTTCTAGCCTCATCTTTAAAAGGAAAAGCATTACAGTGGTATAGAGGCTTAGCTCATGGTTCCATAACTGATTGGGATGGACTAGGAGCAGGATTATGCAAACATTTTGAGGATAAGAGTGACCATTTATCACTATTAGAGCAACTGACTACAATAAAAAGAGCCCCCCATGAATGTATGACTGATTTTAATTATAGATTCCAAAAGACATGGGATAGAATACCTACTATAGTGAAACCTACCCCTGGTAATGCCTTCTTGCATTACCTTAGAGCTTTTAACAGTGATATTGCCACTACAATCCAAACTATGGGAGGAGATACATTACCTAATGCTTATGAGACAGCCATAAAAGCTAAGAACATTCTAATACAAGGAGGAAAGTTGGCCCCAAGGCCTCCTATGCCTTTCTTTCCTAATGTTCCCAACCACCAACCAGCAATAGCCCCTCTCCCTACAATCTCTACATCGCAAGCCCTTACTCCAGTCCCCCAAGCTTCCACATCCTCAAACGAAATAGATGAACTCAAGGAAATGCTCCAAGGTCTAGTATTGAACGTAGACAAAAGAGAAAAGACCCTGGATAAAAAATTACAAGAGCAAGGGAGGGAGTTGAAGGACCAAGGGAAGAGACTAGAGGATAGTTTTTCTCTAATACAAAAGATGAGTAACAAGGTGGTGGCCTTAGAAAGATAGCAGGCCCAAGGTGGCAAGCCTCCCCAATTGCAATATCAGGCTCCAAGTGGTGGTACGCCTCCTAATCAGTGGAATAGCTCTTTTGATCAGAATAGGCAAAATAGTCATGCTTCTGCTTCAAGCTCAAATTAGAATAGAGCTATAGTCCCTCAAAATAACTTGGCCCAAGACAAAGATTTTTGTCCCTCATGTAACTATTCTTATACCTACTGCCTATGTCAGAAAGTAGAATCTTATTTGGCCCTAACTGTCTAGGAGTCCACAGTAAAGCAATCACACAAAGAAGATCATCCCAAGGAGGCCTCATATGTTCAGAGGCAGGGCGATTGTTCTTTTATGAATCACCAGATGGAGGAACATTGTAATGTAAACCAGGACTCCGTTGCTCATAACACAAGAAGCAAGAAGGGAGCTATGGAACATGCTGCTGCTCCTTCTCCTAAGCAGGCCTCAACTTCAAGTGTTATACCTAACACACAAACAGCAAATGAGCAGACAAACACTTCACAACAGAAAAAAGCAAGGTCCGTGAAATGAGGACGCAAGTGGTCCTTTTGTTGCCCCATCTCAACCTCTTGTAAGTGCAGCCCCCAAAGTTTCTACCAAAATCCCTAGTTCCCCATTAAGTGTGGTAGAGAAAATGAAGAAGACCAATGTAAAAATTTCCATGTGGGATGCTGTTGCTACCATACCAATGCAGAGGAAGATGCTGCAACAAGAATTGGAAAGGATTGAGCCCAAGGATCAGTCATCTACCATGGAGAGTGCCACTAGTTTAGTACAACCAGCAGGAGATGTGGAGGCAAATAAAAAGGTTAGACCTCCTCCATTTTATGTTTCTCTGATTATATGGGGCAAATTAGTCCATAATTTCATGATAGATTCGGGGGCTAGCAGCTCAATAATGCCTAGGTGTGTTGCTGATGCTTTAGGGATGAAATATGAGCCCATTGTTAGGGATGTGTTACAACTAGATGGGAGTACTGTCAAAACCGTAGGCATCCTTAGAAGTGTGGAAATGGCCCTACATGCATGCCCTGGTTGTACTGTGATTCAAGACATATCTGTTGCTGAGGTTAAGCCCTATTTTGCCATTTGTCTTTCGAGAGACTTCACTGCTCAAATTGGTGGATTCATATCTGTTGATTGGTCTTACATGTCATTTAAGACCAGATATGGGGCCAATGCTTCAATAAGAGTAGAACCTCAAGCCCTTCATCACACTGAACCCTACACTCCCAACTTCATCAATATGAATTTCCCTATCCTAGAGGTGAACGAAAATAACATAGTAAACGAGCCTGTCACTTCCATAGTAGGGATTCCTGATTTCTTCTTGGATGAGTGGGCAAATACATGTCAGTTTGAACCTATGTCAGAAACCCTTGAGACAGGCCTTAGTACATATTGCATAATAGAGAAGGAGGTTCAAGTTCCTGACCTTGTTAGGACTAATGACGACATAAATGGAGTATGGAGTATGTACTTTGATGGCTCAAGGAATAGAAATGGATCAGGGGCTGGTGTTATGTTGATCTCTCCTGCACAAATAAGATACTACTTCTCTTTCAGGTTCCAATTCAGTTGCACCAATAATGTGGCCGAGTATGAATCCTTGATCCAAGGTCTCCTACTTGCCCAAAAGAGGGGAATTCAAGCCTTGAAAGTATATGGGGACAGTGAATTGGTAGTGAACCAAGTGAGAAATTAGAATATCACCAAAAATGGCCTACTCAAGTCTTATAAACATAGAGTCTGGGATTTTCTTGAGGGTTTCAATGCATTTAACATTCAGAGCATTCCTAGGAAAGAAAATAAACATGCTGATAGACTTGCAGCAGTGGGTGCATCTTATGATGTGCCAGGGAATCTTGAGGAAGAAAAGAAACAACAAATAAGGGTAGTGGTGAGGCCTGCTGTTCTTGATAATAATACTCATTGGCAAGTGTTCGAGTCTGATGAGCAAATTGTGAGCTTCTTGCAGAATGAAGCAGAATTTTCGAAGAGAAGTCAGCTAAGACTACAAGATCAATATGGTGATCAGATCATTCATCTCAGTTCCAACAAGCTGCCCAAGGGTCTCATTACCTTGGAGAGCGTCTTTAATCCTGATGATCAAACAAGAGGCAAAGGGATGCATCTAGCTGCAGAAAAGGATGAACATGCCCCAGTTACTATTGCTGATGGAAAATCCCTTAACATGGGGAAGGTATGTTCTAAAGCTGAGCAAGAAGATTTCATTCATCTATGTCAAGAATTTAGTGATGTATTTGCTTGGACATATGATGATTTAAAAGGGTTTGACCCTAGTTTGTTTCAGCATACCATAGATTTAGTTGATAGGGTCAAACCAGTAAGGCAAAAATAGAGGCCAGTGAATCCCAAGATTGAACCTTTAATGAGGAAAGAACTATCCAAACTAATTGAGGCTAACATAATTTTTCCTATCAAACACTCATCATGGGTAGCTAACCTTGTCCCTGTGAGGAAGAAGAATGGAGGAATCAGATTGTGTGTGGACTTTAGGGATCTCAATCAGGCTTCCCTTAAAGATCACCATCCTCTCCCTTGTATGGAGCAAATTTTGTCCAAGGTCAGTGGGTCAAGGAGATTCTCTTTTCTTGATGGGTTTTCTGGTTATAACCAAGTGCTAGTTAAGGAGTCTGATAGATACAAGACAACATTTACTACTAAATGGGGCACCTATGCTTATTGCAAAATGCAATTTGAATTAACAAATGCAGGTGCCACATTCCAAAAGGCAATGGAGGTAGCTTTCAGGAGATTAATTGACAAGTTTGTCTTGGTATACCTTGATGATATAACTGTGTTTTCCAAGAATGTGGAAGATCATCTTGATCATTTGAGATAAGTACTTCTAAGATGTAGAGATTTTGGGGTATCTCTCAACCCAGCCAAATGTGTCTTTGCTACAAACCAGGGAAAACTATTGGGACACATTGTATCTAAGGGTGGATTGACCGTTGATCCAGAAAGAACAAAAGCAATACTTTCCCTTCCTCTCCCTAAACACAAGAAAGGGCTACGAAGTTTCCTTGGTAGGATAAATTTTGTAAGAAGGTTTATTCCTAATCTTGCCACCATGGTGAAACCCCTTACAGCCATGCTCAAGAAAGATATGGTCTTCTCATGGACCAAGGAGGGGAAGGAGAGCTTTGAAAAGATCAAGGCAGCCATAGCATTGGCCCCTACCCTCATGAACCCAAAATTTGAGAAAGATTTCATCCTCTACACTTTAGGTGGTGAGTCAAGTATCTCTGCTGTCTTGACCCAAACAAATGACAAGAATGAGGAGCAGCCCATAGCCTTCTTTAGTGAAGGGCTTAAGGAATATGAAGATAAGTATAGCTTTGTTGAGAAGCAAGCCCTTGTAGTCATTAGAGCCTTGAAGAAGTTTAGACACCTCTTATCCCATAATAGGATCCATTTGTTGGTGCCACATGCAAGTGTAAAAGACTTCCTATTAAACAAAGATGTCAGTGAGAAGAGAGCTGGATGGATCACTAGGTTAATGGAATATGATGTTGACATTCAGATTACCAAATTGGTAAGAGGAAGAGGATTATGTAAAGAAATGTTATCAGATCAGAACTCAGATGAAGAAGTTGCCATGGTGATAGCAGAGTAGCAGGAGGAAAGGTATGTTGATGGTCCAAGGAGCTGGATAAATGACATGAAGAATTTCTTATTAGGGAATGGATACCCTCAGGGATTGGATAGAGCTAAAAGAAGACAATATAGACTACAATCCATTCCCTATGTTGTGATTGACGATATCCTATTCAGGAGGGATTTTAATGGGACCCTGTTGAGATGTGTTGAAGAGGATCAGGCTGAAAGGGTGATTAAATAACTCCATGATGGCCCTGATGGCGGCCACTTCTCTGCAAGAACAACTGCTATGAAGATCATGAGGGCTGGATATTATTGGCCATCTCTATTCCATGATTGTTATAGGTATGTGAGGAAATGTGAGAAATGTGCTTTTTTCTCAGGCAAACAAAGACTTGCAGCTCTTCCTCTTCATCCTATTCAGGTGGATCAGCCCTTCACTCAGTGGGGGTTGGATTTTATAGGCCCCATTAATCCTCCATCTAGTGCAGGTCATAAATGGATCTTGGCTACTACTGATTATTTCACTAGGTGGACAGAGGCAGTTGCCTTGAAGGATGCCACAGAGCCATCAGTTGTTGAATTCCTTGATGGAATTGTATCTAGATTTGGTGCTCCTTCTACTATCATCTCAGATAATGCCAAGTCTTTTTTTGGAACCCAAATTTGTGCATGGGCCATGAATCACAATATCTACCTGAGCACATCATCGAACTACTATCCTCAGGGTAATGGTTTGGCTGAATCTTCCAACAAGAATCTGATTAGAATTATGAAGAGGACAATAGAAGACAATCAGAGGACCTGGCACAAGAAATTAAGGACTGCTCTGTGGGCTGATAGGATAACACCCAAGAGATCTATTGGGAATTCACCTTTTGTGCTAGTATATGGTAGGGAAGCTAGACTCCCAATCTCATTGGAGTTCCCATCCTTGGAGTTGGCTCATCAGTTGGAACTAGTTGAAGATGATGCCATGTCAGTAAGAATGACAGAACTAATTGAGTTGGAAGAAAAGAGAAACAAAGCCATGAAAACTCTAGAGATTCACCAGCAACAAATGAAGAAGAGTTTTGACAAGAAGGCAAGGGCCAAAATCTTCAGAGAGGGAGATTTAGTTCTCAAGTGGGACTCAGACAGAGCAAAACCAGGAAGGCACTCCAAATTTGACCCATTATGGAGTGGCCCTTATCTGATTTCCAGTTGCAAACAGGCCAACGCATTCCAACTAAGCAGGCCAAGTGGTGAAGTTCTACCCATTCCAGTCAATGGGATCTATCTGAAGCCTTGTTTCTGAAGGGTTGTGAATCTATGTACATAGTTAATCTAGTTGCTTCCTGCTTGTTTCTGTTTTGCAATAAGTGCATGAGCACATGGCTATCTTCGTGAGTCATCTTTGACATGTATCACGCTGCTGAGGAGGTCCTATTTTTTGTTTCCAATCATAGAAGCAGAGCTAGAACCTTAAGGGTTTTTAATGTTTTGATTTCCTCTTTTAGGGTTAAGGGTTCTTGTAGCTCTCAGTTTTGTGCCTTCTAGGTCCTCTTTCGACTCCATAGCCCAATGGATCATTCTCAAGCACTGGTCATGCATTGAGCAGGCTCATGCCCCCTGCGAGTTGCCAGAAGTGTTACCTCTGGTTTTACCACCAAAGATTCAAATTCAAATCCGCGGCCTGTTCAACGGTTAGCCTAAAAAATTGTTGTTTTAATGCCCCGACCCACCAAAGTTTCTCTCCGTCATATTTTAGATGGATCGACGGTCGACGCGATCTCGTCATCGAAAGTTGCACGGGAGATAGTATCAGCGACATCACGCCCAATCGACATGTGTTTGGTGGGCCCGACGGGTGGGCTACAACAGAGGACAGGTCGAGAAAGTTTTTCGGCGCCGCAGGCGCTATGGCGCTATCACACGCCAACTGGAAAATCTCCATGGCGACATAGCGCTCGACGGAGATGCTCACGTCGGTAGGCGGGTCACGTTGCCAAAAAAATGTTGCGACGGCCAGGTAAAGTTTGGCGGGCCAGAGAAAATAAATAGCGAGAACTTCAGACAAAATATTGGGCCCTATTACGTACCTCATCTGCCCAGTTGGCGGAGCCCGTGCCACGGCAGCGAATCAAAAGGAACCACGCACAGATAGGGACATGTCATCGGTTGGGCGCTATGGCGCTATGGAAATTTAACCTCAATTTTCCCATAGCGACATGGCGCCTGGTCGACATGTGGTCACCCTGTGAGGCCAAGTCGCAAGATTGCCTAGTGGTGTTCCGCTGGGCTAGTAAGGAACCATCGTGTGTAACCAGGCTAGAGTCTCTATCAGTATGGTTGGCACAGTCAAGGTTTGCGATCTCCATCATCAGATTTGATTGCATCAACGAATGGCGCCATCTCACTATGGTGGAGATGCGCAGATGTTATCATGGCGACATAGCGCCCATTTACAACATGTCATTCAGGTGCGGTGCGGATGCTGAGTTGTCACCAGATACGATGGGCCCGAGATAAAGACAGCACAGAGCAAGACGAGTCTTCGTGATCATCGGATGAGAAAAGATCAACGGTAGGTGCCATGTTGCCTTAGTGAAGCTGCAAGATTTTTACCATGGCGACATCTTGCCCAATTGACACGTGTCAGTGGGGTCAGGTCTCACCGGATGCATCACTGAGGTGGCACTGATTCGGATGGGGCCCAGTCACAGGAAAGAGAGTCCACGGTGAATCAGAAACAACCACATGTACCGAGTCAAAACACAGATGCGTTGAGGGGCCAAATTTCTTGATACGACCAGCACATTAAAAGGTGGGTTCTCCACCGTCACATCTACAGAGATCTAGGGTCGGCGCTATCTCACCATGGAGGAACTGCACAGATTTTATAATGGCAAGTTAGCACTCGGAGGACATGTGTCCTCGCGGGTCTGATTTTTGCCGTGGCGATTAGCTAACGGCCAGTGGTTAGATGGTAAGGTGGTGCAATTAGTTCAATGAAGGTGGTCAACTGCGGAAAGACTCTCCAAGTGGCAAAACAAAGGATTATGGTTGGCCCGCGTGGCCTAGTCAGCATATAAGAAATCGGGTCGACTGACAGGCTAGGATGATTCATGAACCAAGATGCAGAGACGATCGATGTATCTTGCGATCTGATCTTCGCGATCATTTTCAACTTACCAGGAATGAATGCAAGACATAAGGACACTCCACCCATCCGGTCGATCCATCTACCCATTCAGGGAATGTTGTGGCATCATTTCTATCTTCTCCAGGCTCTTCTCAGAAAGAAATTTTTTTCGGTATGCAGGCCAGGATTTCAATCAGATCCCCTAATTGGATTCTCAAGATGGGAAGTTAATGCCAGTAGGTAAGAGATGAATGTAACGCGGAAATCTTTAGTTATGCCTGATCTATAAAGGCAATTTTGTGATCTGTAAAAAAGGTCGATTCTTCCTGATTTTCTCTACTACTACTTGCAGACTTGCAGTGTAAAATCCCCTTGTCTCTAAGCCATGTAATAGCCTGTATCATCTCTTTCAGCCATCAGCACGAATGTGCATCACCTTGCCTCTCATTGGTGTATTGTTGAGATTAATGATCTGCATACTGTATCTATCTTTGGCCTATTGGATAATACACAAGTGAAATCTCCTTTTTCTAGTGTCATTCGGTTGGTCTTTCTGATCCGTATGTGATTATTGATCGATATAAGTCTGAACGTGTATGACTTTTGTATGTTATTCTAGTTTTTTAGTATATATATGGGCAGGAATGAGTCTGAACACTCTGTTTTGGTGCATCATCGCCTTAGATTAGACTAGGTAGATTTTCTTTAACGCTCTCTTTCTCCCTTTCCCTTCTGAGAATAGATAGGTGCGCCCTGACAGTAAGAGGAAGTCAGCCTTCTCCGAAGACTCAACCTCGTAGTTCAAGTCCCATAGCTTGGAGGTTGTTTCCATGTTTCACTAGGTTGTCCTTGTGCATAGGCCTTGGACAAGGGTGCAAACCTAAGTGACAATAGGTATATTCTTGATTATTTTAATGTCTGTATTATGAGAAGGGATTTATTTTCCTCTTCCATACATTTTCCAAAGAAGGAAATGACATCTTCAGCAAGTTCATTTCTTAATCTTATACTTGTTTTGTGTCATCTATTTATTGACCAATTTCTATAGTCCAAGGTATTTCTATTATGTTGTAGTAATGGTAAATTTGGTGTTAATTACTTAATATTATGTCGTATATAGTCTAGAGTGTTGCATTCATTCAACCTTGAACACCAGACTCAAGAAAATACATATATGCACATCCCATGGCAAAATTGTATATTACTATCTGATTGTTCTTATCTATGACTTATGAAGTTATGAACCATTTGCCCTAAAATTGACAATGCAATTTCTTTGGGAAAGATAAAGTCTGAATACACATATTCAATTATTATTCAATAGAACTAAAATAATAGATAAGATCAATGAGAATAATCTTTCCATCATTACAATTCTTCTATGATAACAAATCCTTTGGCACTCTACAAATAAATCTAGTGGAATCAAAATCTTTAGAATAAGATATCATATCTTTTAGCACCATCACATACTTCCCTCAATAATCAACAAGGCATTCAGAAAGGTGGTGAATCACCATAACAAGATTACATAAATGTTTCTCTATTTCTATACTGCGAAATAAATATGAACTACACCCAACTCATGATATCACAATAGAAACACACATCAAGAAGGAGTTTGTATCCCCTATAATCAATCCAATGACGAATGTATTTCCTCCTCTTATGCAAAGAAATTCACATGACTCCAAGTATCCAAGTGCATCATAGACTTGCAAATATCAAATAATATAGACCCATGGAGGCTCACCTCCCAACCTAGGCCTCAAGGAGGCCACCCCCATGCTAGGGGTGTAAGAATTTTCCTAAGGGAAAAATTCACCCAGGAACTAAGAACTCAAACACAAGCACAATTGTAGACCAAAAATGGATATGATCAATTAATTAGAGTATGTCCAAATATATTGCTCTATTTAGAATGTGATATTCAACACATTAGGAGTGCCTGAATATAAAGGCCTCTGAAATACATCTAGAATGCCTCATAATCAGCTACATGATGTGTCATACAACCAAGCACATGTCCACCAGATATGGGTTATCCTCCATTAAGCACAGAAGTAAGTGCGGTGATGAGAGGATAATCCTAGAAGGGTGTGACATGCAAAATAGTGTTGTAGACACCATGTGCTTAAATAGAGTTGTGTACTCCTGTGTTGTCTACATGACAACTCAAAAGGTGTGCAAACTCCTAAGTGTCTCACAAATTAAAATAATAAAATAATAAAAAATAATAAACTAATGCATTAACCTATGTAAACTTAAGTAAGTGTAATAAGTAAATACTTATTTACACCAACACCCCCCCTTAAGTGAAACTTAGGGGAATTCCCTTAAGCTTATGAAACTAGGATGAAGATGCAGAATGGGTCCTGGCTACTAGGCCATGTTAGGTACCCATGTACATAATGAAGATGCAAATCTCCCATAAAGTGAGGAAAGAGGGAAAACCTCATGGGAAAAACCCTCCCCCAAAAAGAGAGATAAATAAGGATGCATCGATGGATGGATTAATCAAGACCCCCCCATTACGACATACATCCATGTATATACAAGAATGAATGGAGAAGGACAAAACCTCCTATGAGGAAAAAGTCCCCCCCAAAAAAGAGAAGAAGGAGATGAGGTAGTCCCCCCACCTTAAAAGTAGTGTGCTGATCAGTGAGAAATGCTCTGATGTAGAAGCTGATCCATGACCTTTGTATGATGTTCCTCCCCTTTGGAAGAAACAAGAGCAAGGGCACCTACGAGATGTGTCCCCTATATGGAGAAGGAATCTCTATGATGACTGGTATCTCTGAAACTCGTTCAAAAGTCCCTGTGTCGATACTGATGACGGCTTCCTCCAAAACTACTAAAGAGAAGAGCAAATCAAACAAGGAAGGAGGTAGAACCTAGAAGGATTGATCAAGTAGAGGATGGAGTTGAGGATCAGAATGGGCCCTTGCAACAACTATAGAAGACTCCTTAGCAAAGAGAAGCGAGAAATCATCATAAAAGTCTCCCATATCTACTGTGTGTGACTCCAAGAATAGAACTAAAATGTTTGGCAAGAAATCATCACCTAGAAGACTATGTGTACCCTGTAGTGTTGAAGTACATGAATCTGTCACTGTGGCAAAGGATGAAGTATCTACCTCAAAAAGAAGACAAATGTCATCAAGAATATCTCCCACATCTTCAATGTGAGACTCAATGAACAACTGTGCAATTTCTGAAAGGAAGTCTTCACATGAAGGTAGAGTAGGAAGACAAAAGGTATCATGTTTCACTGATTCTGAAGCATTTGTGGCTGAAATAGGATCAACAGGAGCAACAAGAGCTGGAGGTGTGATCTCATTTGACGTTGAAGAAATCATAGTTGAAGTGACTGGATGTAGAGAGTCCACTGGAGATGGAGGATCACATGGATCTCCATATGCTTCCCAAATAGACCACCAAATATCAAAAGGAAAATGTGCCAATCTAAGAGGACCAAAAGATTCCCTACTCATACTTTTATGTAGAAATTGATTAAGCTTGATAATATATGTCCAATCAAAATGTGGTGGCATTGAATAGAGATAAGGAAGCAATCCTGGATGTTCTCTTAGATGGTCAATTATCAAAGTCCTCCATTTGTAATAGTTCCTTGTTGTCAATTGTGGTCTAATACCAAATTGACAAATCTGACAAGACTCCATGAGATCAATCAATGAACCCCTTTGAAAAAGATGTTGTTGACACTTGAAAGCCACTTGCCAATTTAGGGCCTATTTTTGAAAGTAGCATTTCTGTCTACAAAACCTATAATGTAATTGTAGATCTGGAAAGTAGACAAAAAAATATGCACTTTCAAAAAAAATGGAACTTGATTTGGAGTCTAGATGAGCCCATACCAAGCATTTTAAGTGGAAAAATTTGAGATTTTGGAGTTGTAGAAAAAAAATTTAATAGAGATCTCAAACCACCTGCACCAATGTGTAGATTATGAAATCCTACCCTAAAACAAAAAAATTGCTCGCAAAAAGGAGTTCGTATGAGGAAGATATCGCTATTTAAAAATCATTGCTGGTGTTATTTTTTCTGAATCGTTGTCGCGCCTCCAAAAAAAATGGCTCTAGATTTTGCCTGAGATGTCTGATTTAGATGATACAAAATTTGATATGGGGGCTTTTTGACCAATTTTGCAAATCGTTCCTTCAGGTGCCGATTTGCAAAAAAAATTTACCTCACAATCGACTTTGGCCTAGGGTAGGTAGCTTTGTAGCCAATTTTCACTGATTCACTGTTCTGGATGCAATGGTGAGGTCAGATTTGGTGCTGGACACTCCCAATTTTTGTAGCACTCCATATTCGGGCTAAGGTGATGAAGCAAGCGAGAGGTCTTGAATGGCTTGTGATGAGAAAATCTCCAAGTTGCTCTGATACCATGTAAGAATTTTCCTAAGGGAAAAATTCACCCAAGAACTAAGAACTCAAACACAAGCACAATTATAGACCAAAAATGGATATGATCAATTAATCCTTAGAGTATGTCCAAATACATTGCTAAGTTCAAAATGTGATATTCAACACATTAGGAGTGCATGAATATAAAGGCCTCTAAGATACATCTAGAATGCCTCGTAATCAGCTACATGATGTGTCATACAACCAAGCACATGTCCACCAGATATGGGTTATCCTCCATTAAGCACGAAAGTAAGTGTGGTGATGAGAGGATAAGCCTAGAAGGGTGTGACACGCAAAATAGTGTTGTAGACACCATGTGCTTAAATAGAGTTGTGTACTCCTGTGTTGTCTACATGACAACTCAAAAGGTGTGCAAAATCCTAAGTGTCTCACAAATAAAAATAATAAAATAATACAAAATAATAAACTAATGCATTAACCTAAGTAAACTTAAGTAAGTGTAATAAGTTAATACTTATTTACACCAACAATGGGAAACAAGGCTCAACTAGGATACATTCAATATCATCACAACAACATGAATTGACAAGATCACAACATTTTGCAACACATTTACACCCCAACCATGGTTTGCACAATGATTCACAAATGGAATCATAAACATTGGGTGAAGGTGGGCTTTCAATTAGGAGACTTGCCATAATACCAAATCTATAACAACAATTTTCATGCCCTTTTGGGGCTTTCACAAACATCCTCCAATCATACTACCATCAACTAAAGCATCCTTGGATTTCCATACTTCATCAACATTTTACCACACCATCATTCTACTCATTGTCCATAACAAGTTATGAATGAATATGGCATACAATGGAGCCCATACTCCAAGGTTCTCAACTATATTTCAAGTCCAACTAACCCCTTCACTCAAGGCTTGCTCTTCCCTCCCAAGGGTGAGTGAAGCCTTCACACCCATGAACAAATTTTAACATCCAAACAAAATAAGAAAACCAAACAAGAACCCCCCAAGAGAATTCATGAAACAATATACACCACCACAACACTACAATGCAAGGATTTCAATAAAAATGTAAAATTCCATATCACACACATAGATCCTACAAGAAACACTTTTACAATTTCCAACTTCACCTTCATGAGATCAAAAAAACATGGCATGAAGCACTAACCTTCTTCCAAGCTATGGTTATCAAATTGTGATCAAGATCATTCCTTACTTGGCTTCCAAGCTTCCTCTTCCAAAACCTACCTGTCTCTACCTTTAGAGAGTGGGTGAATAATCATCAACATTGGCACAAGCTCCCTATAAAGACCTCCACTTTCATCCTCACCTACCCCTCTTACTTTCTTGTATCTTCCCACCAATAAGAACTTAACCAAGTGTTGTAATGAGGGAAGAAGTCATGTGACAATATGATTTTTGAATTGGCTTGGAAATGACTATTTTTGAGGGTCCCCTAGACCCATGACTTATGATTATTTTTAAACCCCTAACCCATACTATTACCATGTAGGTAACTTATTTTCACAAAATTAACACTTGGAAATCACTTTAGGCTCTCTAAAGTTCCTATCAAATTATAACTTGAATTTCCATCATGAAGGTGACTCTTCCTAACACTCTCCAAGGTGGGTTAATTTATTCCATAATGAGGATTAGGCTTAGGTTAAGTGACTTCATGCCAAAGAATCCTATTTGACATGTCATTTACACATAGAGAATACAAGTGTCAAATGACACACACACACACACATAAAAAACACTTTACACATCACAATGACAT
Source organism: Cupressus sempervirens (assembly GCA_028749045.1). Lineage (NCBI taxonomy): Eukaryota > Viridiplantae > Streptophyta > Pinopsida > Cupressales > Cupressaceae > Cupressus > Cupressus sempervirens. The sequence continues at coordinate 109,965,031 of CM053790.1, read as the reverse complement.
GTCTCTAATTAATCATGCTTTCTTACTATAACACTCATGCACATTCACATTACGAAATAAACACAATACAACAAGCTTTTGAATCTTACAAAGATTCACCTTGGCTTTACCATGTTCACATAAAATTGAACCTTGCTTCCCCCAATTATCTCCATGGTTCAACTTTCTTGCACACTCAACTTCAACATTAGTAGCCCGATAAAATAATATACAAATAAATACAGATAAGTGCAGAATAAATCCAATGTCTCATAATTCATGTTAACACATACATTTAACTTCATCTAATCATTCCCATTCTAAATACTATAAAAGGAAGCATTGAAATGTCATATTCATTTAACTTTCATCTAAGTACGTATATAATTATCTTTTATTTGATTCATATTCAAAAAATTGCAATATCAACATATGAGTATCAACATTTATCTTTCTTATCATCACGAAATTACCATTCTAATTACTATCACCATTCTTATAATCATTAAACGATTAAAACATATGAAATGGATTTCAATATATATGTCTTAAGTGAAAATCACTAATATGCAAACTTGTTAACTAGTATCCTTACAATCAAGTTAAACATTTCAAAATTCCTAGCAATATCCCTTTATCACATTATGAGGGGTTTGTGAGTAAGTTTCTAGGGTTAACTCCCCAACCTAGTAGAATGTTTCCATAATTGCATTATTGTACTTTAAACTCAATTTTTGAATGTAGTCATATGTCTTGTTATCATTTTGACCTGCATTCATTGTTATCTCTTAGAGGAGAAAATGCTAATTCATCTTCCTTACTTTGGCTAGCAAACAGTTCTACAAATCCTTTGATCGAATCCCTAGATTGAACATATAGAGTTTCATTTCCAGGTGATCTTAGTTGTTCCATATAAAGTTATTTAATGGTTATTACACTTATCATAATCAAAGTCTGCTTAGTCTCTAATAGGATCTCATAAATAATTATTAGTAACAAAAATGTCCATCATACTCTAATTGACTCCTAATCACATTCATTTTATGAAATCTCAATTAGGGTACTAGTGTGGGTCTTACACCATTAACATCTAAAATTCATTCATTCTATTAATAAAATGTAACATTCATGAATTATCACATGATAAGATTCATTAACACATAAGTTTAATTAGAACATTCATATTAATAGTAAAACATAAGATTCATTAGAACATGAACATGAACATTCAATAGAACATAAATAAAAAATCTAGACATAAACATCAGTCATTATCAAATAAGTTATATAAGTTCACATGAATCATTTCTTTTTCTTTTTTTTTGTCCTTCTCTATATTGTTGCAGAGGCATATCCATGTCATCATCAATATTTCTTCTCACTCATGGATGTGCACTCGTTGTCTTTTGCAAATTTGGGTCCTCTACAATAAAAAATAAAAGGGTTAAATTTAAAAAATTTAGGACTTTAAATATTTTAAAGAACATTTCAGTGCTCTTTACCTTGTCCAATCACATCATCTTTCCCATCAACTTAGACCTCAACATGCTCATTAGGAATAACCTCTACATCCCCTACAATTGCAATACAAGATGTAATCTTAATCCCAACACATATTATAGTTAAATTTGTATTACTACACCAAATTCAATTTAAATTTTTTACTTGTATTAATAATTCAAAAATTAAAAATTGCATAGAAAATATATACCTTGAGTACTAAGATCCAAATTCAAATTGACGCCTCCATGGTGCTCAACTGGTGTATCAAATTGGCAAGCTGCAATTAAATGTAAATAATTAGTTAATTTATCAATAATATATACATATAAATACAAGAAAAATATTGATAAATGTTAATCATTTATTTTAATACATATAAATATTCACTTTAAAGTTTTAAACAAATATATAGTCATTGTTTCCTTACTTAAAACAAATATAACAACTTATATTTTTGGAACTCAATATCAAATACAATAATTACTAAAGTCTTCAACTTGAAATAAAAATCAATTGACTTATTTACCTCATCGATAGATCTAGTAGAAGAACCTTGTGCAGTCATTTCTTGGAGTCATTCAACCATAGATGTATAGCCTTTTGTGTAACCTAATTTCTTGTCCTTTTCAGATTTTTTTAAACCCCATGGCCTACATTTTTTCTTGGTATCATGAATTTTTTTTGTAATCAATTTCATCAAAGACCAAATTGTTTACAATTTATAAGTATTTGCATATAATTTTTCATTTACTTATACTTACAATTTGGGTAGGAAGTTTTGAATATCCATCTCAGCCGAGCTTGCTTTTGTTCTCTTGCTTCGGTTGCCTTTGATGTGTCAGGAAACTTATGTGAAGTTTCAAATATATTAGACCACATAAGTATTAAGATTAATTATTACATAATTTCATTCTTAATATTATCACATACCTTCTTTCCTCGGGTGGTACCATTTCTCCATCATCTATTACTTTTTTCTCAGTGGCATCTATTTTAAGATTCTCCCACTCAATATATATGAATGTAGGGAGGCCGCTCATAACAAGGCTTCTTTTTCATTTGGGTCGTGTAGTTGTACCTAATATACTTCAAAGCTTTGCCCACTTTCTCAAGGAGCCTAAGTCTTTGAAAGACGTTGGGTCCAAAAAGTGTTGTCATGACATTAATGAGTTTATCATTTAACTCTTTAGTTTACAAATTCCACCTTTTAAGAAAAGAAAATATGGTTAGATTCATACATTTTAATTTACTTGAAGAAATTGATAAAAGGAAACATGATCTAGAAATGAAATCAAAATATGATACTATGTGTGTATGGTAAGCCCAAATATATGCAAACATTCATCATTAAGTTTTTCATAAAATAGATTATTCCCTGCAAAATAATAATGGTATTAGTAGTTATTGCAAGGGACTGCACAAGAGGTTAGTGCATTTTATTATGAGTATGATATTGTATAGTAAAAGAAAGGATCAATCTTTAAAGTACCTAGAAGTTGGGCTACTTTCAGGGGAAGCCCATCTTCATTTCTAACGAATAATTGATCACAATTCTTTATTGTTCCCATACATCTAGCATGAGTACACCCAAGAATGTCATCATCCCCTCCTACATAAAATGAATCCAATATTACAAAATACCCCCTAATAAATAATAGTTCAAGTGAAATAAACACATGAAAAATGTGAGAGAAAAAGAGGAATAAACTTACCAGTAGGCACTTCCACCACATCTATCATTGTGCTACGTGTTGCCAAATTTGTAGTCGATAGTGCCTCTTTGGTTTTTTTCCTTGTAGCATTTGGCATAGTGAATAGAGGATCAATGGTAGGAGATGAAAAATGGGATTTTTAGAGAACAATAAAATAAGATTGTTAGAGCTATTAAAAAAAACTTGTTCAATCAAAAAACAAGTATAGGATAGAACATGTGATGTACTTGAACCACCTAAAGTATCATCTTGGGGCATTGCCCTTGTACATCCTCAACATACACTATAAAAATAGCACATAATCATTTTATTTAATGACTTAAAAGAAGAGAATACTATAAAAACCATTATTGAACTTTTGTTATAACTAAAAACTACATTAATACTTACAATATATGTATGAACTAGGTACAAAAACCTATCCTCAATCTATTGTATTTAAAGATTTTGAGGTTGAGTTGATGCCAATTGTATTAACCTTCTTCCTATAGCATGAAGAACCTTTTGTACTGTAGCCACAAGATCAGTGGCTGAAGAAAAATCAATAATAAATTCATCCAACTCATCATGTGGCTCCTTGTCCTTGTGGACTACATTTTCCTTTCCCTTTTCTTGAACAACACTTGTTTGCTGAATTTTCTACATCCAAACTAGATTGAGAAATCCATTAGTATCTTCCACAGATTTGTTCTTCCACTTCATCAAATACTCATAGTAATATTTTCCTCCTATGCTCTTACCAACTCTCTGATCTAATATGTGTTCAACTTCATCAATCTTCTTCTTAGGATAATCACCTAATACAACAACGTCATCATCTAACTCATGATACTTGTACAAATTAGCAAGACTAAATATAGGAGATATATCCATGTCATAAGGTAACTCAACTTCATAAGCATTATCACTATCAAACTTTCTCAAAATCTTACAAGGTTCAAACTATCTTCAACTTATTATATATTCCAATAAGAAGTATTTCTTTCTTCAAATGAACCAGTACCTCATCACCAACTTCAAAAACATGATGTCTTCTAGATTTATCAACATTCTCCTTGTACTTCTGATTACTTTGTTCCAACTTTAACTTCACTTCGTTATGCAAAGACTCCATAAAACTAGAAAATTCTTCTCTTGCATCACTTCTCATCTCTTCACCAACAATATCCTAAAATATGATGCTCATCTAGGCTGCATTCTAATAAAAATCTCAAGTAGTTTCTTCCCTATACTTCTATTTATAGAATTATTATATGCAAACTCAGCTTGTGTTAATACCATCTCCCAATTATGTGATTCATTCCCAATTAAGCATCTCAACAAATCACCCAAGATTATATTCACAACCTCTATATATGGATGGAAATTAGAACTAAACTTCAACTCAGTACCCATATTCTTCCACAAAGTTCTCCAAAAATAACCAACAAACTTACTGTCTCTACCAGAAATAATACTTTTTGGTAATTCATGCAACCTCACAATCTCTTTAAAGAATATCTTAGCAATATGCTTGACATTTGATGTCTTCTTACAAGGTGTAAAATGATCCATCTTATAAAATCTATCCATAATAACAAATACAGAATCATAGCCCTTCACTCTCTTAGGAAATCCAAGAAAAAAAATCCATACTAATGTCACTCCAAAGGTTCTAAGGAATAGTAATAGGTGTATACAAATGAGTATTCTAACTTACTCTTTTTGCAACTTCACAAACTCCACAACTATTTACAAACTTCTAAGCATCCTTATACATCTAGGGCCAATAATACTTCTCTTTTTAAAAATGTAATATCTTATCAATTCCAAAATGTCCACCAATCCAACACTATGCTTTTCCTTAATCATATTCAATCTCATAGAACTCATAGGAATACACAACTAAATACCCTTAAACAACATACCTTATTGAATAAAATATTTATCAAACTTACTTTGTTGTTCTGTCAAACTAGATGCTCTGCACACTCTCCACATCTTAGAAAATTAGGATTAGTATCATACAACTCCTTCATCTCATCAAAACCAAGAACTTCAACTTTCATCTCAATCAACAAAGACCATCTTCTACTCAATGCATCAACAACTCTATTAGTGACTCCACTCTTATGCTTAATTACAAATATGTAACTCTACAAGTACTCAACCCACTTCATATGTCTCTAATTCAACTTATGTTGACTTCCCAAGTATTGTAAAGCTTTATTATTAGTATACAAAAAAAATTCTTTAGAAATCAAATAATGTCTCCATTTCTTCAATGCTTAAACAATAGCATATAACTATTGATCATATACAAAACAAATCCTTTTAGCATTATTCAACTTCTTACTAAAGAAAGCAACATGTTTACCTTCTTGACTCAATATAGCTCCTATTTCACTACCACTTGCATCACATTCAACTTGAAATACCTTATTGAAATCAGGTAATGCTAATATAGGTAACCAAACAACCTTTTGTTTCAAAGTCTCAAAATTGTTATCAGCTCCAGGTGTCCACTTGAATTTCTTTTTGTCTCCCTCTCATTGTCTCAATCATAGCAATACAAACATAACTAGAATTTCTTATAAAGTTCCCATAAAAAATATCCAAACCATGAAATGACCTTACCTCACCCACATTATCAGGTGTAGGGAACTCCAAAATTGCTTTAACCTTCTTAGGATTCATCTTCAAACCATCAGCTGAAATAACAAATCCCAAATACACAATCTCCTCTTGCATAAAAGAACACATCTTCATATTAATCATTAACTTTTCATCTTTCAATCTTTGCAATACATGTCTAACATGCTCAATATGTTCTTCCTTGGTCTTACTAAATATCAAAATATCATCCAAATAAACAATCACAAACTTATCAAAGAATCTTTTTGGGACTTCATTCATCAACCTCATGAAAGTACTAGGTGAATTAGTCAAACCAAAAAGCATTACCAACCATTCATACAAACCATTTTTTGTCTTGAAAGAAGTCTTCCATTCATTATCTTCTCTAATTCTGATCTAATGATAGCCACTTTTCAAATGAATATTGGTAAAATACTTTTCTCCACTCAAAAAATCCATTATGTCATCCATCCTCAACATAGGAAACCTATATCTCATTATGATCTTGTTAATAGCTCTATAATATGTACACATTCTTCATTCTCTATTCTTTTTAGGTTCTTATATGACAAGTATAACACATGGACTCAAATATTCTTTGATCAAACCTTTCTCCAATAACTCATGCACTTGTCTATTAAGTTCTTCATTTTTAGTAGGTGTCGATCTATATGGTGCTTTGTTTGAAAAAATAGCTCTAGGAATCATATCCTTACAATGACTTATACTTTTGGCTAATGGTAAACCATCATGTATATCTTGACAAAAATTTCCTTATACTCATTCATCAAGTTTTTAATTTCCACTGGCACTCGATCAATACTATCAATTTTTTCTATCACTCAATCACTACTAACTGGAACTTGGTGAGCACTATTTTATTATACTTAGCTACTACTGGCACAACTTGGTCTTCTAGGAAAAAAAAAATTCCATTAACCATGCAAATTCATACAGTAGTACACTTAACCTCATCTGGACTTTCAATCAAAGGCAATAATATTTTCTTTTTCCCATTCACCCAAAGAGTATATTGATTTAATCTTCCATCATGTATAGCATATCTATCATATTTCTAAGGTCTACTACACAAAATATGACAACAATCCATAGGCATAATATGACACAAAACTTCATCAAAGTAATGTCCAATCTTGAACTTCAAATTACATTGTTCACTTACCAGTATCTTATGCTCATCTTTGATCCATGAAACATGATAAGGTTTAGGATGCTCCAACCTTTACAACTACAACTTTGTAACAAATTCTTCTAATGCAAAATTTGTTGAATTCCACTATCAATTAGGGTGTTAATTAGTGGTGAATATTCATAATTTTGTGAATTTTAGAAAAATTTTGCTAGTAATTTGACTAATAATTTAAGATTTAATGCAACCTAAATTGCCACAATTTTATTAAATTTAGTTCTTAAATATTTAAAATCGTTCAATAATTTATTTTAATAAAAAAATTAAACTCAAATATTTGCCACAATATTCAATACATGATTAGATTTTTTTTTTTGATCAGTAAATGGCCGAAGCCTAGATTAATTATTGTTATTTATTATAATTAATTATTTTTTATTTGTTAAGACAATTTGAACCCAAGATCTCCCAAATGAGAGGCTCACAAGTTACCATTGTGTTGTAGGCTCTTGCCTGATACATGATTAGATTTAATTCACCTAAATATTATTTATTATCAAATAAATTAAAATTAATTCACTAATAACTATCATAATTATTAGTTACTTTAGCGATATATTACCAATATTTAGTTTTCACTATTGATATAAAATATAATGTAAATATCCTCATAATTCCATGAGATAAAACACGCTCAATTTTGATTTGTAATATTTCATGACGATAAGTGAACTTCCTATTATTATTGGGATTCACCAATATTTTCTTCTCAAAAATTATGATTCCAAAATAATCACCAATGTAAATAATTTTATGTTTTTTTAAATTGAGAGATTCACCGATAAAAATAATTTGGTTTTTCAAAATAATAAAAGATTCACCAATAATTTATATCTTTTTTAGAGGGGGGTTTCTTAAAGTTTACCCTAATATCAATGATCACCTTGCAACATTTTGTAACCATCTTACATCTAGTTTTGGAAAGACTTCTCCTTAGGATAGGTTCATCATCACTTCCCTTATTACATAAGGTTCTTCTCACCATTATATTTTCTCTAGCCTCAGGCCCATTAGGTGAACCCTTAGTATCTCCTTGAACCACAACATGTATGTTACCTTTCCCACTTTAATAAGATCTACACTCAAAAGATCTATGCCCTTCTTTACCACATCTAAAACAATTACCATGAAAATACCTCTAGAATAAGAATTACCTCTTCCTCAATAAGAACCAATACCTCCTCAGTAGGAATCACCACCAAATCTTTCCTTTATCATCATTCTTCCATTTAGGTTTCCCCTTATCTTGTACAGAATTATTATATCTACCACCTTCTCCATAAGATCTACCTCTGCCTTTCTAGAATCTACCACCTCTACCTCTTTGTCTTTGCATGCTTCTTTGTCAAGATCTCCTCATCTTTCAAGGCATATTGTTATGCTTCCTCCATGCTTTATTATTTCAAAAAAATTATCTCATCTTGAATTATAGATCTCAATCCATTTATGTACCTTGCAATTTTTTCAACACTATCATCCACAGGACTAGATGTGATGTTCAACCTATAGGATTCCTCAGTATACTCCTTCACGGTCATGTCTCTTTGTCTCAAATTTTGCATATTTCTCAAAAACTTAACTTGGTAATCACCAAGAAGGAATATTTTCTATACCTTATTCACCATCTTTGGCCAAGTTCTAATCTTCTCCTTTCCTCTCCTTTGTCTATTAGTTTGTAAATGCTCCCACCATAGTTAGGAATGTACTTTCAACCTTGTAACTGCAATCTTGACCATCTTATTATTAGGAGTGTTTTCATAGTCAAAGAAATTTTCCATTTTAGAGATCCAATCCTGTACAACATTGGTATCTAATTTTCCATCACAAGGAACAACTACAACAATAGGTTTTGAATGTTCCCTAGACAATACTCTCAATAATCTTGCTTCATCCTGATCTTCTTTAGGTTCTAGATTAGGGTTTGGTGTTTCTGCTTCATCATCACTCACATCATCAAGATGTGCTCCTCTTCGATGGGTTATCTGTATAGAATCTAATATGGCTATAATTTGTCTCAATGTATACAAAATGACATTATCAACATTTCCTCTACCTTTAACCATCTTTAGAATCAAGTTCCTACAAGATCCTAACCCACTACAAGTTATAGATAAAATCCACAGATTTGCAAACCTACAACAAAATTCACTTAGGTTTCTCTATGATCCAATCTCCATAAGGCTAAATCTCAAACTCTAATACTATCTAATGAAGAGAAAGATGAGATAACCAAGGCCAAAGGCACATCCAACTATTCAACCACATGTGAGAGTAAACATAGTGGAAACAAACACCAAATGACAACAAACTCAAGAGATAGAGGAACAAATTCTTTCATATATTCATCAAATAATCAATTACATGCCTAGTTGTAAGGTCTTCTAGGTTATAGGCATATTACAATCAATTTTGAACTTCAATGATCAAACTTTGCAACTTAGCTCATTCCTGCTCCTCCTACTCTTCTACCTTCTCAAAAATATGTTTAAATCTCTACTAAAGAATTCCTTAAATAAATGAATGTCCACAAGTTGGACTATTTCAAATACAACCAAAATAAACTCTCATATTAAATGCAAAGGTTTTCCTTAATAGGAAATTGCACATAGACAACTCGAAAAATGAAGAATCAAACAAATGTTGCAACTCAACGAACTCAGCAACACTTGGCAACCAAAGGAACTTGACAGTGCTCAGTAACCAAAGGAACTTGATAGCACTTATAAACTAAAGGAACTCGACAACCAAAGGATGAATTAAAAACCAAATAAATAATGACAACCAAAGAATAACTTGACAACAACTGTGAACTTGGTAAAAAACTAAGAAGCCTAACAATGCATGACATTGCAACTTGGTAGAAACTAAGTAACTCAATGAATATGTAGGATAGCTATGCAACCTAGGATGCTCCTATAGCAGTCTTTCACTTTTCTTCCAAAGCTCTCCTAGAGTGTCCATCTGATTAGGAGTTAGATTGGATTGATCCCAATAAGTATGACTATGTCTTCCTCTAGATCAATCTCATCATTGGAGGCTTCTACCTCTTTTCCTTTTCCTTTTTGAATAATAGAAGAAATAATTTATTTTCCTTTACTCAAATCATATGTGCTTGATTGAGGTTTAACTTCAACTATCATTGCACTTTCAACAAAAACAATAGTGTAATGCCCCACCAAGGGATCCAAAGAATTAACCTAAAGTTTTCACTAAGTTTGGTAGCATTTTTTATTTTTTTTGAAACATGAAAGTAAATCCATCTACATCATTCACATGATAGTGGAAGCAATAGCAACAATTCAATGAAAGTAAACATGACATACATAACAGGTTACATTCTTTAAGGATCCCTTAACGTTGAATCACATCTAAATTAACTATTAATGATTCCATCTAAAACTACATCCACATAAAATAATAATGAAAAGTACAACATTCTTAAATTACATTTTTGAATGCTCAATCATCCACTATACATTCCATAGGGTATGGAAGGCTTCAAAGAATATACATATGTGAAAACAAAGTACAATCATCCTATACTATTCCATGATGCAAGTGCAATAAGGTAAATGAAACCACATGTCATACATGATACATCATCATAGAAGATATAAACATCCATCATAAAAGATATCCATACATCACAGACATAATAAACTAAGGGCACAGTTCCTCCCAACCGTAAATAGCATCATTAGACCATCATGGGCCCTAGCCATCCCTCCATGTGTAACATTCCAAATCATCAAAGAGATCATCGATATTATCATAGTAGGAATGTCACTCCTAAAACATACTGCAACATATGCAGAAAGAAATCTAACATGCAATTTAAAAACATAAGATAAGTAAACAAAATCTATCATATGCTAAC